>JASTWF010000083.1:1124519-1412583 GCA_030390025.1 Squalus acanthias
GGATGGAGAGGGGAGGGTGATGGAGAGGGGAGGGGGATGGAGAGGGGAGAGGAGGGGGAGATGGAGAGGGGAGGGGATGGAGAGGGGAGGGGAGAGGAGGGGGAGATGGAGAGGGGAGGGGGATGGAGAGGGGAGGGGGAGATGGAGAGGGGAGGGGGATGGAGAGGGGAGGGGGAGATGGAGAGGGGAGGGGGATGGAGGGGAGAGGGGGTAGGAGGGGGTGGGGGTCTGGGATCTGGGACACCCTGCTGCTCTGCGACCCCCGCTTTGATGCAGGTATTGAGTTAAGGAGGGGCCGCTCCGGGAGGTGATGTGGAAATGGTCCAATGCCACTGTTTGCATTTCCGACACCAGCTTGCCGGAGCAGTGCTAGAACCAGCAGCTGTCGAGTGCCTGTCTGGGGGAAGCCACTTGTTTACCTCGGATGGAACATACTGACCTTGGGAAAGGGTGGAGTCGGTGCGATCGGCGCCTCCCGCAATCCCGGAGCCCCGCTCTGCAGAATGATCTTACGAAGATGCCGATCCCTGTCTCTCCCGGCTCGCCATTCCCGAGTCAGCGCGGAGTGTTGGGAATATCAGACAGATCCCGTGTAATCTTCCGTGTGCAATCCTTCAGCCGCTGCCAGCCTGCTCTCCGGGAGCCATGGAGAGCATGGCAGGGTGGCGAGGTGCACAGCCCGGACACCTGGGCACCACCACCGGCTGGCCAAGGACAAGAGCCCGCTCCAGCACCGCCTCCCGTCACCAGACTGCCTGCTCGACCTGTCTCCCGAGAGCTGACTGGCGGGGGACTGACACTCGGCTCACTCTCAGTGAAAGAAGAGCAACAAGAAGGCGGCAGGCTGCTAACTCCACCGACAGCTCACTCTCTGGCAATCTCCATCGTCCCCTCCTCGGGCTATCACTGCCGCGGACTCTCTCCCTTTAGTCTGAATGTCTCTCTCAGATTTCTTTCATTCCATATCTCCATCTAGTTCTGTTTCCTGTCTTATTCTCTCTATTTGTAACTCAGTCTCACTCTCTCATCTATCTCCTGTGTCACACCTGCATGACACAACCTACACCACAACACACTATTCCTGTTGATGCCAAACATCTCTGACACAAACCCAAACCATACCAGTCCGTACTGTACCTGTCTGTGTTATTCACCCTGTGCTGTGCCAGTCCTGTACTGTACCTGTCTGTGTTATTCACCCTGTGCTGTACCAGTCCATACTGTGCCTGTCTGTGTTATTCACCCTGTGCTGTACCAGTCCGTACTGTACCTGTCTGTGCCATGCCCATCTTTCCCGCAACTCCATGTTTGAAAATCTCCAATCAGGTTTCCACCCCGCCACAGCACTGAAACGGCTCTTATCAAAGTCACAAATGACATCCTATGTGACAGTTACTGCAACAAACTATTGCTCCTCATCCTTCTCGACAGTCTGGAGCCCTTGACATGGTTGACCACACCATCCTCCTCCAATGCTGCTCCACCATCATCCAGCTGTCCTCGTCTGGTTCCACTCTTATCAATCCGGTTGTAGCCAGAGAATCTCCTGCAATGGATTCTTTTCCCGTTCCTGTACCATTACCTCTGCAGTCCCCCAAGGATCTATCCAGGGCACCCTCCCATTTCTCATCTACATGCTGTCCTTCGGCAACATCATCTGAAAACACAACATCAGGCAACCTCCTACAGCCCTGCAACCCTCTGCGATCTCAGCGCTCCTCCAATTCTGGCCTCTTGTATATCATCGATATTAAATCACTCTAACATTGATAGTCTTTAGCTGCCTGGACCCTAATCTCTAGAATACCCTCCCTAAATCTCTGCCTCTCTACCTCTCTCTCCTCCTTTAAGATGCTCCTTAAAACCTACCTCTTTGATTAAGGTTTTGGTCACCTGTCCTAAGATCTCCTTACGTGGCTCGGTGTCAAATATTGTTTGATAACGCTCCCGTGAAGCGCCCTGGGACGTTTTACTACATTAAAGACACTATATAAATGCAAACTGTTGATGCTGTTATTCACCCTGTGCTGTACCAGTCCGTACTGTACCTGTCTGTGATATTCACCCTGTGCTGTGCCAGTCCATACTGTACCTGTCTGTGATATTCACCCTGTGCTGTACCAGTCCGTACTGTACCTGTCTGTGATATTCACCCTGTGCTGTACCAGTCCGTACTGTACCTGTCTGTGATATTCACCCTGTGCTGTACCAGTCCGTACTGTACCTGTCTGTGATATTCACCCTGTGCTGTACCAGTCCGTACTGTACCTGTCTGTGATATTCACCCTGTGCTGTACCAGTCCGTACTGTACCTGTCTGTGATATTCACCCTGTGCTGTACCAGTCCGTACTGTACCTGTCTGTGATATTCACCCTGTGCTGTGCCAGTCCGTACTGTACCTGTCTGTGATATTCACCCTGTGCTGTGCCAGTCCGTACTGTACCTGTCTGTGTTATTCACCCTGTGCTGTGCCAGACTGTACTGTACCTGTCTGTGTTATTCACCCTGTGCTGTGCCAGACTGTACTGTACCTGTCTGTGTTATTCACCCTGTGCTGTGCCAGACTGTACTGTACCTGTCTGTGATATTCACCCTGTGCTGTGCCAGTCCGTACTGTATATGTCTGTGATATTCACCCTGTGCTGTGCCAGTCCGTATTGTACCTGTCTGTGATATTCACCCTGTGCTGTGCCAGTCCGTACTGTATATGTCTGTGATATTCACCCTGTGCTGTGCCAGTCCGTACTGTACCTGTCTGTGTTATTCACCCTGTGCTGTGCCAGACTGTACTGTACCTGTCTGTGTTATTCACCCTGTGCTGTGCCAGTCTGTATTGTACCTGTCTGTGTTATTCACCCTGTGCTGTGCCAGTCCGTACTGTACCTGTCTGTGATATTCACCCTGTGCTGTGCCAGTCCGTACTGTACCTGTCTGTGTTATTCACCCTGTGCTGTGCCAGTCCGTACTGTACCTGTCTGTGTTATTCACCCTGTGCTGTGCCAGTCCGTACTGTATCTGTCTGTGTTATTCACCCTGTGCTGTGCCAGTCCGTACTGTACCTGTCTGTGTTATTCACCCTGTGCTGTGCCAGTCCGTACTGTACCTGTCTGTGTTATTCACCCTGTGCTGTGCCAGTCCGTACTGTACCTGTCTGTGTTATTCACCCTGTGCTGTGCCAGTCCGTACTGTACCTGTCTGTGTTATTCACCCTGTGCTGTGCCAGACTACTGTACCTGTCTGTGTTATTCACCCTGTGCTGTGCCAGACTGTACTGTACCTGTCTGTGTTATTCATCCTGTGCTGTGCCAGTCTGTATTGTACCTGTCTGTGTTATTCACCCTGTGCTGTGCCAGTCTGTACTGTACCTGTCTGTGTTATTCACCCTGTGCTGTGCCAGTCCGTACTGTACCTGTCTGTGTTATTCACCCTGTGCTGTGCCAGACTACTGTACCTGTCTGTGTTATTCACCTGTGCTGTGCCAGACTACTGTACCTGTCTGTGTTATTCACCCTGTGCTGTGCCAGACTGTACTGTACCTGTCTGTGTTATTCATCCTGTGCTGTGCCAGTCTGTATTGTACCTGACTGTGTTATTCACCCTGTGCTGTGCCAGTCTGTATTGTACCTGTCTGTGTTATTCACCCTGTGCTGTGCCAGACTACTGTACCTGTCTGTGTTATTCACCCTGTGCTGTGCCAGACTACTGTACCTGTCTGTGTTATTCACCCTGTGCTGTGCCAGACTGTACTGTACCTGTCTGTGTTATTCATCCTGTGCTGTGCCAGTCTGTATTGTACCTGTCTGTGTTATTCACCCTGTGCTGTGCCAATCTATACTATATCTGTCCAGGCCACACATGCTTCTGAAATACCTGTTACGGCAACATGAATTTTGCCTGTGTTGAATGTTTAACTTGCATTTCCGTACTGCTAGAATAAGCATCGAAATGATTAACATTCAAGGTATGCTTGTTAACAGAAGCAAGAAACTCAGCAGACAGTCTGGGCAAAGATAAATCTTTTTTGGCCCACACACTGGTGGCTTGAAGTGGTAATTGCGAGGCACATCAAACATTCACAAACACGTCCTATTAACAGTTACGGACCAAAGTCCCACAATGTAACATTTGCACATCTCGTGTTCAAAGTATTATTCTATTTAATTTGCACAGCGTGCAGATCATAGAAAGAGGCCATTCGGTCCATCGAGCCTGTGCCGGTTTTTTGGTAGAGCTATCCAATTAGTCCGACACCGCTGTTCTTTCCTCATAGATCTGCAAATTCTTACCCTTCAAGTATTTATCCAATTCCCTTTTGAAAGTTATTATTGAATCTGCTTCCACTGCCCTTTCAGGCAGTGCATTCCAGATCAAAACAACTTGCTGCATAAAAAAATTCTCATCTCCCACCTAGTTCTTTTTGCTGAACTCACCCTCTGACCCTGACTCACCTCTGACCCTGACTCACCCTGACGCTGACTCACCCCCTGACCCTGTCTCACCCTCTGACTCTGACTCACCCCTGACCCTGACTCACCCTCTGGCCCTGACTCATCCTCTGACCCTGACTCACCCCCTTACCCTGACTCACCCTCTGACCCTGACTCACCCCCTGACCCTGACTCACCCCCTGACCCTGACTCACCCTCTGACACTGACTCACCTCTGACCCTGATTCACCCCTGATGCTGACTCACTCTCTGACCCTGTCTCACCCTCTGACCCTGACTCACCCCCTGACCCTGACTCACCTTCTGACCCTGACTCACCCTCTGACCCTGACTCTCCCCCTTACCCTGACTCACCCTCTGACCCTGACTCACCCCCTGACCCTGACTCACCATCTGACCCTGACTCACTCTCTGACCCTGACTCACCCTCTGACCCTGACTCACCCCCTGACCCTGACTCACCATCTGACCCTGACTCACTCTCTGACCCTGACTCACTCTCTGACCCTGACTCACCCTCTGACCCTGACTCACCCCCTGACCCTGTCTCACCCTCTGACCCTGACTCACCCCCTGACCCTGACTCACCCCCTTACCCTGACTCACCCTCTGACCTTGACTCACTCCTTGGCCCTGACTCACCCTCTGACCCTGACCCACCCCCTGACCCTGACTCACCCCCTGACCCTGACTCACCCCCTGACCCTGACTCACCCCTGACCCTGACTCACTCTCTGACCCTGACTCACCCTCTGACCCTGACTCACCATCTGACCCTGACTCACTCTCTGACCCTGACTCACTGCAAGGCCCTGACTCCTAGGAACGTAGGAACAGGAGTAGGCCATTTAGCCCCTCGAGTCTCTTCCAACATTCAATTGGATTGTGGCTGATCTGTATCTTAACTCCATTTTACCCGCCTTGGTTCCATATCCCTTTATACCTTTGCCCAACAAAAAACTATTGATCTCAGGGTTGAAATTTTCAATTGACTTAGTCTTAACAGGTTTTTGGGGGCGAGAGTTGATAAGGCGGTTAAGGAAGTGTATGGAATACTTGGCTTTGTAACTAGAGGCATTGAATACAAAAACAAGGAAGTTATGCTAAGCCTTTACAAATCACAATGGTTAGGCCACATTTTAGGAAGGTTGTTAAGGCTTGGAGAGGCGGTTTACCAGGATGATACCAGGGACGAGGGACTTCAGTTATGTGGAGAGATTGGAGAAGCTGGGAGTGTTCTCCTTAGAGCAGAGAAGGTTAAGGGGAGACCTAATAGAGGTATTCAAAATTACAAGGGGTTTTGATAGAACAAGTAGACAGAAACTTTTTCCCCTGGCATGTGGGTCGATATCCAGAGGTCATAGATTTAAAGGGAAATGTCAAGGCTGCAGAGCAGAGTAGTAATTAAGGTAAAATCAAGCAGGTTGTGTCAGGAAGGGACAGAGGGCTAGAAATTCATTATAGCCCAGGAATGGGCGGTATCTTTAGAAAAGCTTGAGAATTAGCACCAGGCGCTAATACTTTAGACTGCACGCAAAATTCGTGCTAACTGCTCAAAGAAATGATTGGAGCGCTAAATCAAGCGTTAAAGCCCAAGATCATTGGCGTTACAATCAAAGGGTGGACCAATATCGCGTACAGTCTAATCACAAGTCATCATTGCCACAGGCTATTTCCAGTTCTTAAAGAGGATGTTCATTGATGCTGCAGAACCTCATTCTCAGCATTGCTTGCTGTGCAGCTGTCTCAGCAAGCAGCAGCAGGTCAAGTAAAAGGAGCCGGACGACTTGAGCAGTTGTGCTGATGGCAGATCCACGCCCCAGGGAGAGAGCCCGCAGATTCTGCGATCAAGCACTGGAGGCATTGGTGTTCGCTGTGGCGAGACGGAGGGCGGTGCTCTACCCAGCAAATGGCAGGAGGCCCTCGCCGCAAGTCTTCCGCACCATGTGGAGGGAGGTAGCGCAGCACATCGTGGGCGACACTGTGGTCCCCAGGACCCACACACAGTGCAGGAAGAAATTTAACAACCTCACTCAGGTGGTCAGGATGAGTCAGTGCTTCACCAAATGCTACATACCACCATCTGAACCACAGTCTGCACACACTGACCAAAGCACCACACCCCCAGCACTCACCCACCAACAATCTCTACCTACCAACACTCACAGCCCACATCTCACACCTTGCACACAATGACAGCTATTCAACTATGGCAGGCACGTCACCCAAACACATTGCTCCGCACTCACTCACACACTTTCCTTTCTCTTGCAGGCCAAGGTGGCTCACAACAGGAGGCAGCAGGAGCGCACAGGCAGGGGACAAGCTGACACCATCCACTGTCTGCGCTGGAAGATAGAGTGCTGCAGATTATTGGGCGCCAGGTGGTGGGCGCCGTGGTCACCGGCGACGTTGACCCCCTTGGGGACAACAACGTTATGTTCATCCCTACTCCTTCTTCTCACATCCCACTTCCCCCTCACCCCACAAGCCTTTCGCATTTTTCAGCTAATCATGCTGTATGCATGCATTTCTGGCTTCCTGCCCCCCTCCCCTCACCTTAACCCGACTCTTGTGCCTTTATGCTTTCAAATAATCAGCAAGCACCTGAGCAGCCTGTCCCTGAGGGTACCGTAGAGAGCGAGGTGGAAGAGACCGCGTCACTGCATCTGTCACTCGCAGACACCAGCTCAGATACTGGCACTACGCGTTCTTTAGAGGCTCGTATAGTAGTGGGATCTGCACTGGGTGATGCACCGGGGACAAGTGAGTTACAGCAAGGCCGGGGGAAAGGGTAGCTAAGGGGCCAGCTCCCCGGAGGGTGAGTTCGCATGCGAGTTCTGCTGCACAGGACACAGATGAGATCCTTAATGGGGAGGCCTTTAGACGAAGGGTGATGGGCATGCACACAGAGATGATAGGTGCAATGGCAAGGGTGCCTGAGAGCCTCTCGGCAATGGTAAGGAGCATGGAGGAGTCCGCCTCCAACATTGCACAAGGCTCTGCGCACACCATGGGGCCCATCATTTCTAGTCTGCAAAGGATGGTAGACTCCCAGAGAGACTGTGGCGACCCAGACCCGATGCCACATGTGATGGGCGATCTGGCAGCTTCCATTGCAACACAGGCGGAAGTGACGCAACATCCTAGTGCTGTAATGCAGTCTATGTTTGGTGCCATTCAATCTCAGACTGCTCTCATACAGTCTCAGCTTGCTGCCATGCAAGCTCTGACTGCTGCCACTGGCTGGGTCGACCACCGTCGACCGGGGCTTTCACGGTGTTGCAGGAGGCCAGTAATCTGTGCTCCAACAGATTGCTAGGGATGCTTAAGTGCTGCCCCGGGGGAGTGGCAGTGGGTCAGTGGAGCAGGAACCTGCTGTCCTCTCTCACGATGGCAGCATTCCTGCTACCACTACTGCCACTCCGTCATTGCCCTTGTCGCTGCCTGTCATCCAGCCAGTCCAGACTGCTGCTGCCCATGCTGAGGTGGTGCAGTCTACAGCCGGGCCTTCCAGGCCCAGAGCTGGTTGAGGGCATCCTACAAGGCCATCTGAAGTCTCCCGCATGGACACTCAGCAGCCTTCCACCAGTCCTGCTGCAGCCACTGGGTCAACACTTCATAGGAGCACTAGAGTAGGCAAAGGCAGTGTAACGAGAGGCACTAAAGGATTGCACAGGGGTGATTAGTTAATATTGTTGTTGTAAATATGTGTTGACTGATTATTGATAAATTTATTAATTCAGTTTGGATTCTTTTGTGGAGTCTCTCATTTCAGCTTTGCGCTGTGATGTGGTGTGCGACAGGAATGGAATGATGGGGATCTGGTGAGGAACGGGGAGCTGGGGTTTAATTTATTCGAACTGCAGCCTGATGAGGCAGTCACGGACCAACCTTCTGGAAGGCTGATTGAGTGGCTGCCTCCTCCCTAGCTCCTGTTCAACCTCCTCCTCCTCATCCTCCTCGTCTTCCTCTTCATCCTCATCCTCCCCCTCCTCCTCCTCTCCCTCTTCCTCCTCCTGAGGTGGTCCCGCAATCCCTGGTGGCAAGGGCTGGGCCCTCATGACGGCCAAGTTGTGGAGCATTCAGCAGACCACCACTGGGACACCCGCTCAGCCGAGTACTGGAGGGCTCCTCCCGAGCGGTCAAGGCAGCGGAACCGTAGCTTGAGCACCCCGATGGTCTGCTCGATGATGTTCCTGGTGGCAGCATGGCTCTCATTGAGTGCTGGGCAGGAGTGTTGGGGTTGTGGAGCGGAGTCATCAGCCAGGTGGAGTGCGGATAACCCTTGTCTCCAAGCAGCCAGCAGCGAGCTTGACATGGTGGCTGGAGGAGTGTTGGCACACTGGTCTGGCGCAGGATGAAGGCATCATGGTTGCTGCCAGGATAGCAGGCATTCACATTGAGGATTCGCTGTGTGTGGTCACACACCAACTGCACATTAAGTGAGTGGTAGCCTTTGAGGTTGCGCTATCCAACCAAATTTTTCCCTCAGAGAGTTTAATAACGGTAATAGGGCATTAGCAACTAAGGCCACATCAGGGAAAAATAGTAAAACGTTAAAATTAAAGGCACTATATCTGAATGCACAAAGCATTCATAACCAGAGAGATGAATTAATGGCACAAATAGAGATAAATGGGTTTGATCTAGTTGCCATTACTGAAACGTGGTTGCAGGGACCAAGGTTGGGAACTAAATATTCCAGGGTACATAACTTTTAGAAAAGATAGGCAAAATGGAAAAGGAGGTGGGGTAGCCCTGCTAAAGGATGAGATAAAGGCAGTAGGGAGAAAAGATTTTAGCCCAGAAAATCAGGATATAGAATCAGCATAGGTGGAGCTAATAAATATCAAAGGGCAGAAAACACTGGTGGGAGTAGATTATAGGCCCGCTAACAGTAATCATGTGTGGACAGAGTATAAATCAGGAAATTAGAGGAACATGTAACAAGGGTAATGCAATAATCTTGGGAGACTTTAATCTTCATATAAACTGAGCAAAACAAATTGGTAAAAGTAGCTTGGAGGACAAGTTCATGGAATGCATTCGAGACAGTTTCCCAGAACAATATGTCGAGGAACCAACTAGGGAACAGGCTACTTTAGATCTAGTACTGCATAATGAGACAGGGTTAATTAGCAATCTTATAGTAAAGGATCCTCTGGGGAAGAGTGATCATAATATGGTAGAATTTCATACTAAGTTTGAGAGTGCTGTGGTTAAGTACGAAATTACTTCTTCTTAGGCAGCCCCTCGGAACCGAGGATGACTTGCTTCCACACTAAAAATGAGTTCTCAGGTGACTGATGAGTCCAATGCGGGACCTACAGTCTCTGTCACAGGTGGGGCAGACGGTGGTTGAAGGGGCGGGTGGGTGGGGTGCTTGGGTTGATGTGCGCGCCTTCCGCTGTTTGCGCTTGGCTTCCGCTTGCTCCCAGCAGAGACTCGAGGTGTTCGGCGCCTTCCCGGATGCTTCTCCTTCACTTTGTGCGGTCTTGGGCCAGGGATTCCCAGGTGTCAGTGGGGATGTTGCACTTTTTCAAGGAGGCTTTGAGGGTGTCCTTGAAGCATTTCCTCTGCCCACCTGGGGCTCTCTTGCCATGTCGGAGATCCGAGTAGAGCGCTTGTTTTGGGAGTCTCATATCGGGCATGCAGATGATGTGGCCCATCCATCAGAGCTGATCGAGCGTGGTCAAAGCTTCGATGCTGGGGATGTTGGCCTGAGCGAGAACACTGACGTTGGTGCGCCTATCCTGCCAATGGATTTGCAGGATCTTGCGGAGGCAGCGTTGGTGGTACCTCTCCAGTGCTTTGAGGTGCCTGCTGTACATGGTCCATGTCTCTGAAGCATACAGGAGGGCGGGTATCACTACTGCTCTGTAGACCATGAGCTTGGTGCTGAGTTTGAGGTCCTGGTCTTCAAACACTCTCTTCCTCAGGCGACCGAAGGCTGCACTGGCACACTGAAGGCGGTGTTGGACTTCGTTGACAGTAGGCTCCCGAGGTATGGAAAGTGGTCCACGTTGTCCAAGGCCTCGTCATGGATTTTGATAATCGGGGAGCAGTACTGTGTGGTGGGGGCAGGTTGGTAGAGGACCTTTGTCTTACGGATGTTTAGTGTAAGGCCCATGCTCTCGTATGCTTCGGTGAAGGTGTTGACGATGGTTTGGAGTTCGGCCTCAGAGTGTGTGCAGAAGCAAGTGTCGTCTGCATACTGTAATTCGATGACAGAGGATGGGACGACCTTGGATCTGGACTGGAGGCGACGGAGGTTGAACAGTTTCCAGTTTGTTCTGTCGATTAGCTCCACAGCGGGGAGCTTACTGAGGGTGAGATTAAGAGTAAGAGGATAACTAAAGAAAGGGTAGGGCCAATTAGAGATCATGAGGGTAATCTGTGTGTGGAGGCGGGAGATGTCGGTAGGGTTCTTAATGAATACTTTGCGTCTGTTTTCACAAAGGAGAGGGGCGAAGCAGACATTGCTATCAGGGGGGAGTGTGAAATATTAGATGAAATAAACATAGTGAGAGAGGAAGTATTAAGGGTTTAGCAGCTTTAAAAGTGGATAAATCCCCAGGCCCGATGAAATGTATCCCAGGCTGTTAAGCAAAGTAAAAGAGGAAATAGCAGAGGCCCTGACCATCATTTTTCAATCCTCTCTGGCTTCAGGTGTGGTGCCGGAGGACTGGAGGACGGCTAATGTGGTACCCATGTTTAAAAAGGGAGAAAAGGATAGACCGAGTAATTACAGGCCAGTCAGCCTAACCTCGGTGGTGAGAAAATTATTGGAAAGAATTCTGAAGGACAGGATAAATCTTCATTTAGAAAGACACAGATTAATCAAGAACAGTCAGCACGGATTTGTTAAGGGAAAGGTCGTGTCTGACAAACTTGATTGAATTTTTTGAGGAGGTAACAAGGAGGGTAGATGAGGGTAGTGCGTTTGGTGTAGTGTATATGGACTTTAGCAAGGCTTTTCATAAGGTTCCACACGGCAGACTGGTCATGAAGTTAAAAGCCCATGGGATCCAGGGCAAAGTGTCAAGTTGGATTCAAAACTGGCTCGGAGACAGGAAGCAGAGGGTAATGGTTGATGGGTGTTTTTGTGACTAGAAGGCTGTTTCCAGTGGGGTTCCGCAGGGCTCAGTACTAGGTCCCTTGCTTTTTTGTGGTATATATCAATGATCTAGACTTGAATATAGGGGGTATGATTAAGAAGTTTGCAGATGGTACTAAAATTGGCTGTGTGGTTGATACTGAAGAAGGAAGCTGTAGACTGCAGGAAGATATCAATAAATTGGTCAGGTGGGCAGAACAGTGGCAAATGGAATTCAATCCGGAGAAGTGTGAGGTAATGCATTTGGAGAGGGCTAACAAGGAAAGGGAATACACATTAAATGGTAGGACACTGAGTAGTGTAGAGGAACAAAGGGACATTGGAGTGCATGTCCACAGATTCCTGATCTGGAAACAGCAACAGAACTCGAGAGCAAGAAAGCAGCTCTACAGATGCCTGGAGGCTGAGGTCCAGCAAAAAACTCGCGACCTAAAGAGATGATGGGTGGAGAAAGCGCAGGAGACCCAGCAGCTAGCCGACAACCACGACGTGCGTGGATTCTTTAGTATGAAACTAGTGTCTTAAATTTAAACAGAGGTAGGGGGGTTGGGGTGAGTTGGCTGAGGTAGATTGGAAAATTAGATTAAAAGATATGACGGTAGATAATGGCAAACATTTAATAATTTTCATTCATAATTCTCAACAATATACATTCCCTTGAGGAATAAAAACTCCACTGGAAAAGTGGTATAGCCATGGCTAACTAGAGAAGTTAAGGTAAGTATTAGATTGAAAGAAGAGGCTTACAGTGTTGCCAAAAAGCATAGTAGCCTGAGGATTGGGAGGGATTTAAAAATCAGTAAAGGATATCAAAGAAATTGATAAAGAGGGAGAAAATAGAATGAGAGTAAACTAGCAAGAAGTATAAAAACAGATTGTAAGAGCTTTTATAAGTATGTAAAAAGTAAAAGGTTAGTGAAAGTAAATGTGGGACCCTTAGAGGCAGAGACAGGAGAAATTATAATAGGGAATAAGGAAATGGCAGAGATTTTAAACTAATATTTTGAGCCTGTCTTCACAGTAGAGAACACAAAGAACATACCGGAAATAGTGAGGAACTAAGGGTCTAATGAGAGTGAGGAACTTAAAGTAATTAACATTAGTAAAGAAAAAGTACTGGGGAAATAAATGGGACTAAAAGCTAACAAATGCCCTGGATCCAATGGCCTATACCCTAGGGTTTCAAAAGAGGTGGGTGCAGACTTAGTGGTGCATTGGTTTTGATCTTCCATAATTCCCTAGATTCTAGAGCGGTCCCAATGGATTGGAAGGTAGCAAATGTAGGAACATAAGAACATAAGAAATAGGAGCAGGAGTAGGCCATTCGGCCCTTTGAGCCTGCTCCGCCATTCAATAAGATCATGGATGATCTTCTACCTCATCTCCACCTTCCCACACTATCCCCATATCCCTTGATTCACTTAGTATCCAAAAATCTATCGATCTCTGTCTTGAATATACTCAATGACTGAGCCTCCACAGCCCTCTGGGGTAGAGAATTCCAAAGAATCGCATCCCTTTGAGTGAATAAATTTCTCCTCATTTCAGTCCCAAATGGCCGATCCCTTATTCTGAGACAGTGACCCCTAGTTCTAGACTCCGCAACCAGGGGAAACATCCTCTCAGCACCTACTCTATCAAGCCCCTTAAGAATTTTGGGGGCAAAATTGGGTTGCGTCCGCTTTAGGGCACTAACTTCGCCGGGGCGCTACTTTTTTAAAGTAATACCCCTGCGCCCGAAATTCACTGGCAGCACCCCAAAAGGGAGGCGGGGTGCTACTGGAAGCGCCCCGCCTCCCGCTTGGGGCGCTGGGAGTGAATATCGTGGCGCTACGTGCCACGGTACTGCAGGCTTTCATCCCCTTATTAAAGGGGAGGGGCCTAGCGCAGTGTGACCCAGGGCCCAGCTGGACAACCAGGGATCAGAGTGCTGGCAAAAGAGCCCGGCACTCAAGAGGAGTGCCGGGCTCACGGAGTGCAGCCGGCACTCCGCGGGGGGGCTGGTCAGGAGGCCGGGGACAGCAACGGGGGCAGGTGCTGGCAGGCGGCCAGCAACAAAAATGGCTGCCTGGCACTTCCCCTTTAATTTGCGCTACCCTGGCCGCAGGTAGGCCCCCCTGACCCTGTCGGACATAGCGTCCGGCGGTAAGTGAGGGGGCACTACTGAATATCGCGGCCGGGGCGCAAGCGGGGCGCTGCGCACGGCGATGACGTCATCGCCGGAGGTGCAGCACCACAGGGCGCTAATGGTTGCCTGCCGCTGCTAACCTCCCGCTGAGTTTCGCGGGAGGTGTTAGCAGCACCGTGCCCGGGCACTAGTTGCTTTGCGCCCCATTAGCGCCCTCTTAGGGCCCAAATCAACTGAATTTTTCCCCCTTTATATCTTTCAATGAATCACCTCTCATTCTTCTAAACTCCAGAGAATATAGGCCCATTCTACCCATCCCAGGAATCAATCTAGTGAACCTTCATTGCACCCCCTCTAAGGCAAGTATAAGGAGACCAAAACTGTACACAGTACTCCAGGTGTGGTCTCACCAAAGCCCTATATAAATGCATTCGATTAGTATATTCAAGACTGAGATCGATAGATATTTAGACACTGAGGGAATCGAGGGATATGGGGATGGGGGGGAAAGAGGAGTTAAGGTAGATCAGCCGTGATCTAATTGAATGGCGGAGCAGATTCGAGGGGCCGTATAGCCTACTTCTGCTCCTATTTCTTATGTTCTTATGTTCAAATCTCGATGTAAACTATCAAACACTCCCAGGGCAGGTGCAGCATGGGTTAGGTACAGAGCAACACTCCCCACCACCTCCAGCGTGATCCCACCATCAAACACATCTTCCCCTCACCTCCCCTTTCAGCATTCCGAAGGGACCGCTCCCTCCGTGACACCCTGGTCCACTCCTCTATCACCCCCAACACCCCTCCCCCTTCGCCCGGCACGCAGGAGATGCAACACATGCCCTTATACCTCCCCACTTCCCACTGTCCAGGGCCCCAGGTGAAACAGTGATTTACTTGTACTTCTTGCAATTTAGTATACTGTATTCACTGCTCACGATGCGGTCTCCTCTACATTGGGGAGACCAAACGCAGATTGGGTGACCGCTTTGCGGAACACCTCCATTCAGTCCTTAAGGGGAACCCTGAGCTTCCGGTCGCCTGTCACTTTAATTCTTCGCACCATTCCCACTCAAACCTCACTGTCCTCGGCCTCTTGCATTGTTCCACTCGAGGAACAGCACCTCATCTTTCGATTAGGCACTTTACAGCCTTCTGGACTCAATATAGAGTTCAACAATTTCAGATCATAACCTCGGCCCCTATCATATATATATTTTTCATCCACACTTTTTGTCTGTCTTTTTTTCTTCTCTCCCACATGGCAGCTGTCTTTCATTCTGCCAGCGCAATTCACACTTCATCGAGAGCCATCCTTTGTTTCTTAACCTGTCCCATTACCATCTCCTCTTGCCTTGAATATCTCTTAATGTCTCTTAATCTCTCCTGCCTTCTATCCTATCACCTTCCCTTTTGTTCTTTCATCCCCTCCCCCCTTTCCCAGCCCCTACACTTGCTTAAAAATCTGTTCTATTTCCTGCTTTTTCCAGTTCTGACGAAAGGTCATCGACCTGAAACGGTTAACTCTGTTTCTCTCTTCACAGATGCTGCCTGACCCTGCTGAGTATCTCCAGCATTTTCTGTTTTTACTCCCTATACACTGTTCCATCAAACACACTAATGGTTAGATACAGAATAAAGCTCCCTGTACACAGTCACATCAATCATTTCTAGCGCAGGTCCAGCATAGATGAAGAGTACACCTCCCTCTACAGTGTTACATCATACACTCCCAAAGGGTACAGCACATATTAGATAAAAGAGTAAACCTTGCTATCTAGGGTCTGATCAAACACTTCCTGAGCAGATGCAGCATGGATAGAGAGTAAACCTCCATCTACAATGTTCCATCAAGCATTCCCGCTATACTGTCCATCAAACACACTAAAGGCAGGTACAGCACAGGTTATATGCAGAGTAAAGCTCCCTCAACACTGTCCCATCAAACACTCCCAGGGTAGGTGCATCACAAAGTAGATACAGAGTAACGCCCCAACTACACTCTCCCATCAAACACTCCCAGATCAGATACAGCACAGGTTAGATACAGTGTAAAGCTCCCTCTACACTGACCCCATCAAACACTCCCAGGGCAGGTACGGCACGGGTTAGATACAGAGTAAAGCTCCCTCTACACTGTCCCATCAAACACTCCCAGGGCAGGTACAGCACGGGGTTGGATACAGAGTAAAGCTGCCTCTACACTGTCCCATCAAACACTCCCAGGGTAGGTACAGCGCGGGTTAGATACAGAGTAAAGCTCCCTCTATACTGTCCCATCAAACACTCCCAGGGCAGGTACAGCACGGGTTAGATACAGAGTAAAGCACCCTCTACACTTTCCCATCAAACACTCCCATAGCAAGTACACCATGGGTTAGAGCAGCCGGGCACGAGTGGACTGCAGCCAGGACAGGGGGAAATGGTAGTTCAGGTGCCAGCTCCCCGGAGGGCGAGTTCACGCACGAGTTCTGCCAGACAGGGCTCAGATGATGACCTCAATTGAGCGGCCTTCAGAAGAAGGGTGATAGACATCCACACGGAAATGCTCAGTGCAATGGTAGGCCTACCAGAGAGCCTCTCGTCAATGTCAAGGAGCATGGAGGAGTCCAGCTCCAACATTGCACAGGGTTTTGTGCAGAGCTTGGAGTCCATGATTTTCAGCATGGAAATGATGGGCAACTCCATGAGAGAGCTTGTAGACCCACAGATGATGCTGGGTGTGATGTGCAATCTCCCAGCTTCCAGTGCAGCACAAGCGGAAGCAACCCAATATCTCACTGATGCAATGGAAGTGCAGACTGCTTTCCTGCAGGCTCAGCTTGCTGCCACGCAAACTCAGACTGCTGCCGTCAACGCTGGGTTTACGAGTGTCGAGAGGGGCTTGTAGCATGTCGCAGCAGTCCAGCAACCTGTGCTCCAACAGATTGCTAGGAATGCTGAGGCGCATCCCCGGGGTAGTGGCAGTGGTTCCGTGGCAGCAAGAACCTTCTGTCCTCTCTCAGGATGACAGCATTCATCCTCTCACCATTGCCCTTGTTGTTGCCTGTCAGCTAGCCAGTCCATACTGCTGCTACCTATGCCGAGGTGGTGCAGTCTACAGCCGGGCCTTCTAGGTCCAGAGCTGCTCGAGGTCGTCCTGCAAAGCCATCTGTAGACTCCCCCACTGAAAGTCAGCAGCCTTCCACCAGTCATGCTGCAGCCACTGGGGGAGAACTTCATAGAATCATAGAAAGTTACAGCAAGGAAGGAGGCCATTTCGGCCTATCGTGTCCGCGCTGGCCAACAAAGAGCTATCCAGCTGAATCCCACTTCCCAGCTCCTGGTCCGTAGCCCTGCAGGTTAGAGCATCCCAAGTGCACATCCAAGTACTTTTTAAATGTGGTTAGGGTTCCTGCCTCTACCACCCTTTCAGGCAGTGAGTTCCAGACCCCCACCACCCTCTGGGTGAAGAAATTTCCCCTCAAATCATAGGTACAATAGAGTAGGAAAAGGCACATGAAAGGGAATGCACAAGGGTGATTAGTTGACTTTGTTCTTTTGATTTGAATTTCATAAATTTATAAATTATGTTTGGAATGTGTGTTTTGTGGTGGCTTTCATTTCAGCGTTGTGCCCAGGAGGACACTGTGATGTTCCGTGGTAGAGGGATGGTATGATGGGGAAGCGGTGAGCAATGGGGATCTGGGGTTTCATTCACTGGAACCGGAGTCTAATGAGGTGCTCATGGACAACCCGTTTGGAATCAAGACATGCTGCCTGCCTCCTTCCTTCCTTTTCCTCCTCTACCTCTTCCTGCTCCTCCTCCTGAGGCGGTCCCAGAACGTGTGCTGGCAAGGGCTGCGCCCTCATAATGGCCAAGTTGTGGAGCATGCAGCAGACCTCCATGAAATGGGACACCCGCTCCGGCGAGTACTGGAGGGCTCCTCCTGAGTGGTCAAGGCAGCAGATCTGTTGAATGAGCACCCCATGGTCTGCCCGATGACGTTCCTCGTGGCAGCATGGCTGTCATTATATGAGTGCTGGCCACCAGTGGTGGAGTTGTGGAGGGGAGTCATCAACCAGGTGCAGAGCAGATAGCCCTCATCTCCGAGCAGCCACCCTCGGGTTTAGCGTGAAATGGAGGGTTGGTGGAACACCGGACTGGCGCAGGATGAAGGCATCATGACTGCTGCCAGGATAGCGGGCATTCACCATCATGATGCTCTGGGCATGGTCGCACAACAACAGCACATTAAGTGAGTGGTAGCCTTTGCGGTTACGGAACATCTCAGGATTGCTATACAGTGCCTGCAAAGCCACGTGTGTGCACTCGATGGCGCCCTGCACCATGGGGAAGCCCAATATCCTGGCAAAGCCACATGCGCACTCCTCCTGCTTCTCTCCTGGAGTAAAGAACCTCAGTGACCTCCCAGATGCAATGATGGACAGAGAACTAGGAGGTGTTAGCTGTGTCACCTTCTGCAGACTGGAAACTTCTGGTGGCGAAAAAATTGAGAGCCACGATGGCCTTGAGGGCCACTGGCATCGCTGTCATCATCCTGCTCTGAGGCTGCAGGTCTGGTTCCAAAAGGTGGCAGAGATCTGTGACCACCTCCTTGGTGAAGCGGAGCCTTCTAATACACTGCTCCTGGCTTAAGTGCAGGTAGGAGAAGTGCTCTCGAAAGACCCTAGACGGGTCAGGCCTCCTGATGAGAGCCCTCCTGCCCCTCCTCCTCCCTCTGCGAGCATCTTGTCTTCTTCTTCGCTGCCTCCGCTCCATTTCTCTATCATACTCGAGCGCAAGGGGGACTGCATGTTGAGCCCCCATGACTGAGAGCATGTGGTGCGAGTAGAAGCCTTTAAATGAGAATCAAGGTGTTCTCCACTTGCAGGAACACGCCCTGTGACCTCAGCAACTTCAACTAACTCTCGAAAGCTCCAAACGGTTGCACAAGCTCAGACAGAGCCAGTAGAACTGAAAGAGCAAGTCAGTTTCAAGTTGTTGATGATCCCTTTAAATAATGCTGCTGGGGATCCTTCCTGCTGCTGAACGATTGGTCGGCTCATCGCGATTAGGAGAATGCGTTAAAAGGAGCGGCAATGTCCAAAATGGCAGATCATGCGTCAAATCAGCATTGCACACTCATTGATGTCACGCTCTGCCTCATCTAAATATCTGGAGCGAGCACTAGCAACGGCGGCGCTACCAACCTCCCCAAAATGGTGGCCGCCCCAGGACTAACCGGAAGCGAGTCCGCCGCCATTTTTTCATCAAAACCGGCCTTAACAGCCGACGCTAAACCCTCGACTTTCGCGGCCACAGATTGAAGCTCCCTCTACACTGTTTCATCAAACATCAAACACAGCAAGAGCGGAACAGTTAAATGGAGCAGTCCTGAGTGGCTGGATCCAGAGACCGGAAGGAGTGGTCCTGGTGGGAGCACAACGAGAGCGGAGCAGTAGCAACTCAACAGAGGCAGTTTTTGAAAAAGTGACGTCAGTGTAAAAGAAGTGTCGTCTGCATAAGGTGTTCTCCACTTGCAGGAACACGCCCTGTGACCTCAGCAACTGATTGGTGAGTAGCTGGTGAGTGTATTTAAAAATCAATTAAAATAATTTTTTTTAATTTTTTTTAAGTTCCTAAGTTTATTTCTGCTTAGTTAGTTTATAGCCTATAAAATAGAGGGAAAGAGCTGATTGTTTTTTTGTTAAGTTTTAAGTTTATTTCTGCTGGGTTAGTTCTTAGGGGGAAAAATTCAGCTGCTTGCGCCTCCCGTTAGCGCCTTAAGAGGGCGCTAATGGGGCGTAAAGCAGCTAACGCCCGGGCGCAGCGCCGCCCACGCCTCCCGTAAAATTCAGCGGGAGGTTAGCGGCGGCGCCAGCCGGTAGCGCCCTGTGGCGCTGCGCCGCCGGCGATGACGTCATCGCCGTGCGCAGCACCCCGCTCGCACTCCAGCCGCGATCTTCAGTCGCGCCCCCTGATTTACCGCCAGACGCTATGTCCGACGGGTTCAGGTAGGCGTACGTGCGGCGATATTTAAAGGGGAGGTGGCAGGCGGCCATTTTTGTTGCTGGCCGCCTGCCAGCACCTGCCCCCGTTGCTGTCCCCGGCCCCCGTGAAGCCCCCCCACCGTGAGTGCCGGGCTCTTTTGCCGGCACTCCCGATCCCTGGGAGCCCAGCTGGGCCCCGGTTCGCGCTGCGCAGGGTCCCTCCCCTTTAAGAAGGGGAGGAAGGCCTGCAATACCGCGGCGCGACGTGCCGCAGCGCGTGGCGCTGCGGCACGTAGCGCCAGGATAATCCCTCGCAGCGCCCCAAGAGGGATGCGGGGTGCTTCCAGTGGCGCCCCGCTTCCCTCTTGGGGCGCAACCACTGAAGTTCCGGCGCGGGGCCGCTAATTTTTTCGGGGCGATAAAAGTCGCGCCCCGGCGAGGTTAGCGCCCCAAATGGGGCGCGACTCAATTTTTACCCCTTAGTCTATTAACTAGAGGCGTGGCAGGGCAGCTCAGTCCTGTGGACTGCACATCCTGTGCCATGTGGGAAGTCCTGGACGCTTCGCGTAGCCTGGACAACCACATGTGCAGGAAGTGTCACCAGTTACAGCAACTCGAGCTCCGGGTTTCGGAGCTTGAGCGGCGGCTGGAGTCACTGCGGTGCATCCGCGAGGCTGAGAACTTCATGGATAGCACGTTTCAGGAGGAGGTCACCCCACAGCTTAAGAGTGAGCAGCCAGAGAGGGAATGGGTGACCGCCAGACAGAAGGGGAAGACCAGGCAGGTAGTGCAGGAGACCCAGAGTGAATCACGCTCTCCAACCAGTGTTCTGTTCAGAGTACTGGTGAGGGCAAATGGTTCCTCAGGGGAGTGCAGCCAGAGCCAAGTCCATGGCACCACGGGTGGCTCAGCTGCACGGGGGTGGGGTGGGGGGAGGGGTGGGGGGGGGGAGGAAAAAGAGTGGAAGAGCAATAGTGTTAGGGGATTCGATAGTTAGGAGCAGACAGTGACTGCAGGTTGGTATGTTGCCTCCCTGGTGCCAGGGTCAAGGATGTCACTGAGCGGCTGCAGGACACTCTGAGGGGGGAGGGTGAACAGCCAGAGGTCATTGTCCATATCGGTACCAACGACATAGGCAGAAAGAGGGATGAGGTCCTTCAGGCAGAGTTTAGGGAGTGAGGAGAGAGATTAAAAAGCAGGACCTTAAAGGTAGTAATCTCTGGATTACTCCCAGTGCCACGTGCTAGTGAGTACAGGAATAGGAAGATAGAACAGATGAATGCATGGCTGGAGAGATGGTGCAGGAGGGAGGGCTTTAGATTCCTGAGGCATTGGGACCGTTTCTGGGGAAGGTGGGACCTGTACAAGCCGGACGGGTTACACCTCAACAGAGCCGGGATCAATATTCTTGCGGGGAGGTTTGCTTGTGCTATTAGGGAGGGTTTAAACTAGCTTGGCAGGGGGATGGGCACCAGCATATAGGAGTAGAAAAGGGGAATAAGGTGCATAGAGGAGTGAGTGTGTTGGATAGTTCTAGAGAAGAAAGTAGTACTAGAGGCAGAAGTAGTACCATATTAGATAGGAGCAGACTAAGAAAGACTACAAAAAAATCAAAAATGGGTTTAGAATGCATGTACGTAAACGCAGAAAGTGTGGTGAATAAGGTTGGTGAGCTACAAGCACAATTAGCCGTGTGGCAATATGATGTTGTGGCAATAACGAAAACGTGGCTTAAAAACTGTGAGGACTGGGCACTTAATATTCAAGGGTACAAGGTGTTCAGAAAAGATAGGGAAGGAAAAAAGGGAGGTGGGGTGGCAGTGCTGATTAAGGAAGGCATTGTAATGTTGGAAAGGGAGGATGTTCTTGAGGGGACAAGGACAGAATCCATTTGGTTAGAGTTGAGGAGCAAAAAGGGTATGATCACGCTATTGGGGATACTCTATAGACCTCCAAATAGTGAGAGGGACGTAGAGAAGCAAATCTGCAGGGAAATCGCAGAGATATGCAAGAGCTATAGAGTGGTGATATTGGGGGACTTTAATTACCCAAATATCGATTGGGATAATGCTAGGGTAAAGGGAAAGGAGGGGAGGAATTTCTGAAATGTGTTCAGGAGAATTTCCTTGACCAATATGTTCTTGGCCCAACTAGAAAGGAGGCATTGCTGGATCTTGTGCTGGAGAATGAGGTGGGCCAGGTCGACCAAGTGTCTGTGAGAGAACACCTGGGTACAAGTGATCATCGTATCATAAGATTTAGATTAGCAATGGAGAGGAGCAAGGAACAATCTAGAGTGGAACTTCTAAACTGGAATAGGGCTAACTTCAGTGGGATGCGAAAGGATCTAGCCAGGGTAAAATGGAGCCAAAGACTGACAGGAAAAACTGTAATGGAACAATGGGTGATCTTTAAGGAGGAGCTGTTTCAAGTACAGGCTAGGTACATTCCAACAAAACAAGGGCTCCTTGGATGACGAGGGAGATAGAGAAGATGATGAAACAAAAAAAGGTGTGTGATATATGTCAGGTGAATTCTTCAAGACCAAATACAATAAGTTAACAGGGGAAGTGAAGATGAAAATAAGATTGGCAAAGAGAGAATATGAGAGTAGAATGGCGGTTAACATAAAAGGGAACCCAAAAATCTTCTACCAGCATGTAAACAGTAAGCGGGTAGTAAGAGGCGGGGTGGGGCCTATTAGAGACAAAGAAGGTGATATATGCTTAGAGGTGCAGGGCAAGGCTAGAATACTCAATGAGTATTTGTATCGGTGTTTACTAAGGAGGTGGAAGCTGACAAAATATCTGTAGCAGTGGAAAAAGTAGAAGCAATGGAAGGGGTGAAAATTGATAGACAGGATGTACTAGAAAGGCTGGGTATGCTTAGAGTGGATAAGTCGCCTGGTCCAGATGGCTTGCATCCCAGATTGCTAAGGGAATTGGGGGAGGAGATAGCGGAAGGGCTTGCCATAATTTTCCAATCTTCCCTAGATGTGGGGGAGGTGCCTGAGGATTGGAAAGTGGCAAATGTGACACAATTGTTCAAGAAAGGGTGTAAGGACAATCCTAGTAACTACAGGCCGGTCAGTTTAACATCAGTGGTGGATGAAGTAACAGAGAGGATTGATGAAGGGAATGCAATGGATGTAAAGCTCCCTCTACACTGTCCCATCAAACACTCCCAGGGCAGGTACAGCACGGGTTAGATACAGAGTAAAGCTCCCTCTACACTGTCCCATCAAACACTCCCAGGGCAGGTACAGCACGGGTTAGATACAGAGTAAAGCTCCCTCTACACTGTCCCATCAAACACTCACAGGGCAGGTACAGCACGGGTTAGATACAGAGTAAAGCTCCCTCTACACTGTCCCATCAAACGCTCCCAGGGCAGGTACAGCATGAATCAGAAACAGAATAACACTCCCACTATACTGTCCAATCAAACGCTCCCAGCGTAAGTGCAGCACGGGTTAGATATAGTGTAAAGCTCCCACTACACGGTCTCATCAAACACTTCAAAGGCAGGTGCCTCGCAAGTTAGACACAGAGTAAAAAAGCTTATATGCTGTCCCATCGAACACCCCCAAGGAAGGCATATTACAGGATAGATAAAGAGTAAAGCTCCCTCTTCTATCAAACATTCCCGCAGTAGGCACAGCCTGGGTTAGATACAGAGACATGCACTCTGTACAGAGTCCAATCAAATACTCGCAGATTAGGTACGACTCGGGTTAGATACAGATTAATGATCCATCTGCAGTCTGATCTAAGTGTGCGGGGTGTTGGTGTGAGTGTGCGGGGTGTGAGTGTGCGGGGTGTGAGTGTGAGTGTGCGGGGTGTGAGTGTGCGGGGTGTGAGTGTGCGGGGTGTGAGTGTGCGGGGTGTTGGTGTGAGTGTGCGGGGTGTGAGTGTGAGTGTGCGGGGTGTTGGTGTGAGTGTGCGAGGTGTGAGTGTGCGGGGTGTTGGTGTGAGTGTGCGGGGTGTTGGTGTGCGGGTGTGTGTGCGGGGTGTGAGTGTGCGGGGTGTTGGTGTGCGGGGTGTTGGTGTGCGGGGTGTTGGTGAGTGTGCGGGGTGTTGGTGTGAGTGTGCGGGGTGTTGGTGTGCGGGGTGTTGGGACACAATCATTTCCCGATTTTTCAGTCATGATGCTGTTGGGTGTAAGGACCTGAGCAGTGTCATATTCAAAGAAGTGAATGGCTTGTAGTTGTTGTGAACACGCAATGTGTTTGGCAGTGAAGCTGGTCTTCCCCACTCTACAATGGAGCCAGTGTTCCTTCGAACGTTCCCTTCTATTCATTTACATCTTGCTTCAGTCATGTGGCTTCTGGCTTCTACCAAAACACAAATAGCAGAAGTTAAACTGCAACTGCAGAAGAGCGCAGGCTCCTAACTCTGCCCCCACCCCATAGCACCATCCCTCCACCTCTCTCCATCCCTCTTCCTGGTGATCTCACTCTATTCCAAAAGACCGGGCTTTGCTGCAGCTTGCTCCAAAATCAACATGACATTCCAGCCTCCCTACTCGCCGAGTCTTTTCCGTAAGCGGGATGGGTAAGTAGTCTTGGCAGCAGCTGCTGGCATTCATTGTTGGTGTTTTACACACTAGTTCCCTGGCATTACTAGTATTCTGGTTTCTGGATGCTTTCTGATGTGACGCTCCTTAGTTCTTGGCTGGTTTAAGGAGCACACAATGGAGCTCAGTGAAAGCGCGGATTATACAGCCGCACGTGGATTAGCACAGGTGCATTCACCACACTCCTAGTGTCTCCATTCACACTAGTGATGAAGGGAATGCAATGGATGTTGTCTGCATGGATTTTCGGAAGGCGTTTGACAAAGTACCACATAGAAGGCTGGTTAACAAAGTTGAAGCTCATGGAATAGGAGGGTCAGTGGCAGCTTGGATAAGGAATTGGCTTAAGGGCAGAAAACAGCGAGTTGTGGTAAATGGCTGTTTTTCAGACTGGAGGATGGTAGACAGTGGTGTTCCCCAAGGGTCTGTGCTGGGGCCACTGCTTTTTTTGATATATATAAATAACCTGGATATTGGAATACAGAGTACAATTTCTAAATTTGTCGATGACACCAAACTTGGGGGTGTGGCAAACAGTGAGGATGATATCAATCGACTGCAACAGGACATAGAAAGGCTAGCAGAATGGGCAGACAAGGGGCAGATAGAATTTAATACAGAGAAGTGTGAGGTGATGCATTTTGGCAGAAGAAACAGGGAGAGGCAAAATACACTTAATGGCACAGTTTTAAGGAGTGTGCAGGGACAGAGGGACCTGGGAGTTAATGTGCATAGGTCCCTGAAGGTGGCAGGACATATTGAGAGAGTGGTTAGCAAAGCATATGGGATCTTGGGCTTCATAAATAGAGGTATTGAGTACAAAAGTAGAGAAGTTATGCTGAATCTTTATAAAGCGCTGGTTAGGCCACAACTGGAGTATTGCATCCAGTTCTGGTCACCACACTTTAGGAAGGATGTGAAGGCCCTTGAGAGGGTGCAGAGCAGATTTACCAGAATGGTTCCGGGATGGGGGATCTTAGTTACAAGGACAGGTTGGAGAAGCTGGATTTGTTTTCATTCGAGCAAAGGAGGCTGAGAGATGATTTGATAGAAGTGTACAAGATTATGACGGGTTTGGATAGGCTAGACAGGGAAAGGCTGTTCCCACTAGTTGATGGTACAAGGACTAGGGGACACAGATTTAAGGTTTTGGGCAAGAGATACGGGGGGATGTGAGGAAAAACTTTTTTACACAGCGAGTGTTGATGACTTGGAATTCGCTGCCGACGGATGTGGTGGAAGCGGAGACACTCAATGTTTTCAAGGGGAGACTGGATAGGCACTTGAGGGAAATAAACTTGCAGGGCTACGGGGATAGAGCGGGGGGATTGGGACTGACTCGATTGCTCTACAGAGAGCCGGCGCAGACTCGATGGGCGGAATGGCCTCCTTCTGTGCCGTTATGACTCAATGAGGGAAAAATTCGGTTGCTTAGCACCTCCTGTTAGAGCCCTAAGAGGGCGCTAATGGGGTGCAAAGCAACTAGCGCCCGGGCGCGGCGATGTTTGTGCCGCTCGCGAAATTGACCAGACATTTTGCGGCGGCGCTAAACACTACCACCACGATCTCCTGCGCCCGCAGATCGTGACGTCAGTCGAGCGTGCAACGCCCCGGACTGGATATTGAGCGGCGCCCCCTGCCTTACCTCCTGCCGCTGGCAACGACAGGTTGAGGGGAACGTTTTGCAGTCGGGAAGAGACTGGGGGAGCACTATTTAAAGGTGACCACTTCCTGCCTTTTTTTGTTGGCGACATTTTTGCACCACGCATTCTGAGAGAGAGAGAGAGAGAGACTTCTGGAAGAATCAACACTGTGTGAAGGAGTTTTGGGTACTGAGCAGCACTTTGCAGGTTCAGTTTGATTTGACCTTCCTTGCATCGATTTAGAAGAGACTTGGGGGGCTGCACTCTGAGCTCTTTCCCTGGGCCTCTCCATTGTTCTTTCCAGCAGATTTGATGTACAGGTCTCTCCGGGCCGAGATTCAAGGCTGCAATGAGCAGGGTGTGGCTGGAGAGCAAGATTAACCCTCCCCTTTAAGAACTGGCCGGCGCCAGTGTGTCTGTGTTCCATTGCTGACTGACATCACCTGAGCTTCGCCAGCGCTCTGAGGGAGCGCCTCGCTCCTCAGCCTTTGCGCCTTAAGACAGGTGTGTAGTGCCTGATTTAGCGCTCCAATCACCTCCACGGGCGATAAAAGCCAAGTTTGCAGTCGGAGGCGATAATTAGCGCCAGGTGCTAAACTTTGCGCCCGGCCGATAATTGCGCCCCTAACGGGGTGTTACCGAATTTCTCCCCCTATGACTCTAGTGGTTTTTCCATTCACAATGGTTCAGTTGGTAGCACCCTCACCTCTGAGTTATAAGGCTGTGAGTTCAAGTCCCACTCCAAAGATTTCAGCACAAAAATCTAGGCTGACACTCCAGTGCAGTGCTGAGGGAGTGCTGCACTGTCTGAGGTGCCATCTTTCAGATAAGGCGTGAAACCAAGGCCCCGTCTGCTGTCTCAGGTGGGCGCAAAAGATCCCATTGCACTAATTTGAAAAAGAACAGGGGAGTTATCCCCAGTGTCCTGGCCAATATTTATCCCTCAATCAACATCACTAAAACAGATTATCTGGTCATTATCACATTGCTGTTTGTGGGATCTTGCTGTATGCAAATTGGCTGCCGAGTTTTCTACATTACAACAGTGACTACACTTCAAAAGTACTTCATTGGCTGTAAAGCGCGTTGGGATGTCCAGTGGTTGTGATGGGCGTTATATAAATGTAAATCTTTCTTTTCTTTTCACACTACTGGTGTCTCCGTTCACACTGAGAAGTGTCACTGTTCACTCTCAGAGGGATACTGAAACAGCCCTCACAGTGTTTGATGGGACACTGTAGAGGCTGCTTTACTCTGTATCTAACCTGTACTGTACCTGTCTTGGGCCTGTTTTATGAGATAGTGTAGAGGTTGCTTTACACTTTATTTATCTTGTGCTGTACCTACCCGTAGATAGCATACGTGTATTTTAAAAGAATCTAGGGAAGAGATAGCATAGGCACTATTACACATATTTAATAATTTGTTTGTATAAGGTGTAGTGCCAGAGGTCTGGTGGATAGCTAACATTATACCTATATTTAAGAAGGGAGATAGAACATGTCGAGGGAACTATACACCAGTCAGCTTAACATCGGTGGTAGGAAAGATAATTGATTCCCATTATCTAAAGGCATGTAAAAGACAAGGCTGAAGTGTTTGCAACCACCTTCAGCCAGAAGTACCAAGTGGAGGATCCATCTCGGCCTCCTCCTGAGGTCCCCACCATCACAGAAGTCAGTCTTCAGCCAATTCGATTCACTCCACGTGATATCAAGAAACGGCTGAGCGGACTGGATACAGCAAAGGCTATGGGCCCTGACAACATCCCGGATGCCATGCTGAAGACTTGTGCTCCAGAACTAGCCGCGCCTCTAGCCAAGCTGTTCCAGTACAGCTACAACACTGGCATCTATCCGACAATGTGGAAAACTGCCCAGGTATGTCCTGTCAACAAAAAGCAGGACAAATCCAATCCAGCCAATTACCATCCCATCAGTCTACTCTCAATCATCATCGAAGTGATGGAAGGTGTCATCGACAGTGCTATCAAGTGGTACTTACTCACCAATAACCTGCTCACTGATGCTCAGTTTGGGTTTCGCCAGGACCACTCAGCTCCAGACCTCATTACAACCTTGGTCCAAAGCTGAATTTCAGAGGTGAGGTGAGGTGAGGTGAGAGTGACATCAAGGCAGCATTTGACCAAGTCTGGCATCAAGGAGCCCTAGTAAAACTGAAGTCAATGGGAATCAGAGGAAAACTCTCCACTGGCTGGAGTCATACCTAACACAAAGTAAGGTGGTTGAGATTGTTGGAGGTCAATCATCTAAGCCCTAGGACATTCCTGCAGGACTTCCTCAGGGCAGTGTCCTCGGCTCAACCATCTTCAGCTGCTTCATCAATGACCTCCCCTCCATCATAAGGTCAGAAGTGGGGATGTTCACTGATGATTGCACAGTGTTCAGTTCCATTCACTACTCCTCAGATAATGAAGCAGTCCCTGCGCCCGCATGCAACAAGACCTGGACAACATTCAGGCTTGGGCTGGTTCGTGCCACACAAGTGCCAGGCAATGACCATCACCAACAAGAAAGTCTAACCACCTCCCCTTGACATTCAGTGGCATTACCATCATTAAATCCCCCATCATAAACATCCTGGGGGTCACCATTGACCAGAAACTTAACTGGACCAGCCACATAAATACTGTGGCTACTAGAGCAGGTCAGAGGCTGGGTATTCTGCTGCGAGTGTCTCACCTCCTGACTCCCCAAAGCCTTTCCACCATCTACAAGACACAAGTCAGGAGTGTGATGGAATACTCTCCACTTGCCTGGATGAGTGCAGCTCCAACTCCACTCAAGAAGCTCGACACCATCCAGGACAAAGCAACCCGCTTGATTGGCACCCCATCCACCAGCTTAAACATTCACTCCCTCCACCACCGGCGTACCGTGGCTGCAGTGTGTACCATCTACAAGATGCACTGCAGCAACTTGCTAAGGCTTCTTCGGCAGCATCTCCCAAACCCTCTACCACTTAGAAGGTCAAGGGCGGCAGGCGCATGGGAACACTACCACCTCCAAGTCACACACTATCCTGACTTGGAAGTATATCGCTGTTCCTTCATCGTCACTGGGTCAAAATCCTGGAACTCCCTCCCTAACACCACACGGACTGCAGCGATTCAAGAAGGCGGCTCACCACCACCTTCTCAAGGTCAATTAGGGATGGGTAATAAATGCCTTGCCAGCAAAGCCCACATCCCGTGAATGAATAAAAAATATTTTAAGCAAAGGAAAAAATAGAAAAGCATGTAGAAACCAAAAATATAATAATGAATAGTCAGCATGTTTTTCAAAAGGGAATGTTTCGCTTGACCAACCTCATTGAATTCCTTGAAGAGTTAACAGACAGAGTAAACACACGTAATGCAGTAGATGTAATATATCTAGATTCCTAAAAGGCCTTTGAGAGGGTACCACATAATAATAATAATAATAAATGAATAAGGTCAGAGCATGCGTTGTCAGGGGGCAAGTAGCAGAATAGATAGCTAGCTGGCTGAAAGACAGTATGGAGAGAGTAGGGGTAAAGTGTAACTATTCACAGTGGCAGAAGGTGGGAAATGGGGTTCCACAAGGATCAGTACTGGGACCACTGTTGTTCATATTTATATTAATGATTTAGACTTTGGATTCAAAAACACAATTTCTAAATTTGCAGATGACACCAAATGGTGGGAGATAGTCAATATGAAGGAGGACTGCAACAAATTGCAAGAAGACATTAATAAACTTGCAGAATGGGCAAATAATTGGCAAATGAATTTCAGCATAACTAAGTGTGAGCTATTACATTTTGGTAAGAAAATAAGGAAGTCACCTCTTATAATGAAACCGTTATCAGGGACAAAATAAACGTTCATTTGGAAATACATGGGTTCGTCAAGGAGAGCCATGGATTTGTTAAAGGCAAATTGTGTCTGACTAACCTGATTGAATTATTTGATGAGGTGACAGAGAAGATTGATGAAGGTAGTGCAGTCGATGTTGAATATATGGACTTTTGGAAGGCATTCGACACAGTGCCACATAGGAGGCTTATTAAGAAGATGAAAGTCCGTGGAATTAAGGGGAAAGTGGCGGGATGGATACAACATTGGCTCAGTGACAGGAAGCAAAGGGTGGTGGTGGTTTTTCAGACTGGGAGATGGTTTGCAGTGGTGTTCCCCAAGGGTCAGTTTTGAGTCCGATACTCTTATCAATTTTTATGAACAACCTGGACTCAGGTGTAGGGAGCAGCATTATAAAGTTTTCAGATGATACAAAACTTGGTAAAGTAGTAGATAGTGATGAGGATAGTTACAGGCTTCAGGCTGACAGACAGGATGGTGAAATGGGCAGAAGCATGGCAGATGGAGTTCAATGTGGAGAAGTCTGTGGTGATGCACTTTGGGAGGACTAATATGGAAAGACAGTATACTATAAAAGGCACGATTTTGAAAAGTGTAGAGGAGCAGAGAGACCTTGGTGTCCATATACACAAATCCTAAAAGGTGGCAGGGCAAGTTGATAAGGTGGTTAAAAAAGCACATGGGTTACTTGGGTTTATAAATAGAGAGATAGAATATAAAAGCAAAGAGATCACGCTCAAACTTTATAAATCACTGGTTAGGCCTCAGCTGGAGTACTGGGCACCACATTTCAGGAACAATGTAAAGGCATTAGAAAGGGTACAGAGGAGGTTTACCAGATTGTTACCAGGGATGAGGAATTCAGTTATGAGGAGAGGTTGGAAAAGTTAGGAACAGAGATGGTTAAGAGGTGACCTAATAGAGGTTTTCAAGATGATGGGAGTTTTTTTTATAGTGTAGAGAAAAACTATTCCCTCTGGCGAGTGGGTCAATAACCACAGGTCATAGATTTAATTTCATTGGCAAAAGATCTAGAGGGGAGATGAGTAGAAATTGTTACACTCAGAGAGTTGTCAGAATCTGGAATGTTCTACCTGAAAAGGCGATGGAAGCTGATTTCATAAATAATTTTAAAAGAGAGTCAGTTAGGTACTTGAGGATGAGCAACTTACAGGGTTATAGACAAAAGGCGGGGATGTGGGACTAAGCACGACTGATCTTTCAAAGAGCCAGCACTGACATGATGGGCTGAATGGCCTCCTTCTGTGCTGTAAGTTTCTATGATTCTATGATTAGTTGGAAAATAATAACCTAAAAGGGGTAGAGGAACAAATAGATCTGGGAGTGCAAAAACACACATCACTAAAAGTGGCGACGCAGGTTAATAAGGCCGTAAAAAAAAGCAAACCAAGCACTAGGGTTTATTTCTAGAGGGATAGAATTGAAAAGTAGAGAAGTTATGCTAAACCTGTATCGAACCTTGGTTAGACCACACTGGGAGTACCGCGTACAAGTCTGGTCGCCATACTATAAAAAGGATATAGAGGCACTGGAGAGGGTGCAGAGAAGATTTACAAGGATGATACCAGAAATGCGAGGGTATACATATCTGGAAAGGATGAACAGGCTGGATCTCTTTTCTCTTGAAAATAGAAGGCTGAGCGGTGACCTAATAGAAGTCTTTAAAATTATGAAAGGTTTTGATAGAGTGGATACAGAGAGAATGTTTCCACTTGTGGGGAAGAGCATCACTAGAGGCCATCAATATAAGAGAGTCACCAAGAAATCCAATAGGGAATTCAGGAGAAACTTCTTTACCCGAAGAGTGGTGAGAATGTGGAACTCGCTACCGCAGGGAGTGGTTGAGGTGAATAGTATAGATGCCTTTAAAGGAAAGCTGTGCCTGTGCTGTATATTCTATGCAATTCTATGTAATCCCCTGGGAGTGTTTGATGGGACAGTGTAGAGGGAGCTTTACTCTGTATCTAACCCGTGCTGTACCTGCCCCGGGAGTGTTTGATGGGACAGTGTAGAGGGAGCTTTACTCTGTATCTAACCCGTGCTGTACCTGCCCTGGGAGTGTTTGATGGGAGAGTGTAGAGGGAGATTTACTCTGTATCGAAACCGTGCTGTACCGGCCCTGGGAGTGTTTGATGGGACAGTGTAGAGGGAGCTTTACTCTATATCTAACCCGTGCTGTACCGGCCCTGGGAGTGTTTGATGGGACAGTGTAGAGGGAGCTTTACTCTGTATCTAATCAGTGCTGTATCTGGCCTGGGAGTGTTTGATGGGACAGTGTAGAGGGAGCTTTACTCTGTATCTAAACCATGCTGTACCTGCCCTGGGAGTGTTTGGTGGGACAGTGTAGAGGGAGCTTTACTCTGTATCTAACCCGTGCTGTACCTGCCCTGGGAGTGTTTGACGGGACTGTGTAGAGGGAGCTTTACTCTGTATCTAATCCCTGCTGTACTGGCCCTGCAATTTTTTGATGGGATAGTGTAGAGGAAGCTTTAATCTTTATCAAATATTTCCTGTACTTGCCCTGAAAGTATTTCATGGGACAGTATGGAGGGAGCATTACTCTCTAACTAACTCATGCTGTACCTTCCCTGGGAGTGTTTGATGGGTCAGTGTAGAGGGAGATTTACTACTTATCAAACCTATGCTGTATCTAATCCATGCTGTAACTGCTCTGGGAATGTTTAATCGGACATTGTAGAAGGAAGAGTGTACATAGGATATATGACACAGAAACAGGCCATTCGGCCCAATCAGTCTATGCCGGCGTTTATGCTCCACTCGAGCTTTACTCTGTATCTAACCCGTGTTGTACCTGCACTGGGGGTGTTTGATGGGACAGTGTAGAGGGAGCTTTACTCTGTATCTAACCCGTGCTGTACCTGCCCTGGGGGTGTTTGATGGGACAGTGTAGAGGGAGCTTTACTCTGTATCTAACCCGTGCTGTACCTGCCCTGGGGGTGTTTGATGGGACAGTGTAGAGGGAGCTTTACTATGTATCTAACCCCGTGCTGTACCTGCCCTGGGGGTATTTGATGGGACAGTGTAGAGCGAGCTTTACTCTGTATCTAACCCCGTGCTGTACCTGCCCTGGGGTTGTTTGATGGGACAGTGTAGAGGGAGCTTTACTCTGTATCTAACCTGTGCTGTACCTGCCCTGGGAGTGTTTGATGGGACAGTGTAGAGGGAACTTTACTCTGTATCTAACCCCGTGCTGTACCTGCCCCAGGAGTGTTTGATGGGACAGTGTAGAGGCAGCTTTACTCTGTATCTAACCCCGTGCTGTACCTGCCCCAGGAGTGTTTGATGGGACAGTGTAGAATGAGCTTTATTCATAGGAAAGTATGAACAGTAGGCCATTTAACCCCTTGAGCCTGTTCCGCCATTCAATGAGATCATAGCTGAGCTATGACCTAACTCCATATACCTGCCTTTGCCCATATCCCTTAATGCCTTTGGTTAACAAAAATCTATCAATCTCAGACTTAAAATTAACAATTGACCTAGAAATGAAGTGGGGCACGTGGAGTGTGTTACAGTAGGACATCATCTAGCTAACAGTGACCACAACATAATTTGGTTTAGATTAATTATGGAAAGAGACCAGAAAATATCGAAGGTAAAAATGCTAAACTGGGGAAGAGCTAATTTCAGTGATTTAGGAATAGATCTAGCACAGGTAGATTGAAAAAGGCGATTGCTGGGTAAAGCAGCAATGGAGGGCTTTCAGGGAAGAGATAGTTCAGGTATAAACTATTCCTTAGAAGGGAAAAGGTAGAGCATCCAAAGCTAATGTCCCCTGGATGACAAAGGAAATAAAAGTTCAAATAAAACATAAAAACGAGGCTCATGACAAATGTCAGGAGCAAGATTCAATTAATAAGCAGGAAGATTATGGAAAGTAAGGAAGGAATTCAAAAAGTTAATACGGGAGGCAAAGAGAGGTTATGAGAAAAGATTAGTAGGCAACATTGTGTGTTGCTTTACTCTGTATCTAACCTGCACTGTACCTGCCCTGGACTGTTTGATGGTACAGTGGAGAGGGAGCTTTACTCTATCTAACCAGTGCTGCAACTGCCATGGGAATGTTTAATGGTAGATTCGAAAGGGAGCTTTTCTCTGTATCTAACCCGTGCTGAGCCTGTCCTGGGAATGTTTGATGGGACAGTGTAGAGGGAGCTTTACTCTGTATCTAACCCGTGCTGTCCCTGCCCTGGGAGTGTTTGATCAGACAGTGTAGAGGGAGCTTTACTCTGTATCTAACCCGTGCTGTACCGGCCCTGGGAGTGTTTGATGGGACAGTGTAGAGGGAGCTTTACATTGTATCTAACCCATGTTGTACCTGCCCTGGGAGTGTTTGGTGGGACAGTGTAGAGGGAGCTTTACATTGGCACTTGGTGAATTCAAAAGGGGGCGGGTTCCTAGGTGAACCGCGTGCGCGCTACAGGCTGCGCGCACGCAGTGCACTTAGTGCTTTGGACGCGCAGGTAAGCATGGAACATTTTAGACATAAAGAAAGGAGGTGTAAGACCCTCTTTTAACAAGGTAAGTACTTAATTAAGTATTATTTTGAATTTTTTTTAACAGGTATATCTTTTTTAGAGACTTTAAAGACAGGTAAGTTTATTTTTATAACTTTTTAAAGATTTTAAATTTTTTCAAAAATTTAATTTTTTGTTTAAAATGGTTAATTTATTTAACTATACTTATTTTATTAATGTGATGGTTTTTTTTTAAATTTAATTGAGGTTTAGCTGTTCTTTTCGGGGGGTATAGTATTCATAGCTTTCACAGCCGTGCTGTGAAAGCTATGAATGAAAGATGGTGTGCTGCCATTGGCTCTAACTGAGTCACGTGATCCCACAGCTCGCACGAATTAACTATGCCTGTGGGATATCTAACCCGTGCTGTACCTGCCCTGGGAGTGTTTGATCGGACAGTGTAGAGGGAGCTTTACTCTGTATCCAACCATTGCTGTAACTGTCCTGGGAGTGTTGGGTCAGACAAAGTAGAGGGTGCTTTAATCTCTTTTCACAGCCCATGTATACTTGACCCTATCATTGCCTCTAGCCACCCATTTAATCTCCTCCCACAGCCCAGGAACACTCTACCCTTTAGTGGACTATACGCACCCGCTTATTCTCCTTCCACAGCCCATGTACACTTTCTGCTATCATGGAATCTGCAGACCCAATTAATCTCCTTCCATATCCTAGGTACACACTACCCTATTATGGACTCTACCCACCCATTGAATCTCCTTCCGCAGCCCATGTAAACTCGACCCTGTCAACGATTCTGCACACCCATTTAATCTCTGTCCATATCCCAGGTACACTCTTCCCTATCATAGATTCTACCCACCCATTGAATCTCCTGCCAAACCCTATGTATGCTCTATCCTATCATGGACTCGACATGGCCATTGAATCTCCTTCCATAGCCCATGTACAATCTACCCTATGATGGAGTCTACACACCCATTTAAACCTCCTCCCACAGCCCACAAACAATCTAACTTATCATGGACACTACCTCCATTTAATAACCTGCAACAACCCATGTACACTCTACCCTATCTTGGACTGTACCCTCCAATTTAATCTCCGCTGACAGCGTATGTACACTTTCCCCTATCATGGACTTTAACCAGCTATTTAATCTCCTGTCACAGCCCATGTACTCTCTACCTATCATGGACTCTTTCCACCCATTAATACTACTTCCACATTTAATGTGCACACTCCCACATTATGGGCTCTTTTCACCCATTTAATCTCCTCCAATAATGCATGTACACTCTACCCTTTCATGGACTCTACCCACTCATTTAATCTCCTCCCACAGCCCATGATCAATCTAATCTACCATGGATTCTACTACCCATTTAGTCTCCACCAATAACCCATGTACGCTCTCCCATATCATGGACTCTACACAGCCATTTAATCTCCTCACACAGCCTATGTACACTCTATCCAATCATGGAATTTACCCAGCTATTCAATCTCCTTCCACCTCACAAGTACACTGGAGCTGGAGCTGGATGAACTTCGGATCATTCGGGAGGCAGAGGTGGTCATAGATAGAAGCTTCAGGGATGTAGTTACTCCAAAGAATGAAGATAGATGGGTGACGGTGAGAGGGGCTAGGAGGAAGCAGTCAGTGCAGGGATCCTCTGTGGTCGTTCCCCTCAGTAACAAGTATACCGCTTTGGATACTGTTGAGGGGGACGACCTACCAGTGGTAAGCCACGGTGACCGGATCTCCGGCGTTGAGTCCGTCCCTGTGGCTCAGAAGGGAAGGGGGGAGAGCAGGAGAGCAATAGTTATTGGGGACTCAATAGTCAGAGGGACAGATAGGAGGTTCTGTGGCAGCAAAAGAGACTCACGGATGATATGTTGCCTCCCGGGTGCCAGGGTCTGTGACGTCTCGGACCGTGTTTTCAGAATTCTCAAGGGGGAGGGGGAACAATCACAAGTCGTGGTACACATCGGTACCAACGACATAGGTAGGAGAAGGGACGGGGATTTAAAACAGGAATTTAGGGAGCTAGGTTGGAAGCTGAGAGCCAGTACAAACCATGTTGTAATCTCTGGTTTGTTGCCGGTGCCACGTGCTAGCGAGTTGAGGAACAGGGAGAGAGTGCAGATAAACACGTGGCTGCAGGGATGGTGTAGGGGGGAGGGTTTCAGTTATGTGGATAATTGGAGCACATTCTGGGGAAGGTGGGACCTGTACAAACAGGACGGTTTGCACCTGAACCAGAGGGGCACCAATATCCTGGGAGGGAAATTTGCTACGGCTCTTCGGGGGGGGGGTTTAAACTAATTTGTCAGGGGGATGGGAAAAGGGCTGTAGTCCAGGAGCCAGTGGTGAGTGCAGGGAGGTACTGAGGAGGGTATCAAGGTCGCAGGAATGTACCGGCAGACAGGAAGGTGGCTTGAAGTGTGTCTACTTCAATGCAAGGAGCATCTGGAATAAGGTAGGAGAACTTGGAGCGTGGATTGGTACTTGGGACTACGATGTGGTGGCCATTACGGAGACATGGTTAGAACAGGGACAGGAATGGTTGTTGGAAGTTCTGGGGTATAGATGTTTCAGTAAGAGTAGGGAAGGTGGTAAGAAAGGTGGAGGAGTAGCATTGTTAATCAAGGATAGTTTAACAGCGGCAGAAAGGCAGTTCGAGGGGGATCTGCCGTCTGAGGTAATATGGGCTGAAGTTAGAAATAGGAAAGGAGCGGTCACATTGTTAGGAGTTTTCTACAGGCCCCCAAATAGTAATAGAGATGTGGAGGAAGAAATTGCAAAGCAGATTATGAATAGGTGTGGAGGTCACAGAGTAGTTGTCATGGGTGACTTCAACTTTCCAAATATTGATTGGAACCTTTATAGGTCAAACAGTTCGGATGGGATAGTTTTTGCACAGTGTGTGCAGGAGGGTTTCCTGACACAATATGTGGATAGGCCGACAAGAGGTGGGGCCACATTGGATTTGGTACTGGGTAATGAACCGGGCCAAGTGTTTGATTTGTATGTGGGAGAGCACTTTGGAGATAGTGACCACAATTCGGTGACTTTCACTATTGCAATGGAGAGGGATAGGGCCATATGGCAGGGCAGGGTTTATAATTGGGGGAGGGGTAATTATGATGCGATTAGGCAAGAATTAGGGAGCATAAGATGGGAACAGAAACTATCAGGGAAAGGCACAAACGAAAAGTGGAGCTTTTTCATGGAGCAATTACTGCGTGTCCTTGATAGGTATGTCCCTGTCAGGCAGGGAGGGAGGAAATGGCCGAGTGAGAGAACCATGGTTCACAAAAGAGGTTGAATGTCTAGTCAAGAGGAAAAAGGAAGCGTATGTAAGGATGAGAAAACAAGGTTCAGTTGGGTCGATTGAGGGGTACAAGGTAGCAAGGAATGAGCTAAAAAAAGAGCTTAGGAGAGCTAGGAGGGGGCATGAGAAGTCCTTGGCGGGTCGGATCAAGGAAAACCCCAAGGCTTTTTACTCTTATGTGAGAAATAAAAGAATGACCAGGGTGAGGGTAGGGCCGGTCAAGGACAGTAGTGGGAACTTGTGCATGGAGTCAGAAGAGATAGGAGAGGTGATGAATGAATACTTTTCGTCAGTGTTCACCGAGGAGAGGGGCCATGTTCTTGAGGATGAGAGTGTGATAAAGGTGGATAGGCTGGAGGAGGTAGATGTTCTGAGGGAAGATGTTTTAGCAATTTTGAAGAACCTGAGGGTCGATAAGTCCCCTGGGCCAGATGGGATATATCCTAGGATTCTTTAGGAGGCAAGGGAGGAGATTGCAGAGCCTTTGGCTTTGATCTTTGGGTCCTCACTGTCCACGGGGATGGTGCCAGAGGACTGGAGAGTGGTGAATGTTGTTCCTCTCTTCAAGAAAGGAAATAGGAATGACCCTGGTAATTATAGGCCGGTTAGTCTTACTTCGGTGGTTGGTAAGATAATGGAAAAGGTCCTGAGGGATAGGTTTTATGACCATTTGGAAAGATGCAACTTAATCCGGGATAGTCAACACGGATTCGTGAAGGGTAAGTCTTGCCTAACAAATTTGATTGAATTCTTTGAGGAGGTAACTAAGTGTGTAGATGAAGGTAGAGCAGTTGATGTCGTATACATGGATTTTAGTAAGGCGTTTGATAAGGTTCCCCATGGTCGGCTCATGAAGAAAGTAAGGAGTTGTGGGATAGAGGGAAATTTGGCCGATTGGATAAGTAACTGGCTATCTCATAGAAGGCAGAGGGTGGTGGTGGATGGAAAATTTTCGGACTGGAGACCAGTTACCAGCGGTGTGCCACAGGGGTCGGTGCTGGGTCCTCTGCTGTTTGTGATTTTTATCAATGACTTGGAGGAGGGGACTGAAGGGTGGATCAGTAAATTTGCTGATGACACCAAGATTGGTGGAGTAGTGGATGAGGTGGAGGGCTGTAGTAGGCTGCAAAGAGACATTGATAGGATGCAGAGCTGGGCCGAAAAATGGCAGATGGAATTTAACCCTGATAAGTGCGAGGTGATTCATTTTGGTAGGGCAAATTTGAATAAGGATTACAGGGTCAACGGCAGGGTTCTGAGGAACGTGGAGGAACAGAGGGATCTGGGGGTTCATATCCACAGATCTCTGAAGGTTGTCACTCAAGTGGATAGAGCAGTAAAGAAGGCCTATGGTGTGTTAGCGTTTATTAACAAGGGGTTTGAGTTTAAGAACCGTGAGGTTATGCTGCAACTGTACAGGACCTTGGTGAGACCACATTTGGAATATTGTGTGCAGTTCTGGTCACCTCACTATAGGAAGGACGTGGAAGCATTGGAAAGAGTGCAAAGGAGATTTACCAGGATGCTGCCTGGTTTGGGGGGGAGGTCTTATGAGGAAAGATTGAGGGAGCTAGGGCTTTTCTCTTTAGAGCGGAGGAGGATAAGAGGCGACTTAATAGAGGTTTATAAGATGATGAGGGGGATAGATAGAGTGGATGTTCAGAGACTATTTCCTCGGGTGGATGTAGCTGTTACAAGGGGGCATAACTATAAGGTGCATGGGGGGAGATATAGAAGGGATGTCCGAGGAAGATTCTTTACTCAGAGAGTGGTTGGGGTGTGGAATGGACTGCCTGCTGTAATAGTGGAGTCGGACACTTTAGGAACTTTCAAGCGGTTATTGGATAAGCACATGGAGCACACCAGAATGATAGGGAGTGGGATAGCTTGATCTTGGTTTCGGACAATGCTCGGCACAACATCGAGGGCCGAAGGGCCTGTACTGTGCTGTACTGTTCTATGTTCTACACTCTACCCTATAATGGACTCTACCCACCCATTTAATCTCTTTCCAATGCCCATGTACACTCTATGCTATCAAGGACTCTACCCACCCATTTAATCTCCTTCCACAGTCCAGGTACACTCTACCCTATCATGGACTCTACCCAGCCAATTAATCTCCTTCCACAGCCAATCTACACTCTCCCCTATTATGGACTCTATATGCCTTTTTAATCTCTTTCCATAGCCCATGTACAATCTACCCAATGATGGATTCTAACCAACCATTTATTCTCCTGCCACAGCCCATGTCCATCTACCCTATCAAAGACCCTACCCTCCCGTTTAATCTCCATCCACCCTTTCATGGACTATAAACACATACTTAGTGGGCAAATTTGGGCCTTGTTGCGCCCATTTATTGGGCGCAACAAGGCCCCTTAATGTTCCAAAATGGCATCCGTGGCACACACGCACACTTCTGATAATCACTGATTCGATGCCAGTGCTGCCATTTTTGGAGCTCTATGCTCCAGCTTACGCCCTCTCTTAACCTCGCACAGATGAAGACGACGTTAAGCAGCAGGAAGGACCCCCCACCAGCGCTATCTACAGGAATCATCAACTACTTACAGGTTAGTTGCTGGTTTATTTCTTCTGGCTGTTGCTACAATTCTACACATTTTTGGTGCTTTTTATAGTTGGTTCAAGTTTCAATAGTGTACAGGGAGTGGTGTGGCAGATGCTGAAGTACTTTTTTTGCTGACTTAAAGGCTTCTGCACAAACCACTTGCTCCCAGACTAGTAGGCCTTCCTCTTGGCATTGAGCATGACTGAGCAGAGGCCATGCAGAGCAGGACAAGCTGCTAGAAGAGGGAGGAGGAGGGGGAGAAGGGCTCTCAGCAGAAGGCCATATCCGCCCAGGGTGTTCAGGGAGCAATTCTCTTACCTGAACTATAGCCGCGACCAATGCTTGAGACGCTTGCGCTTCACTAAGGAGGTCATCACTGAACTCTGCCACCTGGTGCAGCCACAACTCCAATCTCAGAGCAGGGCGAGGACCGCATTGCCTGTGACTGTCAAGCTGACCGTGGTTCTGAACTTTTATGCGTTTGGCTCCTTCCAGGCTGCTGCTGGAGATATAAGCAACATCTCACGGTTTTCAGTGCACTGCTACATAAGGGAGGTCACTGAGGCTCTCGATGCAAAGAGAAATAACTTAATTTCATTCCATCTTGTAAGAGACAAGCAGGCGGAGTGAGCACAAGGGTTTGCACAGATTGCAGGATTCCCCTTAGCGCAGGGTGCTATTGACTGCACACAGATTGCTTTGCGTGCGCCTCATGTCAACACTTCATGTACCTGAACCGAAAGGGATTCCACTCCCTCAACGTGCAGCTGGTTGTGTGACCACAGGCAGCGTATCATGCAGGTCAATGCCTGCATGATGCCTTCATTCTGCAGCAGTGCTCTGTGCCAGCTGTCTTTGAGTCACCATGGCAAACCAAAGGGTGGCTACTGGGCGACAAAAGTTATCCACTACACAGCAGGCATACAATGAGAACCATGCTGTCACAAGAAATCTGATAGAGCAGACCATTGGCATCCTGAAGCAACAACTTCGCTGCCTGGTCTGCTCTGGAGGAGCCCTGCAGTACTCGGCTGAGTGGGTCTCAAGATTTCTCGTGGTATGCTGCATGCTGCACAATCTTGCCATCATGAGGGAACAGCCCTTGCTACCACCTAACAGGCAAGAAGCTGAGGAGCAGGAGCACGAGGATGAGGACGAGGACAATGAGGCGGAAGAGGAAGGGAGGCTGCAACCTAGACAGCCCCTTTCTGCCCGGGCTCTACGTGAACAAATGATTAATGAGCGATACCAGTAACCTCAACCACACCTCTCCATTCACCAACAGTCCCACACTCCTTACCTTTCCTCTATCACTGACCATCACATCGTCCTCTTTCCCACAACACAAAAATAAAAACCACCAGAAAATGCACATTCCAATCCCCATTTATAAATTCAATCATGCCATAGTGCATGCAAAAATAAACTAATCACCCTTGTGCATTCCCTTAGTGCCTGTCTTCCATGTGCCTTTACCTCTCCTAGTGCTCCTACGAGGTGCTTCCCCAGTGGCTGCAGCATGGCTGATGGAAGGCTGCTGACCTCCAATTGAGGACACTGCAGATGGCCTTAGAGGGCGACCTCAAGCAGTTCTGGCCCTAGAAGGCCCGGCTGCAGAAGGCACTACCTAGGCATTGGTGGCAACAGTCCAGCCTGGCTGGCTGACAGGCAACAGCAAGGGCACTGGCAGAGTGCAGTGGTGGGAGGGTGAATGCTGTCATCCTGAGAGAGGACAGTAGATTCACGCTCCATGGAGCCACTGTCACTCTCCTGGGGCGGCACCTCAGCAATCCTACGGATCTGTTGGAGAGCAGCTTGCTGGACTGCTGTGATGCCCTGGAAGCCCCTTTGAACAGTGGTTTCCGGAGCCATGATGGCGGCAGTCTGAGCTTCCATGCCAGCAAGCTGAGATTGCTTGACACCAGTCTGAGCTTCTACTACAGCACTCAAACGTTGGGTGGATGCTGTTTGTGCTGCAATGGAAGCTCAGACATTGGCCATCAGACACTGCATCATGGTTGGTTCCACAGATGTGCTGATGGAAGTAGCCACCCATTCCATGTTGGAAAGGATTGGCTCCAAGCTCTGCACAAAGCCCTGTGCCAAGTTGGTACTGGTCTTCTCCATGCTCCTTGACATTGAAGGCAGGCTTTCTGGCAGGCTTTCCAGTGCACCAAGCATTTAAGTGTGTACACCCATCAGCTTTCCTCTGTAGCCTGGCCCATCAAAGTCATCAGACAAGTCCTCTGCAGCAGAACTAGTGTGTGACCTAGACCTCCGGTGAGCTGGTACCTGTGCTGCCCTTTCCTCCACCCTAGCTGTAGTGCACTTGTACTCGGTGTCTCACCACCAGCAGATCCTGCCTCTATCTTAGCCTCTAAAATACGCGCAGTGTCAGTATCTGAGCTGGTGGCTATGACTGTGAAATCGAGAGACAGTGTGTCTTCACCTTCACCGTCTTCTTGCTCTCCTCCACGGCCTTTGCAGGTTGCAGTTCTTGGGTATCTGAAAGGGAAAAGGGACAAGGATAAGGTTGTGGTGAGGGGAGAGGAGAACGTAAGAAGTGCACGCTTACACTTTTCAGTCAGAAAAGATTGCGGGATGAGGGGGAAGTGGGATGCAAGAACGAGGATTAGGTATGAGGATACCATCATCTTCAATGGCTTCAGCCCCGCCGGAGGCCATGGCCTCAACAATGGCACTTCCCATAATGGCCAGCACCGTCTCCTTCTTGGGGGTTAGAACATGCAGGCATGCCTCTCCCCCTCCGGTTAGTGCCTCTGGTTGTGCGCCACCTTCTCCTGCAAGAGAGAAGAAAGTGTGTCAGTGACTGACATGCAATGTGTTTGGGTGATGTGGCTGTCATGGTTGAATAGGTGGCAGTGTGTGCAAGCTGTGAGATGTGGGTTTGAGGCCTGCAACAGTGCTAAGTGTGTGAGGGTGGGTTGAAGCATATGAATGTTCGGGTTGAGTCCTAATTGATAGAGATCGTTGATAGGTGAATGATGGGGGTGTGGTGAATGGAGTAGTGGCTGAGGCTAGTGGAGCAGTTGGTGGCATTGGAAGATGGATTCACTGACCTTGACCACTCACGTGAGATCATTAAACTTCTTCCCGCACTGCATCCATGTTCTTGGAGCTATACTCCTGGCATTGACCTCCTCCGCTATCTCTCGCTACTGCCTTCTGAGCATGTCTGGAGGGCCTCTAGCCCCAACCCCCACCCCCCTGAGGGTACAGGACATCTCTCCTTCTTTCTACCTCTTCAACCAAGATCCCCAGTGCAGCCTCCGAAAAACTTTGTGCACACTCTCTCATGGTCAGCCATTCTTCACTCTTTCCCAGGTCAGGCTTACTTGTAGAAGACTCCCAGCATCTATTGCAGCCACAATACGGTAGCATAGTGGTTATGTTACTGGACTAGTAATCCACAGGCCTGGACTAATGATCCGGAGCCACGAGTTCAGAATCCCACCACGGCAGCTGGGGAATTTAAATTCAATTAAATAAATCTGGAATAAAAAGCTAGTATCGGTAATGGTGACCATGAAACTACCAGATTGTTGTAAAAACCCATCTGATTCACTAATGTCCTTTAGGGAAGGAAATCTGCCGTCTTTACCTGGTCTGGCCTATATGTGACTCCAGACCCACAATGTGGTTGACTCTTAACTGCCCTAGCAAGCTGCTCAGTTATATTCAAGAAGGTGGCTCACCTTGAGGGCAATTAGGGATGGGCAATAAATGCTGGCCTTGCTGGCGACGTCCACGTTCCATGAATGAATTTTAAAAATGCACCTCCCCTTTAAGTAGTGCAGGCCAGCTTTAAGTAGTGCAGGCTAGTTTTAGCCACTCATGATATTGGGCCCCCTGCTGGTGCACGCAGCCAATGAGCAGTGCGGGGCACGCTGGCTGCATGCAGAAATCATGAGCAGGCAGCAAGAAGTTGGCATGCTGCTTGCATTCAACTCAATGGGCATGGGTTAATCGCGCATTGTGATTTCCGCGCCTGTTTTCGGGGTCTAGCCCATGTATATCTGATCTATCATAGACCTTACCCACCCATTTAATCACCTTCACATCACAAGTACACTCTACCCTATCATGGACTCTAACCACCTATTTAATCTGCTTCCATAACCCATGTACACTCTAACCTTCAGTTGGCTATACCCAGCCACTTAATCTTCCACAGTCTATATATACTCGCCCCCATCATGGAATCTGTGGCGCCATTTAATCTCCTCCCACAGCCCATGGACACTCTCCCCTGTCATGGACTCTACCCACCCATTTAATCTCCTCCCACATCCCCTGTACTGTTTCCCCATCATGGACTCTACCCACCCATTTAATCTCCTCCCACATCCCCTGTACAGTCTCCCCTATCATGGACTCTACCCACCCATTTAATCTCCTCCCACATCCCCTGTACAGTCTCCCCTATCATGGACTCTACCCACCCATTTAATTTCCTCCCATAGGCCATGTACACTCTCACATATAATGGGCTCTACCCACTGTTTAATCTCCTGCCACATCCCATGTCCACTCTACCCTATCATGGACACTAACCACCCATTTAATATCCTCCCATAGACCACGTAAACTCTACCCTAGCATGGAGTCTATCCACCCATTTATGCTCCCCCCACATTTAATGTTCATACTCCCCTATCTTGTACTCTATCCACCCCTTTAATCTCCTCCCACAGCCTGTGTATGCTCTACATTATCATGTACTCTATCCAGCTGTTCAATCTCCTTCCTCTGCCCATGAACAATCTACCCTATCATGGACTTTATCCCACCTATTTAATCTCTTTCCACAGCCTATGTACGCTATCCCCTGTCATGGACTCTACCCACCTATTTAATCTGCTGATGGAGCACACGTACACTCTACCCAGTCATGGACCCTACTCACCCATTTAATCTCCTCCCACAGCCGCTGTGCATTCTTCCCTATCAAGTACTCTACCGAGCTGTTCTATCTCCTTCCTCAGTCCATGTACACTCTACCCTATCATAGACTCTACCCAACCATTTAATCCCTTCCCACAGCACATGCACACTCTACCCTATCACAGACTGTACACAGCCATTTAATCTCGTCCAATAACGCATGTACACTCCACCCTTTCATGGACTCTACCCACCCATTTGATCTCTTTCCACAGCCCATGTACACTTTCACATATAATTGACTCTACTCAGCTGATTAATCTCCGCCCACAGCCCATGTAAACTCTACCCTAGCATGGACTCTATCCACACTAATACGCTCCTCCTATATTTTAGCGTGGTCTCTGCATAACCATTTAATCGCCTCGAACAATCCATGTACACTCTACATTATCATGGAATCTATCCACCCATTTAATGTCCTTCTACAGCCCATGTACACTCACCTATTATGGAATCTACCCAGCTGTTTAATGTCCTTCCACAGCTCATGAACACTCTCTGCTATCATGGACTCTATCACACCTATTTAATCTCCTTATACAGCACACGTACACTCTACCCTGTCATGGACTCTACTCACCCATTCAATCTCCTCCAACAATCCCTGTACACTGTACCATTTCATGGACTCTACCCACCCAGTTCATCTCCTTCCACAGCCCATGTACACTCTCAGCTATCATAGTCTCTACTCACCTGTTTAATCTCCTTCCACATCCTTGTACAGTCTACTCTAGCAGGGACTCTACAGATCTGTTTAATCTCCTTCTATAACCCATGTGCACTCTAACATACCATGGACTCTACCCAACCATTTCATCTCCTCCAATAATCCATATACACTCTACCCTATCATGGATTCTATCACCCAATAATTCTCCCACAGCACATGTACAATCAAGGACACTACCTACCCATTTAATCTCCTTCCACAGCCCATGTGTATTATCCCGCCATGGACACTACCCACCTATTTAATCTCCTTATACAGACCAGTTAGCCTAATATCTGTTGTCGAGAAATTACTAGAGTCTATGGGCCGTAATTTGCGCCTCCTATGAGTGCGTACGAGGTGTGTATGCACCCTTAGGGGTCGCGCAAGTTCCGGGTTTAGGCATGTGAAGCGCTTGACAGATGATCCGCATCCCCGGGAAATGGGCCTCCGCGGGCGGAGAGTTGGACTATTTGCCCAACTTCTGCCCAGCGAATGTCCATGAAATTCTTACGCCTGGTAAAAGCAGGTGTGAGGCCTGCTTTTACCAGCATACAGAAAAATAATTTTTTCAATAATTTATACATTTAAAAACCTGTGAAATAAGGTAAGTTTATTTTTAGCCTCTTTAAAATATGTGAATTTATTTTTCAAAAATTAAAATTTTGTTTTAAATATTTAATTAAATGACATTTTGATTAATTTTAAATATGTGATTTTTTTTAAATTTATTTGAAGCGTGCGTGTATTTTTGGGGGTAATCCCATTCATACTTACGAGGATTCTGTACATACCGAACCTCCACAAGTACGAATGGGGATCCCTTCCTTTCATTGGTTGGGCCAGCCCACGTGATCCCAGGGGTGCTTGCGAACCGCCTGCGCCCCTGGGATACGTGGGCCTCTGCGCAGGCCTACGTTCAGAGGCCCAGGAGCGCGAATGTCCGAAACTCCGGGACCATCAGGTAAGTTCGTAGATTTTTTTGCTGGTCGGAAGCATCCGCCCGCGGGAAGCCTCCGACCGCAAATTCAGAGCCATTAATTAAGGATAGAGTGACTGAACACCTTGAAAATTTTCAGCTGATCAGAGAGAGCCAGCATGGATTTGTAAAGGGTAGGTCATGCCTGAAGAACCTGATTGAATTTTTTGAAGAGATGACTAAGTAGTGGACAGGGAAATGTCTGTGGATGTTATTTATATGGACTTCACAGAGGTATTTGACAAGAGACTGTGGGGGAGAAATTCCCCTAGAGGACCATTTGGGGGGCGCTAAGTCAAAAATGTTTGAAAAGTTAGCGCCGCCTATTCAAACATTTGAGAAATTCCCATTTTGTGCTCCAAGAGGGAAGTGGAGCACTAAATCAAGCGCTGCACTTGCCTCTTGGAGCGCAAGAGGCGGGGAATGTCCCGAACCGGGGCGATGTGCTCAGCAGCGCCACGTGTGGCCACGTGTGGCGCTGCCGCGTTGCAGGGGCTCTTCCCTCAATTAAAGGGAAGGGCTCCCCGCTGCGAGCTCTGCATTTATTTTGATCTCCGGGCGCAGAAGATCGGGGCGATACCCGGTAGCACTGCTGCTAACCTCCCGCGGAATTTTGCGGGGGGCACGGTTATCGCCTCGGGGGGGCAAAGCCATTTCGTCCCTGTTAGCTAAAGTTGAAGCTCATGGAATTGAGAACAAATTATTGACCTGGTTAGGAAATTGGCTGAGCAGCAGGAGACAGAGAGTAGGGATAATGGGCAGGTACGCTAATTGGCAGGATGACTAGTGGTGTCCTGCAGGAATCTGTGTTGGGGCCTCAATTATTCACTGTATTTATTAACGACCTAGATAGAGAGCTACATATCCAAGTTTATCGATGACACAAAGATAGGTGACATTGTAAGCAGTGTAGATCATAGAATCATAGAAATTTACGGCACAGAAGGAGGCCATTCAGACCATCGTGTCTGTGCCGGCCGAAGAAGAGCCATCCAGCCTAATCCCACTTTCCAGCTCTTGGTCCGTAGCCCTGTAGGTTACGAGACTTCAAATGCATATCCAAGTACTTTTTAAATGAGACTTGGATATGCACTTGAAGGAAGCATGAAATTATAAAGCGATATTAACAGATTAAGTGAACGGGCAGAACTGTGGCAAATGGATTTCAATATAGGCAAATGTGAGGTCATCCACTTTGGATCCAAAAAGGATAGATCAGAGAAATTTCTAAATTGTGAAAAGCTAAAAGCAGTGGATGTCTAAAGAGACTTGGGAGTCCATGTACATAGATCATTAAAATGACATGGACAGCTACAAAAAATAATCAAAAAGGCTAATAGAATGCTGGCCTTGATATCTAGAGGACTAGAATACAAGGGGGTAGAAGTTATGCTGCAGCTATACAAGACCCTGGTTAGACCACACCTGGAGCACTGTGAGCAGTTCTGGGCACCACACCTCAGGAAGAATATATTGGCCTTGGAGCGTAGGTTTACTGGAATGATACCCAGACTCCAAGGGTTAAATTACGAGGCGAGATTACACAAACTCGGGTTGTATTCCCTGAAATTTAGAAGATTAAGGGGCGATTTGAGCGAAGTTGTCAAAATATTAAGGGAACTGACAGGGTAGATAGAGAAAGAGACGGCAAAATTCGGCACCTTAGCGCCAGTAGATAAGGCTGGTTTTGGAAAAAAAATGGCTACTTCCGGTGCAGCTTGTGCTCTTCACCATCTTGGTGAGGGCGATAGTGCGGGCAGGACGTGCGTTCTCCGGCAGTATGCATTGTAGGCAGATCGTGAGGTCAGTCCGTATGTTCAGCTGCACGAGAGACCCCGCCACCAGTGCTATTTGATTATTTCTCTTGTACTGGCTCTTGCAGAGTTTGTATGAATACTGGTTTGCTGGAAGATATTTATAAAGTTGTCAAAGTGTGCAGGGAGTGCTGCTGGACATTGGGAAGGCGTTAGCTGCTACTGGAAGGCCACTGACTACACCACTTGCTCCCAGTCATGGGGGTCTAGTTGCAGCCCCCCCCTCGCGCTGCAGCATGACAGGGAGATGGAGCAGAGGCAGCAAAGACAAGCTGCTCACAGAAAGAGGAGGAGGAGAGAGAGGAGGGCTCTCAGCAGGAGGCCTTACCCAGCTAGGGTCTTCAGGGAGCACTTCTTCAATCTGCGCCTAAACCAGGAGCAGTGTATTAGGAGGCTCCGCTTCACCAAGGAGGTGGTCACAGAACTCTGCCACCTCTTGGAACCAGACCTGCAGCCTCAGAGCACGGTGACGACAACTCTGCCAGTGGCCCTCAAGGCGACCATGGCCCTGAATTATTTCGCCAGCGGATCCTTCCAGGCTGGAACAGACGACATAGCAAACATCTCGCAGTTCGCCATCCATTGCTGCATCCGGGAGGTCACAGTGGCAATGTAACCTAGGAGAAGGGACTTCATTGTCTTCTCTCTAAACAGAGAGAAGTAGGAGGAGCACGTATGTGGCTTTGCCAGGACATCGGACTTCCCCATGGTGCAGGGCACCATCGACTGCACATGCATGGCTTTGCAGGTGCTGCATATCAATGGTGAGATGTACTGTAACCGCAAAGTCTACCACTCACTTAAAGTGCAGTTAGTGTGCAACCATGCCCAGCACATCATGATGGTTAATGCCCGGTATCCTGGCAGCAGTCATGATGCCGTCGTCCTGCACCAGTTCGCTGTGCCAGCAATCTTCCAGGCACCACGCCGAACCTGAGGGTGGCTGCTAGGCGACAAGGACTATCCGCTCTACATGTTGCTGATGACTTCCCTCTACACCCCACCACTTGTGGCCAGCAATCATATAATGAAAGCCATGCTGCCACAAGGAACGTCATCGAGCAGACCATCGTGCTGCTCAAGCAACGGTTTCTGCTGCCTTGACCGATCAGGAGGAGCTCTCCAGTACTCGCCGGAGTGGGTGTCCCAATTCGTGGTGGTCTGCTGCATCCTCCACAACTTGGCCATCATGAAGGTGCAGCATTTGTCACCAATGTTCCCTCTCATTTTTTTTTGGGTGCGCTGCCCATTCAAATTTCTGCACATCCACTTAAAAGCCAGTGAGCAGCCTGCGCGGGACCTCTGGGTCGCTGTGCAGCTTAACGGGAACATTGCTTGCCACCACCTTAGGAGGAGGAGGAGGAAGAAGGGAGGAGGCAGCCTGCAAATCCCCATTCCAGACGGGCTGTCCATGAGCGCATCATCAGACTCCAGTTCCCCTGAATGAAACCCCAGATCCCCGTTGCTCAACAGTTTCCCCATCTTACCATCCATTGTCACGGACTATCACAGCGTCCTCTTGGCCACAATGCTGAAATAAAAGCCACCACCAAACAAACATTCCAAGCATAATTTATAAAGGATTTATTCGAAAACTACATAACAAAGTCATCTAATCAGCCTTGTGCATTCCCTCAGTGCCTGTCTTCTATGTGCCTTTGCCTGTCCTAGTGCTCCTACGCTGTGCTACCCCAGTGGCTGCAGCACGGCTGGTGGAAGGCTGCTGACTTTCAGTGGGGGAGACTGCAGATGGCCTTGCAGGACGACCTTGAGCACCTCTGGGCCTAAAAGGCCCGACTGCAGACTGCACCACCTCGACATGGGCAGCAGCAGTCTGGGCTGGCTGACAGACAACAGCAAGGGCACTGGCGAAGTGGCAGTGGTGGAAGTAAGAATGCTGTCATTCTGAGAGAGGACAGCAGGTTCTTGCTCCACGGAGCCACTGCCACTCCCCCGGGGCGGCGCCTCAACAATCCTAGTAATCTGTTGCCGGACAAATTGCTGGACTGCTGTGACACCCTGCAAGCCCCTTTCCACACTGTTAAACGCAGCCACGATGGTAGCAGTCTGAGCTTCCATTGCAGCTTCTGCTTGAGCTGCAATAGGAGCTGAGACATCGCCCATCAGACCCTGCATCATGGTTGGGTCCACAAGTGCTCTAATGGAGTTGCCCATCCTGGAAATCATGGGCTCCAAGCTCGGCGCAAAGCCCTGTGCAAGGTTGGAGCCAGACTCCTCCATGCTCCTTGACAGTGGCAACAGGCTCTCAGGCAGGCCTGCCAATGTACCAAGCATTTCTGTGCGCATACCCATCACCCTTCTTCTGAAGGCCGCCCCATCAAAGTCCTCATTTGACTCCTCTGCAGCAGAACTCATGTGCGATCTTGCCCTCTGGGGAGCTGGCACCCGAGCTACACTTTCCCCCTGGCCTGGCTGCAGGCCACTCATGCTCAGTGACTCACCATGTGCAGAACCCGCCTCTACACTACCCTCTAAAGTACGCTCAATGCCAGTATCTGAGCTAGTGGCTGTGCGTGTCAGATCGAGTGACGGTGTCTCTTCTTCTCAATCACTCTCCTCTTATTCTTCCTGCACAGGTTGGCTGGTTGGAGTTCTTGGGTATCTGAAAGCAGAAAGGCACAAGGGTAGGGTTGTGGGGGGGAAGCAAGATGTGAATGCTTACACCATCAGCAGCTTGTAAATGAGAAGAGATTGTGGGATGAGGGGGAAGTGGGATGTGAGAAGGAGGAGTAGGTATGAGCATACCGTCATCATCAATGCTTTCAGCCTCGCCGATCGTCACAGCCTCAGTGACGGCTCCTCTAATGATATCCAGCAATGCCTCCTCTAGCTGGGTCAGGTCCTGCAGCCATGCCTGCCCCCCACCTGTTAGCTGCTGCTGGCGCCGGTTATGCACCATCTTGGCCTGCAAGAGAAAGGGAAGTGCGTCAGTGAGTGTGGTGCAATGTGTTTGGGGGATGCGCCTGTCACAGTTGAATAGCTGGCATTGTGTGTAAGGTGTGAGATGTGGGTGTGAGGCTTGCAGCACAGTAAGTGTGTGTGGGTGAGGTGAAGCTATGATTGTGAGGTATGAGTCGTGTTTGGTAGAGATTGTTGGTAGGTGAGTGATGGGGGTGAGGTGCATTGAGCAGTGTGTGAGGCTAGCGGTACAGTTGGTGGGAGATGGAATTTGAAGATGCATTCACTGACCTTGACCACTCACGTGAGGTCAATAAACTTCTTTCGGCACTGGATCCAGGTCCTGGGGAAAGACTGATGGCAGTGAACGCTTCAGTAATCTGCTCCCATTGCCTTCTTACAGTCTGTCTGGAGGGCCTCCTGCTGGTCTCCTCCTTTCAACCCTCTGCACTAAGGCCTCCAGTGCTGCGCCGGACAACCGTGGTATGCTTTCTCTGCCTGTTGAGCAGAGTACCTTCCACTTTCCTTTGCTACACTGAAAATGAGGTGCTTCTTTCAGAAAGCACCTCCACTTTAAGAAGTGCAGACTACGTTTCACACTGCAGGTTACCTTTAAATAGAGATCACACTTCACACAAAATTGGGCCCCCTGCTGAGCGCTGAGCCAACCCACAGCACGTTCAGCACTGGGCTCAACGCTCCAATCATAATAATTAGCAGGCAACACGAATTTCATATGCTGCCTGCATTACTTTCAACGGGTGCGGGCAGATTGCGCATCGTGATCCCCATGCCCATTTTCAGGCCTTATCGAATTTAGCCCTCACAGTATTTTGGCTGGTTGGAGATTCCGGGTGTAACGTTTCCAAAATTTGCAGATCCCCAAAAACCTAAGGAAAAAGGACTTTGGAACTACCTCAGAGTAATAAAAATGCATTTGGGCCTAACCTAAGGAATTTCAGACCAAAAACCAAGTTTTGGCATTTTAAAAACATGTCTGGGCCTGTAAAAGGACAAGAAGGTGGGATCGACCTCTGTAAAAAGCAGTTTTGGTTATTGCAGTTAATTGCACTGTCTGAGGAACCGGGATGACCCTACTCAAGCCCCAGCAGACATTAACATTTTGACAATAGACCCTGGGAGAAGACAGTCCCACCCAAAATAACAGGCCCCATCAAAACCGATTACAGGGCCCATCAGAAACATGCATAACAAAACCCACTCAGACCCATTTCTATAGAAAAACCGAGTCCAGCCTAGAAAACCAAACACAAAACCAATCAACTGTAATCAACCAAGGAGATCGACAGGATGCAAGCCATCCCAAAAACCAGTTAACACGCTAGTAAAGTAGTTACTGTTAACGAGGCCTCCAAAAATCTTACAATGACCGGGATTTGATTTGGTTTTGATAAGGAAGCTTCAATTAGTATAATTGAAAGGCTGTTTTCTCAAGAAGTCAGTTCAGCAGTTACAACAGTTCAAGTTCGAGTTCTCCAGTAGAGTTACATGGCAGCAAGGAATTCAGCAAGCAGTCCGGCAGAAGACAGTTACAGTTCTGCAAGAAGGCAGTTCCACAGCTCGGAAGAAGACAGTTTAAACAGAGGCAGAGTTCAACAGAAAGAAGTTCAACAAAGAAGGCCAACAGCTCCAGAAGTAGGCCGACACGCAAGAAGAGACCAGAGCGACTGCCTCAGTGACCATCGGACACCTCGCGGCAACAAGGGCCTTACGAAACTTTTTACTCAGAAGACTCTAAACCCTAACTCTCAACCGTCAAGCATTCATTTGGTGAGCATTATCCCTGGTTCTCCAGAGTCCAACCTAGCTAGTGAAGTGGGATTGGGAGGGGTGAAGTATTCTTCTAATGTTATTTCCCTCGCTTGTACCGAAGTGTTCCCCACTTTTAGAGTGTTAGAAGTGTTTGTGTTGTGTTTTACTTTTCTTGAATAAAGATCAAAGTTCTTTCATCAAACTCAGTTGTCTGCTGCACCTTTTATCACAACCCCCAAATAAGTCCAAGGTCTAGAACCAAGGGAGTGGGAGCGATTCAAACCGCTCAGAAGTCAGAGGTGAAGCTGACACAAAACACCACCCCCTACACGGGACTAGAGGACATAGCCTAAACATTAGAGCCAGACCTTTCAGGAGTGCAGTTAGGAAACACTTCTACACACAAAGGGTGGTAGAAGTTTAGAACGCTCTTCCGCAAATGGCAATTGATGCTCGGAAAATTGTTAATTTTAAATCTGTGATTGATAGATTTCTGTTAACCAAAGGTATTAAGAGATATGGGGCAAAGGCAGGCATATGGTGGCAGGCAAAGGTGATGCATTTTGGCAGAAGGAACAGGGAGAGGCAATATACACTTAATGGCACAGTTTTAAAGAGTGTGCAGGGACAGAGGGACCTGGGAGTTAATGTGCATAGGTCCCTGAAGGTGGCAGGACATATTGAGAGAGTGGTTAGCAAAGCATATGGGATCTTGGGCTTCATAAATAGAGGTATTGAGTACAAAAGTAGAGAAGTTATGCTGAACCTTTATAAAGCGCTGGTTAGGCCACAACTGGAGTATTGCGTCCAGTTCTGGTCACCACACTTTAGGAAGGATGTGAAGGCCCTTGGAAGGGTGCAGAGGAGATTTCCCAGAATGGTTCCAGGGATGGGGGATCTTAGCTACAAGGACAGGTTGGAGAAGCTGGATTTGTTTTCATTAGAGCAAAGTAGGTTGAGGGGTGATTTGATAGAGGTGTACAAGATTATGACGGGTTTGGATAGGCTAGACAGGGAAAGGCTGCTCCCACTAGTTGAAGGACTAGGGGACACAGATTTAAGGTTTTTGGCCAAGAGATACAGGGGGATGTGAGGAAAAACTTTTTTACGCGACGAGTGGTGAGGACCTGGAACTCGCTGCTGACGGAAGTGGTGAAAGTGGAGACACTCAGGGGGAAAAATTCAGCTGCTTGCGCCTCCCGTTAGCGCCTTAAGAGGGCGCTAATGGGGCGTAAAGCAGCTAACGCCCGGGCGCAGCGCCGCCCACGCCTCCTGAAAGATTCAGCGGGAGGTTAGCGGCGGCGGCAGCCGGTAGCGCCCTGTGGCGCTGCGCCGCCGGCGATGACGTCATCGCCGTGCGCAGCACCCCGCTCGCGCCCCGGCCGTGATCTTCAGTCGCGCCCCCTGATTTACCGCCAGACGCTATGTCCGACGGGTTCAGGGAGGCGTACGTGCGGCCGGGGCGGCGATATTTAAAGGGGAGGTGGCAGGCGGCCATTTTCGTTGCTGGCCGCCTGCCAGCACCTGCCCCCGTTGCTGTCCCCGGCACCCGTGAAGCCCCCCCACCGTGAAGTGCCGGCTGCGCTCCAAGAGCCCGGCACTTCTCTTGAGTGCCGGGCTCTTTTGCCGGCACTCCCGATCCCTGGGGGCCCAGCTGGGCCCCGGTTCACGCTGCGCAGGGTCCCTCCCCTTTAAGAAGGGGAGGAAGGCCTGCAATACCGCGGCGCGACGTGCCGCAGCGCGTGGCGCTGCGGCACGTAGCGCCAGGATATTCCCTCGCAGCGCCCCAAGAGGGATGCGGGGTGCTTCCAGTGGCGCCCCGCTTCCCTCTTGGGGCGCAACCACGGAAGTTCCGGCGCGGGGCCGCTAATTTTTTCGGGGCGCTAAAAGTCGCACCCCGGCGAGGTTAGCGCCCCAAATGGGGCGCGACTCAATTTTTACCCCTCAATGTTTTCAAGGGGAGACTGCATAGGCACTTGAGGGAAATAAACTTACAGGGCTACAGGGATAGGGCAGGGGAATGGGACTGACTGGATTGCTCTACAGAGAGCCGGCACGGACTCGATGGGCGGAATGGCCTCCTTCTGTGCTGTTATGACTCTATAACTCTATATGGAGTTATGTCACTGATCAGCCATGATCTCATTGAATGGCGGAACAGGCTCGAGGGGCTAAATGGCCTGCTCCTGTTCCTATGTTCCTCTGTGCACTCTACCCTATCATGGAGTCTCCCCATCCATTTAATCTCCTTTCTCAGCCCATGTACACTCTCCCCTATCATGGACTCTGCACACCCATTTAATTCTCCTCCAACAATCCATGTACACTCTACCCTGTAACGGACTCTACCCACCCATTTCATCTCCTTGCACATCCTATGTAATCTGTACCGCATCATGGGCTCTACTCACCCATTTAGTCTCCTCCAATAATGCATGTACACTCTACCCTGTCATGGAATCTACCCACCTGCAATATTCCCCCTAATTTTTCACATTACAACAGTGATTACACTCCAAAAGTACTTAATTGACTGTAAAGCGCTTTGAGACATCCGGTGGTTGTGAAAGGCGCTATAGAAATGCAAGTCTTTCTTTTTTCTAATTTTTTTGGGCACGCGGTCCCTTTAATGGACTGCGCGGCCCATTCAAGGTTTTGCGCAGGCGCAAAATTTCACATTTGAAAAGCCAGTCCCGGGCTACGCAGGACCAGCAGATTAGAGGGAATGTTGCCCACCTGTTTTATCTCCTTCCACAGCCTATATAAACTCTACCCTATCATAGATTCCATCACCCAATTATTCTCCTCTCACTGTAAATATACACTCTGCCCTTTCATGGACGCTACCCAACCATTTATTCTCCTGAATCAGTTAATGTACACTGTCTCCTATGATGGACTCTGCACACCCATTTAATATCCTCCTACAATCCATGTACACTCTACGCTATCATAGATTCTGCCCTGCAATTATTCTCCTCCCACAGCAAATGTACACCCTATCCTATCATATACTCTACCCATCCATTTAATCTCCTCCAACAATCCATCCACACTCTACGCTATCATGGACTCTACCCTCCTATTAAAGCTCCTTCCACAGCCCATGTAGACTGCCACCTGTCATGGACTCTACCCACCCATCTAATCTCCTCCCACAGCCTGTGTACGCTCTACCCTATCCTATAGTCTACCCACCCATCTAATCTCCTCCCACAGCCTGTGTACGCTCTACCCTATCCTATAGTCTACCCACCCATCTAATCTCCTTCCACAGCCTGTGTATGCTCTACCCCATCATGTACTCTACCCAACAAATTAATCACTTTCCACAGTCCATGTACACTCTCCCATATAATGGTCTCTACCCAGCTGTTTAATCTCCTCCCACAGCCCATGTACACTTTACCATATCATGGACTCTACCCATCCATTTAATCTCCTTCCACAGCCCATTACTCCAAGGACTGAACCATCAGATGTCATCATTACTTGTATGACTGGTCCTATAGACAGAGTTTCAGGAGCTCGGGAGGAAACTAAAGAGCAGGACCCCAAATTTAGTAATCTCTGGATTACCCCAGTCCCACAAGTTAGTGTGTATAGGAATAGTAGGATAAGATGGGTTAACAGGTTAGCACCTTTAGAAATAGTGCAGGAGGCAGGACTTCAGACTCCTGGGGCAGTGGGACCAGTTCTGGGGCAGGAGGGACCTGTTCAAGATGGATGGGTTGCACCTCACAGAGCTGAGACCAGTGTCCTCGCAGGAAGGTTAACTAGTACTGTGGGGAGGGTTTAAACTAATTTTGCAGGAGTTGGGCACCAGGATGAAACATTAGAGAGGAGAAACAAGGTGCACAAACGACTGGGAGAGGCAAATAGCAATAGAGTAAAGAATAGTTTAGATATAGGAGGGATCAAACAGGGTTAAACATGAAGCAGTCTAAGATGGATTTGGAGTCCATGTGCGTAAATAAGGTTGGTGAGCTGCAGGCACAAGTTGTCATATGGGACTGTGATATAGTGGCAATAAGAGACCTGGCTCAGATAAGGGGAGGATTTGGAACTTAATATTCCTGGCTACAATGGCCCAGAAATTCGGGTCGGAGGCTTCCCGCGGGTGCACTTAAATAGCGTGCCTGCCGTTGTGCTGTGGGCCCGCGTGGGATTCCGATCCTGGGCCTCCTCCAGCTGCCGGTGCGCAGTGCTCGCGTATCCCAGCGGCGCAACTAGTTCACACCGTCCCCTGGGATCACGTGGTCCAGGAAGACCTGTCAAATCTATGAATAGAGATCGGCCCCAAAACCTAAGTAAAACTTCAAATACATTTTTTTTAATCACATTTTTAAAATAACTATAAATTACATAAATTAACTATTTTAAACAAAAATTTAAATTTTGAAAAAATTTATTAAAGTTTTTAACGGGGCTAAAAATAAACTTACCTTTCTTTAAAGTATTTAAAAATGATAAACCTGTGGAAAAGATGTTTCAATTTTACTTAATTCACCTCTTACCTTGTTAAAAGCAGGCCTTGCGCCTGCTTTTTCCACGCGCAGCTGCCGGGGACTTACCCGCACGGAGAAACCTGTAAAAAAAGCTGAAGTTCGCTGCGTACGCGCTGCCTCTCCGGCGCACGCGGTTGACCCATGAACCCCTTCCTTCAAGAGACCGGAAGTTCCGGTTTTCCGTGCATGCGCAGTGCATGCGCGAAACCGGCACTTCCGGTGGCCCTACGGGTGAGTACACAGCGCGTACTCACCCGTGGGGACCCGAATTTCTGGGCCAATGTATTCAGGAAAGAAGGGAAGGAAATAAAGGAGGGGTGGCAGTATTGAGTATAGATGTTAAAATGAGACAGAAAAAGGAGGCTTATGACAAATGTAAGGCCATAATATAGTAGAGAACCAAGCTGAATATACAAAGTACAGAGGAGATCTAAAAAAAGGGAATATGGCAAAGAGAGAACATGAGAATAGATTAGTGGCGAACATAATAGGGACAAATAGTAAAAAGCTAGTCAAAGGAAGGGAAGATAGGAGGGCAGTGAACTCAGGAGAGAGCATGACGAGAGGAGATGGAGGTTGAAATCATCAAGAATAAAAAGTCGCTTGGTACAGCGGCTGAGGGAGGAAAGCGGTGAAGATATCACGGTGAGAAACTTGGCATGGCACTTGGGTGGGCAGTAGGGAACGAGGATTTTAAATGAGAAGTGATATGAAACCCAGCGACGATGAAGGATCGGCGATATATTTCTAAGTCAGGATGGTGTGTGACTTGGAGGGGAACCTGTAGGTGGTAGTGTTCCCATGCGCCTGCTGCCCTTGTCCTTCTAGGTGGTAGAGGTCGTGGGTTTGGAAGGTGCTGTCGAAGAAGCCTTGGCAAGTTGCTGCAGTGTATCTTGTAGATGGTACACACTGCAGTCACGGTGCACCGGTGGTGGAGGGATTGAATGTTTAAGGTGGTGGATGGGGTGCCAATCAAGCGCGCTGCTTTGTCCTGGATGGTGTCGAGCTAATTGAGTGTTGTTGGAGCTGCACTCATCCAGGCAAGTGGAGAGTATTCCATCGCACTCCTGTAGGTGGTGGAAAGGCTTTGGGGAGTCAGGTGGTGAGTCACTTGTCACAGATTAGCCAGCCTCTGAGCCCAGCCAGCATACAGAGTGCTGTTTGTTGTGGAGCTCGGTGCTATTGTTGTACTAACAGAGCTCTCTTTGTGAATCCTGAGCTGGGGAACTGTCCATCTCATTGTTCAGGCTGAGCTTGACTCTGCTGCTGTGAGGTACTGGCCAGACACTGGGGCAGTCAGCTGGAGCACTCGGCAATGCCAAGATGAAAAATAATTATTTGTAAAATGCATACACATCAAAACCGAGCTTGTGTGTGTCTGTATTTGCTGCTTCGAGCTTTGTGCTCTCACTGGTGATGCGAGCTCAGCACAGCTCCACACTGTGGTTTACAATCTCTCCTGGCTCTGGGTTTCCGCCCCATTTCCATCTGTGTCCCTTCATGTACGGAGTTTGTCTGCTACTCTCAGCCCCAAACCCATCACTTTTACAGCCTCTCACCTCGCCATGCCACCATTCCTTTCTCCGCTCTCAGATACTTTGCCCCGCCCAATCCTTACCCAACCTATCACTGCTCCTCCACCTTCCTCCTCTCCTGCCGCCGTCCCAGACTTGAATCTTCCTTTTTAAGCCCACAGCTTCCCTCTCTGCTTCTCCCGCACTCGTTGCTGCCTCCTTACTAGCAGCAACCCCAACTTCCTCTCTCGCCGACCTTCCCGCTCAGCACACCTGCTGGGGACTAATCCTTCCTACCTCCTTCCCGTCCCACTCACCCCTCCCCACGCTGACCCTGTGGACTCTGCCAGTGGATCAGCTATCACTACCCCTCTCCAAATGTCCCTCCAGAATGTCCGTTTACTTGTGAACAAGGCCCTGGCCATCCATGAGCTTATTGTGGATGATTGCATCGACATCATGGCCTTGACGGAATCCTTTCTGAGGGGTAATGACACTATTACCATTACTGTTAATGAAGCCTCCCACCTGCCTATACCTTCCACCACTTGCCCCGCCCAAACCCCCGCAGTGGCGGTGCAGCTCTTATCACCAAATCACACCTTGGTCTGTTCCCCTATCTCTCTGGCACCTTCTTCTCCTTTGAGCATCTCACCTTTTTTCACCCACCAGCCACCACCCCACCCCCCCCCCACCCCACCTCTCCCTTAAAATCCTTGTTCTCTACCGCTTACCCAGGTACCATGACAAGTTTCTCAGCGAGACATCTTTACTGCTTTCCTCCTTCAGCCTCTAGCGACTTCTCATTCTTGGTGTTTTCCATCTTCATTTCAGCTCCTCTAAGCTCTTTTCTCCGATTACGCTGCCCTCTCTAAACCTCTCCCTCGATATAAACTCTTCCACTTATGTTCACAGCCACTCCTTCGACCCCCCGAGGCCTCTCCTCTCTACTCCCATAGTATCAATCACGGAGAAGACCATCATGATCACTTCTTTATATCCCTCATCACACACCCCTTCTAGAGAGGGAGATTAACAGCACAGGGGGAGTGAGGGTCAGAGAGAGATTAACTTGCCACTTATCAGCCTAAGACTGAATGTTGTCCAGGTCTTGCTGCAAGCGGGCACAGATTGCTTCATTACCTGAAGGTTGGGGAGAGGAGCAGAGAGAGAGAGCGAGAAATAGTCAAAGTCTGTACTATATATAATCAACCATCTGTCTGGAACAGTTCGCAGTAATCCAGCGCCTTTAGTGTCCCAAGGAAAAGAAAATAGACTCTGATCCAGAAAGGGTGACTGAAGATTTATTTGAAGAGATGGGTTTTGAGAAGGTGGAGCGAGAGCTGGAGAGGCAAAGGGCCTTAGGGAAGGAATTCCTGAAAGTGGGACCAAGGCAGCTGAAGGCATGGCCACCAATAGGAACATAGGAACAGGAGTAGGCCATTCAGCCCCTCGAGCCTGTTCCACCATTCAATGAGATCATAGCTGATCTGCGACCTAACTCCATATACCCGCCTTTGGCTCCTATCCCTTTAATACCTTTGGTTAACAAAAAGCTATCAATCTCAGATTGAAAATTAACAATTGATCTAGCATCAGTTGCCGTTTGCGGAAGAGTTCCACACTTCTAACACCCTTTGTGTGTAGAAGCGTTTCCTAATTTCACTCCTGAAAGGTCTGGCTCTAATTTTTAGACTATGCCCCCTAGTCCTAGAATCCCCAACCAGCAGAAATAGTTTCTTTCTATCGACCCTATCTGTTCCCCTTAATACCTGAGAACTTCGATCAGATCACCCCTTAACCTTCTAAATTCCAGGCAATAGAATCCTACTTCGTGTAATCTCTCCTCATAAGTTAACCCTTTAAGTCCAGGTATCATTCTGTAAACCTACGCTGCACTCCCTCCAAGGCCAATATATCCTTCCTAAGGTGTGGTGCCCAGAACTGCTCACAGTGCTCCGGGTGTGGTCTAACCAGGGCTTTCAGTAGCTGCAGCATAACTCTACCCCCTTGTATTCTAGTCCTCTAGATATAAAGGCCAGCATCCATTAGCTTTTTTGATTATTTTTTGTAGCTGTCCATGTCATTTTAATGATCTATGTACATGGACCCCTAAGTCTCTTTAAACATCCTCTGCTTTTAGCTTTTCACAATTTAGAAATTTCTCTGATCTATCGTTTTTGGATCCAAAATGGATGACCTCACATTTGCCTATATTGAAATTTATTAGCCTTTTTGATTATTTTCTATACCTGTTCATGACATTTTAATGATCTAGGTACCTGAACCCTCAAGTCTCTTTGGACATCCATTGTTTTCACCATTTAGAAAGTACCCTGTTCTATCCTTTTTAGGTCCAAAGTGGATGACCTCACATTTGCTTACATTGAAATCCATTTGCCACAGTTTTGCCGATTCATTTCATCTATCAATACCTCTTTGTTATTTAGTGCTTTCATCTACACTGCCTACAATGCCGCCTATCTTTGTGTCATCAGCAAATTTGGATATATGACTTTCTATGCCATCATCTAAGTCATTAATACTGTGAATAGTTGAGGCCCCAACACAGATCCCTGCGGGACACCACTAGTCACCTCCTGCCAATTTGAGTACCTGCCCATTATCCCTACTGCCTGTCTCCTGCCGCTCAGCCAATTTCCTAACCAGGTCAATAATTTGCCCTCAATTCCGTGGGCTTCTACCTTAGATAACAGTCTCTTATGTGGGAATTTATCAAATGCCTTCTGGAAGTCCATATAAATAACATCCATAGACATTCCTCTGTCCACTACTTTAGTCACCTCTTCAAAAAATTCAATCAGGTTCTTCAGGCATGACCTTCCTTTCACAAATCCATGCTGGCTCTCTCTGATCAACTGAAAATTTGAGAGGTGTTCAGTCACCCTATCCTTAATTATAGACTCTAACAATTTCCCGACAACAGACATTAGGCTAACTGGTCTATAATTCCCTGGTTTCCCTCTCTCGCCATTCTTAAATATCGGAGTGACATGCGCAATTTTCCAATCTAAAGGAACGGTTCCTGAATATAGAGAACTTTGGAAGATTATAGTTAGGGCATCTGCAATGTGCTCACCTACTTCCTTTAAAACCCTGGGATGGAAACCATCTGGTCCTGGGGATTTGTCACTCTTTAGTGCCATTATTTTCTCATTACTGTTATTTTACTTACATTAATTTTATTGAGTCCCTGTCCCTGATTTAGTTTCCTTGGAATTTCTGACGTGCTTCCTCTTCTTCTACTGTAAATACTGACGCAAAGTAATTATTCAACATGTCCGTCATTTCCTTATTATCATTGACAATATTACCGCTTTCAGTTTTTAAGGGGCCAACATTGCTTCTGACTACCCTCTTTTTCCTAATATAACTGTAAAAATTCTTTGTGTTGATTTTGATATCCCTTGCAAGTTTCTTTTCATACTCCCTTTTTGTAGCTCTTACTATCTGTTTTGTGACCCTTTGTTGTTCTTTGTATCTTTCCCATTTGCCAGGATCTGTGCTATTTTTTGCATTTTTGTACGCTTTTTCTTTTAGTTTTATGCTGTCCCTTACCTCTTTAGTCGTCCATGGCTTTTTTTTTGGCAAGTAGAGCTCTTGCCCCCTCAGGGGTATAAACTGGTTCTGTATCACGTTAAATTCTTTTTTAAACATCTCCCACTGATCTTCTGTCATTTTACCCATTAACAGATTTGCCCAGTTTACTGTGGACCATCTCTGCCTCATCCCGTTGAAGTTGGCCTTACCTAAGTCTAGAATCTTAGCAGCTGTTTCGCGTTTCTCCCTTTCAAACGTTATGTTGAACTCGATCGTGTTATGATCGCTATTGGATAAATGTTCACGCACAGTTAGACTGTTAACTAAATCTGGCTCATTACTCATTACTAAATCTAATATGGCTTGCCCCCTTGTTGCCTCTAGGACATATTGTTATAGAAAACTATCCCGGACACACTCAAGAAATTCACTACCTTTCTGACAGGTGCTAGTCTGCTTTTCCTAAACTATATGAAAGTTGAAATCCCCCATTAAAACCACTCTGCCTTTACTACACGCTTGTCTAATCTCTGCATTTATACAATCTAGCAATTCACAGCTGCTATCAGGGGTCCTATACACAACTCTCACTACAGTGTTAGATCCTTTCCTATTTCTTAATTCAACCCATAAGGTCGCCACTGGCTGCTTACCTCTCGTTATATCCTCTCTTATCATTGAAGTGATTTCATCCTTAATCACTAAGGCTTCTCCTCCCCCTCTGCCATTTTCCCTATCTTTCCTGTAGACCTTATAACCTGGTATATTTAGTTCCCAGTCCTGACTGTCTTGCAGCCATGTCTCAGTAATGGCTACCATGTTATATCCTCCAATTTGAATTCGTGCCTGCAATTTATTCAATTTATTCCTTATACTCCATGTGTTTGTATAAAGAACACTTATTTGGTCCACACACCCTAGCCTGTCCTTCAGCTCTAATATTTTACTCACATGTTCCTTATTTCTCTCTCCTGGTTTAATCACTTTACATCTTTTAGTTTTCCCTCTACATGTAGCGCCTAAAGCACAATTTCTGACTGCTACTCTACTCTCTTCCCTTTCATTTGTTTTTGAACTACCATTTGTATGATTTGTACTGCAACTTCCCCTTGAGCCGTCACCCCCACTTATTAGTTTAAAGTCCTTGTGACTGCCCTATTTATCCTTTCCACTAGGACCTGGGCCCCAGACCGGTTCAGGTTGAGCCCGTCCCAACAGTACAGTTCCTTCCTGTCCCAATACCGGTGCCAGTGTCCCATGAAATGGAACCCCTCTTTCCCAGACCACTCCTTTAGCCACATGTCTACTTCCCTAATCAGCTTATCACTACGCCAATTTGTCCATGGCTCAGGTAATAATCCAGAGATTATAACCCTTGAGGTCCTGTTCTTTAATTTAGCTCCTATTTCCTGGTACTCCCCAAACAGGACCTCTTGCCAACTCTTCCCTATGTTGTTGGTCCCAACATGGACCACAACAACTGAATCCTCCCCCTCCCTCTCCAATATCCTTTCAGGCCAGTTTGAGATGTCCCTCACCCTGGCACCAGGTAGGCAACATACCATGTGGGACTCTCGATCCTGCTTACAAAGGATGCTATCTGTCCCCCTAATTATAGAATCCCCTACAACTACCACATTACACTTCCTCCTCCTCCTCCTCCTCCCCCCTTAGGACAGCCTCCTGCTCCAAAGTGCCATGGTCTGCATTCTGGCTGTCCTTCTGACAGTCTTTATCCTTATCCTCACAGGTAGCAAGTACATTGTACGTGTTGGATAGGATCAGTTTCTGTGGATCCTCGTTCTCTTTCTTACCTGGGTTCCCCTTACTCTGCACACTATCGGTCACGCCAACCCCGTTCTGAACCTGCATCTCTCTACGCCGCTTAGGTCCCTGCTGTCTTGGTCTCCCGCTGCTTTTATCTGCTGCCTCCTCCGACGCTGCCGCTGCTTAGGTGCGAGCAAGGACTTCACAGGAGACTGGAGCCAGGAACAGAGAGTTTGGGTGTTATAGGGATGAAAGAGATTGCACAGACTGAGTGAGGTGAGGTGAGGGAGGTAGAGATGAGGGCAAGGATTTTAAATATCTCCACATTTTAGCTAGATAGACACACAACAGGTTGTTGATGGGATGGATTTATTTATATGCAGGCTGGATTTGCTGACATGGTTAATGTTTGCATTGCTAACATTTGCCTGAGGATATTTGTGTGGACTCTTGTGCCTAGAAATTGGTTTGCCCGTGATGCGCAATTGCGAGCAACCTGCACCCGTTTGGAGGACTGCAGGCAGCATGCGAACTTCGTGCTGCTGCTCATTTGCATGGTTGTGGCTTTCAGCCCAGTGCTGAACGCTCAGCAGGGACCCAAGTTTGTGTGAGGCAAACACCAATTAAAGCTGGTCTGCACTTCTTAAAGGCAGTCTGCATCACTTAAAGGGGAGGTGCATTCTGCCTGCAGTTCATTATTCAACTGGCAAAAAATCAATTTGTGATGGCATAACAGGCCAGCAGCATTGCCCAGAGGACATGGACGCAGTGCAGGAAGAAGATTAATGACCTCACACGAGTGGTCAAGGTCAATGAATTCATCTTCAAATCCCATATCCCACCAACTGCACCACTCGCCTCACACACTGCTCAATGCACCACACCCCCATCACTCACCTACCAACAATCTCTACCAAACATGACTCACACCTCACATTCATAGCTTCACCTCCCCCTCACACACTTACCACTGCTGCAAGCCTCACACCCACATCTCACAGCTTGCACATACTGGCAGCTATTCAACCATGACAGGCAAATCACCCAAACACATTGCACCACACTCACTGACACACTTCCCTTTCTCTTGCAGGAAAAGATGGCGCATATGCACATCTTACTTTCTCCCCCTCCCCTCACCACAACACTATCCTTGTGTCTTTCTCATTTCAGATATCCAAGAAATCCAACCTGCCCAGCCAGTGGTTGTAGAAGAAGAGGGAGAGGAGAGCGATAAAGAAGAAGAAACACCATCACTCGATCTGACACTCACTGCCACCAGCTCAGATACTGCGGAGTTTAGAGGGTAGCTTAGAGACTGGATCTGCACGTGGTGAGTCACCGGGCACGAGTGGGCATGGGAAACGGTAGCTCGGGTGCCAGCTCCCTGGAGGGCGAGGTCGCACATGAGTTCTGCTGCACAGGACTCAGATGAGGACTTTGATGGGGCATCCTGCAGTAGAATGCTGATGGGTATGCACAATTAAATGCTTGGTGCATTGGCAGGCCTGCCAGAAAGCCTGAGTGCAATGTTAAGAAGCACAGAGGAGTCCGGCACCAACCTTGCACAGGGCTTTGCGCAGAGCTTGGAGCCCATCCTATCCAGTGTGGAAGTGATGGTCAACTCCATTAGCGCTCTTATGGACCCAACCATGATGCAGCGTCTGATGGCTGATGTCTCAGCTTCCAGTGCAGCACAAGTAGCAGCCACCCAACGTCTGAGTGAGGCAATGGAAGCTCAGACTGTTGCCAATGTGGCTGGGTTTACAGTGTTGAAAGGGGCTTGCAGAGTGTCACAGTATTCCAGTAATATGTCCTCAGATGGCTAGGATGCTGAGGTGCTATCTCGGGAGAGTGGCAGTGGCTCCGTAGAGCAAGAATCTGCTGTCCTCTCTCAGGATGACAGCATTCATCCTCCCACCACTGCCACTCCGCCAGTGTCCTTACTGTTGCCTGTCAGTCAGCCCAGACTTCTGCCGCCCATGCCGAGGTGGTGCAGTCCACAGCCAGGCCTTCTAGGCCCAGAGCTGCTCCAGGTCATCCTGAAAGGCCATCTGTAGTCTCCCCCACTGAAAGTCAGCAGCCTTCCACCAGCCATGCTGCAGCCACTGAGGAAGCACTTCATCAGAGCACTGTGACAGGCACTACCGGAATGCACAATGATGATTCGTTGACTTTGTTAGGTTATATTGGATGGATTGATGGATAAAGTTGGATTGGAATGTTTCTTTTGTAGTGACTTTTATTTCAGCATTGTGGCCAAGAGGACTCTATTATGGTCAGTAACAGAGGGAAGGTAAGATGTGGGATTATTGTTGATTGGGGAATTGGCAGCGGTTGTGTTCACTCATACTGCAGTCGGATGAGTCGATCACTGACGGTTTGTCTGGGTTGCTTCCACCTCCTCCTCTTTCTCCTCCTCAGCTGGTCGCCATATGCCTGGTGGCAAGGGCTGTGCCCTCATGATGGCGAGTTGTGGAGCATTCAGCAAACCATGACGAATCCTGAGACACGTTCTGGTGAGTACTGGAGAGCTCCTCCAGAGCGGTTCAGGCAGCGGAAACTTTGTTTAAGGACTCCAATGGTCTGCTCTATCAGATTCCGTGTGGCAGCATGGCTCTCATTGCATGCATGCTGCCCACGTGTGGTTGGGTTGCGAAGTGGAGTCATGAGCCAGGTGGTCAGCAGATTGCCCTTGTCACCCAGTAGTCACCCTCTGGTTTGTCGTGGTGGCTCAAAGACTGAGGGAACAGCGGACTGGCACAGAATAAAAGCAGCATGACTGCTGCCAGAATACCGGGCATTCACCATCATGATGCGCTGAGCATGGTCGCACACCAACTGCACATTCAGCGAGTGGTAACCTTTGCGGTTGCGGTACATCTCAGCATTTAGATGCTGTGCCCACAAAGCCACGTGCAATTAGTCGATGGCGCCCTGCACCATGGGATTGCCCGCTATCCTGGCAAAGCCACGTGCACACTCCACCTGCTTTTCTCTGGTCAGAGAGAAGACAATGAAGTCCCCTCTCCTGGCATAAGAGCATCTGTCACCTCTCTTATGCAGCAGTGGATGGCAAACTAAAATGTTACAGATGTTGCCTGCTCCAGCCAGGATCCCGAAGCGAAGAGATTCAGGGCCATGGTCACCATAACAGCCACTGGTAGCACTGCCTTTGCCCTGGTGTGAAGCTGCAGCTCTGGTTGCAAGAGGTGGCAGAGTTCTGTGAGCACCTCCTTCGTAAAGTCTCAGACGCCTCAGACACTGCTCCTGGCTCAGACTAAGGTAAGAGAATTGCTCTCCGAAGACGCTAGGTGGGTAAGGCCTCCTGCTGAGAGCGCTTCTCCCCCTCCTCCTCCTCCCTGTGCGAGAAACGTTGTCTTCGTCGCTGCCTCTGCTCCATCTCCCTGTCATGCTGCAGGCCAAGAGGGATGACAATTAGAACACCCATGACCAATGTTCCCTATAAGTTGCGCAGCTCTCTGCCGGTCCCATGCAGCCCGTGACCGACTTTTACAATGGTAAGTTTTGCGCATGTGCAAAACTGTGAATGGGCCGGACAGTCCCTTAAAGGGACCGCACACCCAAAAAAAAAATGAGAGAGAACATTGCCCATGATTAGAAGCACATGGTCTGACCAGAACCCTCAAAGTCAGAAGCAAGGCCTTCTCCACTTGCAGCACCACTCCCTGTCACCTCACCAACTTTAAACAAATCTAGAAAGTTCCAAACACTTCCACAAACTTACACAGAGACAGTAGAAATTAATCAGCAACTGACCTGAGAGTGGTTGCTGAACTCTTTAAATATTGCTGGTGGGGGGTCCTTGCAGCTGCTGAACGCATGTTCAGCTGTGCGAGGTTAACACAGGGCGTTACTTCCACCATTGAGGACGAAAATGGCAGCGCTGACATTGGCTGTCACGATCTGCCTACTTTGCATACTTCTGGCGCACGCTCCCAGGGCCGACGCTAATACCCTCACCAACATGGCGTCCGGCGCGGCCCGCACCAGAATTATATGTATGCGACTCAGATGCCATTTCCGACCCAAAATGACTCCCGTCGTGCCCAAACAATGGGCGCTACGCAACCAAATTTCTAGGCCTTGGATTTTCCAGTCTATGTGCGATTAACCTGGACATCCTCCCACTGACTCCTAACAACTGGCTGTGGGAATCAGAGTAGAGTCTATCAGGGGATTCTCAAAGTTAGCCAGTATTGGGACCATTTTAATAAATGGAATCAAACCGGCAAAGTGCAGCTGGAAAGAGGGTGTCGGTGCCGGTGGGGGCGGGGACAGTGAGACGGTGGAGGCGGGGACAGTGAGACGGTGGGGGCGGGGACAGTGAGACGGTGGGGGCGGGGACAGTGAGACGGTGGGGGCGGGGACAGTGAGACGGTGGGGGCGGGGACAGTGAGACGGTGGGGGCGGGGACAGTGAGACGGTGGGGGCGGGGACAGTGAGAAGGTGGGGGCGGAGACAGTGAGACGGTGGGGGCGGGGACAGTGAGACGGTGGGGGCGGGGACAGTGAGACGGTGGGGGCGGGGACAGTGAGAAGATGGAGGCGGGGACAGTGAGACGGTGACAGTGAGACGGTGGGGGCGGGACAGTGAGACGGTGGGGGCGGAGACAGTGAGACGGTGGGGGCGGAGACAGTGAGACGGTGGGGGTGGAGACAGTGAGACGGTGGGGGCGGGGACAGTGAGACGGTGGGGGCGGAGACAGTGAGACGGTGGGGGCGGAGACAGTGAGACGGTGGGGGCGGAGACAGTGAGACGGTGGGGGCGGAGACAGTGAGACGGTGGGGGTGGGGGCGGGGCCCAAGGTATTTCCTGAAGAAACAACGTGAAGTCACTAAACTGTTGTGAGAATTAATTTAATTTCTTTTCTTCTCTCTGTGATGCAGTGCGTCAGGGGCAAGTGTGGTCGCCATCGACAACAGGATTGAGCAGGCGATGGTAAGCTCGAAGCTCACAGTCAGAGTCAGCGCTCTATTCATTATACCAACAGTGTCCGTTCTACAATTCCTTCATCTACAAGATGTTTGCATTTACATCAGGGCTCATGTCCCCCAGGATCCCCCATACCCTGGGTCTCCTGTCCCCCCCTCCCTGGGTTCCCCCATACCCTGGGTCTCCTGTCCCCCCGTTCCCCAGGATCCCCCATACCACCCCAGGTTTCCTGTCCCCCCAGGTTCCACATCTGTCCCCCCCCCCTCCCCGGGATCCCCCATACCCCGGGTTTCCTGTCCCCCCCTCCCCGGGATCCCCCATACCCCGGGTTTCCTGTCCCCCCCCTTCCCGGGATTCCCCCATACCCCAGGTTTCCTGTCCCCCTGGGTTCCACATCTGTCCCCCCCTCCCCAGGTTCACCCCCGTGATTTGTGTATCAACAGTAGCTGTGATCCAGGTGACAAAACAGATAGTAAGAGCTACAAAAAGGGAGTGTGAACATTATGAAAAGAAACTTGCAAGGGTCTCAAAAATCAACAGAAAAGTTTTGTCCAAATATATTAGGAAAAGGAGGGTAGGCCCCTTGAACTGATAATGGTGATATTGTAAATGAAAATAAGGAAATGCTGGACATGTTTAATAAATACTTTGCATCAGTATTTACAGTAGAGGAAGAGGATAGCATGCAGGACATCGCAAGGAAACTAATATTGAATCAGGGACGGGGACTCACCAAAATTAATGTAAGCAAAATAACAGTAATGAAGAAAATAATGGCACTAAAGAGTGACAAATCCCCAGGACCAGATGGTTTCCATTCCAGGGGGTTAAAGGAAGTAGGTGAGCACATTGCAGATGCCCTAACTATAATCTTCCAAAGTTCTCTAGATTCAGGAACCGTTCCTTTAGATTGGAAAATTGCACATGTCACTCCCCTATTAAGAAAGCAGAGAGAGGGAAACCAGGAAATTATAGACCAGCTAGCCAGTTGTCGGGAAATTACTAGAGTCTATAATTAAGGAGAGAGTGTCTGAACACCTTAAATTTTCAGTTGATCAGAGAGAGTCAGCATAGATTTGTAAAGGGTAGGTCATACCTGACGAACCTGATTGAATTTTTTTGAAGAGGTGACTAAAGTAGTGGACAGGGGACTGTCTATGGATGTCCAGAAGGCATTCAATAAAATCCCTCATAAGAGACTGTTAACTAAAGTGGAAGTTCATGGAATTGAAGGCAAATTATTGACCTGGTTAGGAAATTGGCTGAACGGCAAGAGACAGGCAGTAGGGATAATGGGCAGGTAGTCTAATTGAAAGGATATGACTAGTGGCGTCACACAGGGATCTGTGTTGGGGCCTCAACTATTCACTGTATTTATTAACGACTTAGATGACAGGATAGAGAGCCACATATCCAGAGATAGACAGCATTGTAAGCAGTGTAGATGGAAGCATAAAATTACAAGAGATATTAACAGATTAAGTGAATGGAAAAAACTGTGACAAATGGATTTCAACATAGGCAAGTGTGAGGCCATCCATACTGTATCTAAAAAGGATAGATCAGAGTGCTTTCTAAATGGTGAAAAGCTAGAAACAGTGGAGGTCCAAAGAGACTTAGGGGTCCATGTACATAGATAATTAAAATATCATGGACAGGTACAAAAAATAATCAAAAAGGCTAGTGGAATGCATGGCTTTATATCTAGAGAATTAGAATACAAGGGGGTAGAAGTTATGCTACAGCTATACAAAGCCCTGGTTAGGCCACACCTGGAGTGTTGTGAGCAGTTTTGGGCACGACACCTTAGGAAGGATATATTGGCCTCGGAGGGAGTGCAGCGTAGGTTTACCAGAATGATACCTGGACTTCGGGGGTTAGATTATGACCAGAGATTATACAGACTAGGGTTGTATTCCCTGGAATTTAGACGATTAATGGGTGATTTGGTTTAAGTTTTCAGGATATTAAGGGGAACAGATAGGGTAGATAGAGAGCAACTATTTCTGCTGATTGGAGATTCTAGGACTAGGGGCTGTGGTCTAAACGTTAGAGCATCCCTTTCAGAAGTGAAATTAGGAAACACTTCTACACATAAAGGGTGGTAGAAGTTTGGAACTCTCTTCCACAAACGGCAATTGATGCTGGATCAACTGTTAATTTAAAATCAGAGATTGATAGAGTTCTGTTAACCAAAGGTATTAAGGGATATGGGGCAAAGGCGGGTATATGGAGTTAGGTCACAGATCAACCATGATCTCATTGAATGGCGGAACAGACTCAAGGGGCTAAATGGCTTCCTGTTGTTCCTATGTTCCATGTACCATGGTGTGTGTACTAACAGTAGCCGTGACCAGACACTGTGTTACGTTGCAGGACCTAGTGAAGACTCACCTGATGGTTGCAGTGCAGGAGGAAGTCAGGGTGCTGAAGGAACAGATCAAGGAGCTGGTGGAGAAGAACTCAATGCTGGAGCGGGAGAACAGCTTGCTGAAGAACCTGGCCAGTCCTGAGCAGCTCCAGAAACTTCAGTTGCAGAGCAGCCCAGCACACCCGAAACAGAGGCCGTGTCCCCCCTGATCATCTAGTACCTGGGTGGGTCTGCGGTTTAAGGACCGAGTCTGGAAGTGAGGACAACCACTCAAGTATTGACTACATATTACAATAGAGAGACTTCAGCTGGAATTGGTCAGGTGGATATTCCACAGGCTGAGATGTTTTTCTATCTACTTGTCAACCTCCAATAAGCAAGGTTTACATTGGGACATGGAATGAGCAGGGTTGGGTGCCCTGGGGAATCATTCCCCCACATAAAGCCCACAGAACTCAGGGACACTTCCCACCCAGTGGTATGGCTCCAGCCAGTGGAGAGTTTTCCCCTGGATTCCCATTGACATCAATTTTACTAGGGCTCCTTGATGTCACACTCAGTCAAATGCTGCCTTGATGTCAAGTGCAGTCACTCTCACTTCACCTCTGGAATTCAGCTTTTTAAAATTTATTTATTTATTTTTATTCGTTTATGGGATGTGGGCGTCGCTGGCAAGGCCAGCATTTATTGCCCATCCCTAATTGCCCTTGAGAAGGTGGTGGTGAGCCGCCTTCTTGAACCGCTGCAGTCCGTGTGGTGAAGGTACTTCCACAGTGCTGTTAGGGAGGGAGTTCCATGATGTGACCAAGACTGTAATGAGGTCGGGAGTCGAGTGGTTCTAGCGGAACCCAAACTGAACATCAGTAAGCAGGTTATTGGTGAGTAAGTGCCGTTTGATAGCACTGTCGATCACACCTTGATGTTGTTTGAGAGTAGACTGATGGGGCGGTAATTGGCCGGATTGGATTTGTCCTGCTTTTTATGGACAGGACACACCTGGACAGTTTTCCACATTGTCGGGTAGATGCCAGTGTTATAGCTGTACTGGAACAGCTTGGCTAGAGGCACAGCTCGTTCTGGAGCACAAGTGTTCAGCACGACAGCCGGGATGTTGTCAGGGTCCATAGCCTTTGCTGTATCCAGTGCGCTCAGCCATTTCTTGATATCACATGGAGTGAATCAAATTGGCTGAAGACTGGCTTCTGTGATGGTGGGGACCTCAGGAGGAGGCCGAGGTGGATCATCCACTCGGCACTTCTGGCTGAAGATGGTTGCAAACACTTCAGTCTTGTCTTTTGCACTCACGTGCTGGGCTCTGCTATCATTAAGGATGGGGATATTCATGAGCCTCCTCCTCTCATTAGTTGTTTAATTGTCCATCACCATTCACGACTGGATGTGGCAGGACTGCAGAGCTTTGATCTGATCCGTTGGTTGATGGATCGCTTAGCTCTGTCTATAGCATGCTGCTTCCGCTGTTTAGCATGCATGTAGTCCTGTGTTGTAGCTTCCCCAGGTTGGCACCTCATTTTTAGGTACACCTGGTGCTGCTCCTGGCATGCTCTTCTACAATATCCTCATTGAACCAGGGTTGGTCCCCTGGCTTGATGGTAATGGTAGAGTAAGGGATACGCTGGGCCATGAGGTTACAGATTGTGATGGCCCACAATGCCTCATAGATGCCCAGTTTTGAGCTGCTAGATCTGTTCTGACTCGATCCCATTTAGCACAGTGGTAGTGCCACACAACACGATGGAGGGTGTCCTCACTGTGAACATGGGACTTCATCTCCACAAGGGCTGTGTGGTGGTCACTCTTACCAATACTGTCGTGGACAGATGCATCTGCGACAGGTAGATTGGTGAGGACGAGGTCAAGTAGGTTTTTCCCTCATGTTGCTTCTCTCACCACCTGCCGCAGGCAAGTTTGGCAGCTATGTCCTTCAGGACTTGGTCAGCTCGGTCAGTAGTGGTGCTACTGAGCCACTCTTGGTGATGGACATTGAAGTCCCCCACCCAGAGTACATTCTGTGCTCTTGCTGCCCTCAGTTCTTCTTCTAGGGAGGAGTACTGATTCATCTGCTGAGGTAGGGCGGTAGGTGGTAATCAGCAGGATGTTTCCTTGCCCATGCTTGACCTGAAGCCATGAGACTTCATGGGGTCAAGAGTCAACGTTGAGGACTCCCAGGGCCACTCACTCCCGACTGTATATTACTGTGCCGCCACCTCTGGTGGGTTTGTCATGCCGATGGGAAAGGACATTCCCAGGGATGGTGATGGAGGAGTTTGGGACATTGGCTGAAAGGTCTGATTCTGTGAGTATGACTATGTCAGGCTGTTGCTGGTCTAGTCTGTGGGACAGCTCTCCCAGTTTTGGCACAAGTCCCCAGATGTTAGTGAGAAGGACTTTGCAGGGTTGACTGGGCTGGGTGTGCCTTTGTCATTTCCAAATCCGGTGCCGAGGTCAAATGAGGAAACATCAAGTCTCTCTCTAGCTGTTAGTTCTTTGCTGATAAAAATAGCAACCCCACCTCCTCTTTGACCGACTCTATTCTTTCTCAAACCCTTGTAGCCTTTTAAGTGAATTTCTGTCCCATCACTTTCATGTAGCCACGTCTCAGAAATGCACAATAGGTCTAATTTTTCCAATACAGCATAGGTTTGTAGTTCTAACAATGTGTTTTGAACACTCCTCACATTTGCATAGAAACAATTTAAAGGTCTCTCCTCTACCTTCTTGGAGTTCTTTATTCTTGTGTGCTTCCTACCTGATTTAACAGCATGTTTAGAATCTATGCAATGATCAAGGTCGGTAAAGCTATCTTTGAACATATCTGTACTATCCCCATGCTGAACGAGTTTAAATGCTTTCTAAAAGCATGCTCAACCCTCTGCCAGCCTTTGTGCTCCCAGGAAGTTTAGATGAAGGCCGTTTCTCCTAAACAACTCAGTTCGTCCAGTGAACACGCCCCAATTGTCAATGAAGTGGAGCTTCATTTTACAAAGGTCCCAAAGCCAGATGTCGAATCCTATGATTCAGCTGTTCCTCTCCAACAATTGGGGCATGACTCGTAATAGCCCTGAGATTACTACCCTTGCACCCTTATGCTGGAGGTCAGCAATGAGGTCTTTGTAGGAATCCTGCAAAACAAATGGATTTCTATCAATTATATCACCAGTACCACTATGTAAATCTGCTGCAGTGCCTTGGCACTCACCTTTCATCAGATCATCCACACGATCCCAGAAATCAGCCACCTTGGTCCTTGGAAGACAAGAGACTGCTCTTGACAGAGTCTTACCTCTTCACAGGGTGCTGTCTGTATGCCTGATGATACAGTCCCCGAGCCTTACCTCTTCACAGGGTGCTGTCTGTATACCTGATGATACAGTCCCCAAGCCTTACCTCTTCACAGGGTGCTATCTGTATGCCTGATGATACAGTCCCCAAGCCTTACCTCTTCACAGGGTGCTGTCTGTATACCTGATGATACAGTCCCCGAACCTTACCCCTTCACAGGGTGCTGTCTGTATACCTGATGATACAGTCCCCTAGCCTTGCCTCTTCACAGAGTGCTGTCTGTATGCCTGATAATACAGTCCCCGAACCTTACCTCTTCACAGGGTGCTGTCTGTATGCCTGATGATACAGTCCCCGAGCCTTACCCCTTCACAGGGTGCTGTCTGTATACCTGATGATACAGTCCCCTAGCCTTGCCTCTTCACAGGGTGCTGTCTGTATACCTGATGATACAGTCCCCTAGCCTTACCTCTTCACAGGGTGCTGTCTGTATACCTGATGATACAGTCCCCGAGCCTTACCTCTTCACAGGGTGCTGTCTGTATACCTGATGATACAGTCCCCGAACCTTACCTCTTCACAGGGTGCTGTCTCTTTGCCTGATGATACAGTTCCCGAGCCTTACCTCTTCACAGGGTGCTGTCTCTTTGCCTGATGATACAGTCCCCTGAGGATTGCACGCTGCTTCAAGCTCTTCATTGGCTGTTCCCCCAACAATGCCCTCTTGAACTTTCCAGCCTTTCTCTTACCATTTCCAGTATGTTTGTAGAAGCATTGAGGTTGATCAGTCTCACTGGTGCTGGCCTCACTGCCTGTTGTGTCCTCTAAATTAAGAAGTGGGGTAAACCAATTTGTAGCAACAAAAGAATCCAGAGTGGTGAAGGATCCAGTAATGTCAATGCGAGATAATGAGGACTGACTTTACACCCCAGTCATCGAAATCCACCAAGTAAGAAGGTTGTTGAATCTGCGGCTTTAAGCAGACAAGCTCCTGCTGCAGACACAAAACCACAACACGTAATACAAGTGAAAGCCCCACAATGCTTAACCTCAACACCATCTCTCTCTAAGGTCACCTTACAGGTGTACGTGGAGTACGCCTCACATTAAAGTTGCTCTCTCTTTTTTTGAGACCCAGGGTTTGCCAACCTTATATACAGGAAATCTGTGAAGAAAAGGGGGAAAAGCACAGGCAGAAGAAGTAATAATACAATTTACTCCCACTAGTCCCTCAAACACAACTCACAAATAGAGATTTACACACTCTTCTCACATCACACTCCTTCTCATTCCGCTCTTCAAAGCCCAGACCTTTTATATCTTTACTAATTTTTTGTATCTTTATATCTTTCTAATTGCAGCCAGAGAATCACCTGCCATGATTTCTCTTCCCGCTCCCGCACCGTTACCTCTGGTGTCCCCCAAGGATCTATCCCCGGCCCCCTCCTATTTCTCATCTACAGGCTGCCCCTTGGCGACATCATCCGAAAACACACCGTTCATTTCATTGTACGCTGACGACACCCAGCTCTACCTCACCACCACCTTTCTCGACCCCTCCACTCTCTCTAAATTGTCAGGCTGCTTGTCCGACATCCTGTACTGGATGAGCAGAAATTTTCTCCAACTAAATATTGGGAAGACCGAAGCCATTGTCTTTGGGCCCCGCCACAAACTCCGGTCCTAGCCACCGACTCCATCCCACTCCCTGACAAATATCTTAGGCTGAACCAGACTGTTCGCAAACTTGGTGTCATATTTGACCCCGAGATGAGCTTCCGACCACATATCCGCGCCATCACTAAGACCACCTATTTCTACCTCCGGAACATTGCCCGACTCCGCCCCTGCCTCAGCTCATCTGCTGCTGAAACCTCATCCATGTCTTTGTTACCTCTAGACTTGATTATTCCAATGCACTCCTGGCTGGCCTCCCACATTCTACCCTACGTAAATTTGAGGTCATCCAAAACTCTGCTGCCCGTGTCCTAACTCGCACCAAGTCCCGTTCACCCATCACCCCTGTGCTCAATGGTTTACATTGGTTCCCGATTAAATGACGCCTCGATTTTAAATTCTCATCCTTGTTTTCAAATCCCTCCATGGCCTCACCCCTCCCTATCTCTGTAATCCCCTCCAGCCCCACAACCCCCCCGAGATATCTGCACTCCTCTAATTCTGACCTCTTGAGCATCCCTGATTATAATCGCTCCACGATTGATGGCTGTACCTTCAGCAGCCAAGGACCTAAACCTCTCCGCCTCTCTAACTCTCGTTTGATAACGCTCCTGTGACGCGCTTGTTGTTGTTGTTTACTCCAGCAGCAAGTTGTAAATTAAGTCACCTGACCACTCCCTTACTCCCTACACCTGTTTTCAATGACCCCTAATTGCTCTCTAATTACACCCAAACTTAATCCCCACCAGAAAGGAATCTGTTCCTTCAACTAAACAAATCTACAATTTCAAATACAAATACAGATAGTGAGCATGCCAGCAAATAATAGCAGAACACAGAGAAATACCCAGTATAATACAGTGGAGATTGATACAGAAGTACCACACGCGTGTATAAGTACACACTAATTAGAACTCTCCTCAGTCACAACTCCCAAATCGAAAGTATACCATGTGCTTTCTTAACCATCTTATCAACTTTCCCTGTCCCCTTCAGGGATTTGTGAATATGCACCCTCCGATCCCTCTGCTGTTGCACCTCCCTCAAAATAGTCCCATTTAGATTATACTGCCCCTGCATGTTGTTTCTCCCAAAGTGCAACACTTCACCGCATTAAATTGCATCTGCCATGTGCCTGCCCATTTCACCAGTCTCTCTATATTCTCCTGAAGTCTGCTACGATCCTGCTCACCATTTAAACGTTGCCAAGTTTTATATCATCCACAAACTTTGAAATTGTACTCTCCATACCCAATTCCAGGTCATTTACATACAACAAGAAATGCAATGGTCCGAATACGGACCCCTGGAAGACCCCACTGCATCCTTCTCTCCAATCAGAGCCACATCCCGTTCACCACTACTCTCTGCCTCCAATCAGAACATCCATCCACCACTACTCTCTGCCTCCAATCAGAACACCCGTTCACCACTACACTCTGCCTCCAATCAGAACATCCGTTCACCACTACTCTCTGCCTCCAATCAGAACATCCGTTCACCACTATTCTCTGCCTCCAATCAGAGCCACATCCATTCACCACTACTCTCTGCCTCCTATCAGAATATCCGTTAACCACTACTCTCTGCCTCCAATCAGAGCCACACCCGTTCACCACTACTCTCTGCCTCCAATCAGAACATCCGTTCACCATTATTCTCTGCCTCCAATCAGAACATCCGTTCACCACTACTCTCTGCCTCCAATCAGAACATCCGTTCACCACTACTCTCGGCCTCCTATCAGAGCCACATCCGTTCACAATGAGTCTCTGCCTCCAATAAGAACATCGGTTCACCACTACTCTCAGCCTCCAATCAGAACATCCGTTCATCACTGCTCTCTGCCTCCAATCAGAACATCGGTTCACCACTACTCTCAGCCTCCAATCAGAACATCCGTTCATCACTACTCTCTGCCTCCAATCAGAACATCGGTTCACCACTACTCTCTGCCTCCAATCAGAACATCCGTTCACCACTACTCTCAGCCTCCAATCAGAACATCCGTTCATCACTGCTCTCTGCCTCCAATCAGAACATCGGTTCACCACTACTCTCAGCCTACAATCAGAACATCCGTTCATCACTACTCTCTGCCTCCAATCAGAACATCGGTTCACCACTACTCTCTGCCTCCAATCAGAACATCCGTTCACCACGACTCTCTGCCTCCTATCAGCACATCCGTTCACCACTACTCTCTGCCTCCAATCAGAACATCCGTTCACCACTACTCTCTGCCTCCTATCAGAACATCCATTCACCACTACTCTCTGCCTCCAATCAGAACATCCATTCACCACTACTCTCTGCCTCCAATCAGAACATCCATTCACCACTACTCTCTGCCTCCAATCAGAACATCCATTCACCACTACTCTCTGCCTCCAATCAGAACATCCATTCACCACTACTCTCTGCCTCCAATCAGAACATCCGTTCACCACTACTCTCTGCCTCCAATCAGAACATCCGTTCACCACTACTCTCTGCCTCCAATCAGAGCCACATCCGTATACCACTACTCTCTCCCTCCAATCAGAACATCCGTTCACCACTACTCATTGCCTCCAATCAGAACATCCGTTCACCACTACTCTCTGTCTCCTATCAGAACATCCGGTCACCACTACTCTCTGCCTCCTATCAGAGCCACATCCGTTCACCACTACTCTCTGCCTCCAATCAGAACATCCGTTCACCACTACTCTCTGCCTCCTATCAGAGCCATATCCGTTCACCACTACTCTCTGCCTCCTGCCAGAACATTAGTTCACCACTACTCTATGCCTCCTATCAGAGCCACATCCGTTCACCACTACTCTCTGCCTCCTATCAGAACATCCGTTCACCACTACTCTCTGCATCCAATCAGAGCCACATCCGTTCACCACTACTCTCTGCCTCCATTCAGAGCCACATCCGTTCACCACTACTTTCTGCCTCCAATCAGAACATCCGTTCACCACTACTCTCTGCCTCCGATCAGAACATCCGTTCACCACTACTCTCTGCCTCCAAACAGAACATCCGTTCACCACTACTCTCTGCCTCCTATCAGAACATCCGTTCACCACTACTCTCTGCCTCCAATCAGAACATCCGTTCACCACTACTCTCTGCCTCCAATCAGAACATCCGTTCACCACTACTCTCTGCCTCCAATCAGAACATCCGTTCACCACTACTCTCTGCCTCCTATCAGCAACACCCGTTCACCACTAGTCTCTGCCTCCAATCAGAACATCGTTCACCACTACTCTCTGCCTCCAATCAGAGCACATCCGTTCACCACTACTCTCTGCCTCCAATCAGAACATCCGTTCACCACTACTCTCTGCCTCCAATCAGAACATCCGTTCACCACTACTCTCTGCCTCCAATCAGAACATCCGTTCACCACTACTCTCTGCCTCCAATCAGAACATCCGTTCACCACTACTCTCTGCCTCCTATCAGAACATCCGTTCACCACTACTCTCTGCCTCCAATCAGAACATCCGTTCACCACTACTCTCTGCCTCCTATCGGAACATCCATTCACCACTACTCTCTGCCTCCAATCAGAACATCCATTCACCACTACTCTCTGCCTCCAATCAGAACATCCGTTCACCACTACTCTCTGCCTCCAATCAGAGCCACATCCGTTCACCACTACTCTCTCCCTCCAATCAGAACATCCGTTCACCACTACTCTCTGCCTCCAATCAGAACATCCGTTCACCACTACTCTCTGTCTCCTATCAGAACATCCGGTCACCACTACTCTCTGCCTCCTATCAGAGCCACATCCGTTCACCACTACTCTCTGCCTCCTATCAGAACATCCGTTCACCACTACTCTCTGCCTCCTATCAGAGCACATCCGTTCACCACTACTCTCTGCCTCCAATCAGAACATCCGTTCACCACTACTCTCTGCCTCCTATCAGAGCCATATCCGTTCACCACTACTCTCTGCCTCCTGCCAGAACATTAGTTCACCACTACTCTATGCCTCCTATCAGAGCCACATCTGTTCACCACTACTCTCTGCCTCCTATCAGAACATCCGTTCACCACTACTCTCTGCATCCAATCAGAGCCACATCCGTTCACCACTACTCTCTGCCTCCATTCAGAGCCGCATCCGTTCACCACTACTCTCTGCCTCCAATCAGAACATCCGTTAACCACTACTCTCTGCCTCCGATCAGAACATCTGTTCACCACTACTCTCTGCCTCCAAACAGAACATCCGTTCACCACTACTCTCTGCCTCCTATCAGAACATCCGTTCACCACTACTCTCTGCCTCCTATCAGAACATCCGTTCACCACTGCTCTCTGCCTCCAATCAGAACATCCGTTCACCAATACACTATGCCTCCTATCAAAACATCCGTTCACCACTACTCTCTGCCTCCAATCAGAACATCCGTTCACCACTACTCTCTGCCTCCAATCAGAACATCCGTTCACCACTACTCTCTGCCTCCAATCAGAACATCCGTTCACCACTACTCTCTGCCTCCAATCAGAGCCACATCCGTACACCACTACTCTCTCCCTCCAATCAGAACATCCGTTCACCAGTACTCATTGCCTCCAATCAGAACATCCGTTCACCACTACTCTCTGTCTCCTATCAGAACATCCGGTCACCACTACTCTCTGCCTCCTATCAGAGCCACATCCGTTCACCACTACTCTCTGCCTCCAATCAGAACATCCGTTCACCACTACTCTCTGCCTCCTATCCGAGCCATATCCATTCACCACTACTCTCTGCCTCCTGCCAGAACATTAGTTCACCAGTACTCTATGCCTCCTATCAGAGCCACATCCGTTCACCACTACTCTCTGCCTCCTATCAGAACATCCGTTCACCACTACTCTCTGCATCCAATCAGAGCCACATCCGTTCACCACTACTCTCTGCCTCCATTCAGAGCCACATCCGTTCACCACTACTCTCTGCCTCCAATCAGAACATCCGTTCACCACTACTCTCTGCCTCCGATCAGAACATCTGTTCACCACTACTCTCTGCCTCCAAACAGAACATCCGTTCACCACTACTCTCTGCCTCCTATCAGAACATCCGTTCACCACTACTCTCTGCCTCCTATCAGAACATCCGTTCACCACTGCTCTCTGCCTCCAATCAGAACATCCGTTCACCAATACTCTCTGCCTCCTATCAAAACATCCGTTCACCACTACTCTCTGCCTCCAATCAGAACATCCGTTCACCACTACTCTCTGCCTCCAAACAGAACATCCGTTCACCACTACTCTCTGCCTCCTATCAGAGCAACACCCGTTCACCACTATTCTCTGCCTCCAATCAGAACATCCGTTCACCACTACACTCTGCCTCCAAACAGAGCCACACCCGTTCACCACTACTCTCTGCCTCCTATCAGAGCATCCGTTCACCACTACTCTCTGCCTCCAAACAGAACATCCGTTCACCACTACTCTCTGCCTCCTATCAGAGCCACATCCGTTCACAACGAGTCTCTGCCTCCAATCAGAACATCCGTTCACCATTATTCTCTGCCTCCAATCAGAAAATCCGTTCACAACTACTCTCTGCCTCCAATCAGAACATCCATTCACCACTACTCTCTGCCTCCTATCAGAGCCACATCCGTTCACAACGAGTCTCTGCCTCCAATAAGAACATCGGTTCACCACTACTCTCAGCCTCCAATCAGAACATCCGTTCATCACTGCTCTCTGCCTCCAATCAGAACATCGGTTCACCACTACTCTCAGCCTACAATCAGAACATCCGTTCATCACTACTCTCTGCCTCCAATCAGAACATCGGTTCACCACTACTCTCTGCCTCCAATCAGAACATCCGTTCACCACGACTCTCTGCCTCCTATCAGCACATCCGTTCACCACTACTCTCTGCCTCCAATCAGAACATCCATTCACCACTACTCTCTGCCTCCAATCAGAACATCCGTTCACCACTACTCTCTGCCTCCAATCAGAACATCCATTCACCACTACTCTCTGCCTCCAATCAGAACATCCATTCACCACTACTCTCTGCCTCCAATCAGAACATCCGTTCACCACTACTCTCTGCCTCCAATCAGAACATCCGTTCACCACTACTCTCTGCCTCCAATCAGAGCCACATCCGTATACCACTACTCTCTCCCTCCAATCAGAACATCCGTTCACCACTACTCATTGCCTCCAATCAGAACATCCGTTCACCACTACTCTCTGTCTCCTATCAGAACATCCGGTCACCACTACTCTCTGCCTCCTATCAGAGCCACATCCGTTCACCACTACTCTTTGCCTCCTATCAGAACATCCGTTCACCACTACTCTCTGCCTCCTATCAGAGCCACATCCGTTCACCACTACTCTCTGCCTCCAATCAGAACATCCGTTCACCACTACTCTCTGCCTCCTATCAGAGCCATATCCGTTCACCACTACTCTCTGCCTCCTGCCAGAACATTAGTTCACCACTACTCTATGCCTCCTATCAGAGCCACATCCGTTCACCACTACTCTCTGCCTCCTATCAGAACATCCGTTCACCACTACTCTCTGCATCCAATCAGAGCCACATCCGTTCACCACTACTCTCTGCCTCCATTCAGAGCCACATCCGTTCACCACTACTCTCTGCCTCCAATCAGAACATCCGTTCACCACTACTCTCTGCCTCCAATCAGAACATCCGTTCACCACTACTCTCTGCCTCCTATCAGAGCCACATCCGTTCACAACGAGTCTCTGCCTCCAATAAGAACATCGGTTCACCACTACTCTCAGCCTCCAATCAGAACATCCGTTCATCACTGCTCTCTGCCTCCAATCAGAACATCGGTTCACCACTACTCTCAGCCTCCAATCAGAACATCCGTTCATCACTACTCTCTGCCTCCAATCAGAACATCGGTTCACCACTACTCTCTGCCTCCAATCAGAACATCCGTTCACCACGACTCTCTGCCTCCTATCAGCACATCCGTTCACCACTACTCTCTGCCTCCAATCAGAACATCCGTTCACCACTACTCTCTGCCTCCTATCGGAACATCCATTCACCACTACTCTCTGCCTCCAATCAGAACATCCATTCACCACTACTCTCTGCCTCCAATCAGAACATCCGTTCACCACTACTCTCTGCCTCCAATCAGAGCCACATCCGTACACCACTACTCTCTCCCTCCAATCAGAACATCCGTTCACCACTACTCATTGCCTCCAATCAGAACATCCGTTCACCACTACTCTCTGTCTCCTATCAGAACATCCGGTCACCACTACTCTCTGCCTCCTATCAGAGCCACATCCGTTCACCACTACTCTCTGCCTCCAATCAGAACATCCGTTCACCACTACTCTCTGCCTCCTATCAGAACATCCGTTCACCACTACTCTCTGCCTCCAATCAGAACATCCATTCACCACTACTCTCTGCCTCCAATCAGAACATCCGTTCACCACTACTCTCTGCCTCCAATCAGAACATCCGTTCACCACTACTCTCTGCCTCCAATCAGAGCATCCGTTCACCACTACTCTCTGCCTCCAATCAGAACATCCGTTCACCACTACTCTCTGCCTCCAATCAGAACATCCGTTCACCACTACCCTCTGGCTCCTATCAGAACATCCGTTTACATAAGAACATAAGAACATAAGAAATAGGAGCAGGAGTAGGCCAATCGGCCCCTCGAGCCTGCTCCGCCATTCAATAAGATCATGGCTGATCTGATCCTAACCGCCAATCTACTATCTATCACAGAACCATCTCCTGCATCTAACAGAATTGCACACACGAAATAGGAGCAGAATCAGGCTACACGGTCCCTGGGCCCGCTCCACTACCCACAGGGCCATGACCGATCCGAACCTAGACTCATGCCCAAATTCCTGCCCGCTCCCCGTAACCCTTAATGCCCTTTACTTCTAGGAAACTGTCTATTTCTGTTTTAAATTTATTTAATGATGTAGCTTCTACAGCTTTTTGTGGCAGCATATTCCATGGACCTACCACCCTCTGAGTGAAGTAGTTCCTCCTCATCTCAGTTTTGAAAGAGCAGCCCCTTATTCTAAGACTATGTCTCCTAGTTCTAGTCTCACCCGTCATCGGGAACATCCTCCCCGCATCCACCCAATCCAAACCCTTCACAATCTTATATGTTTCAATAAGATCGCCTCTCATTCTTCTGAACTCCAATGAGTAGAGTCCCAATCTACCCAACCTCTCCTCATATGACCACCCCCTCATCCCCGGGATTAACCGAGTGAACCTTTTTTGCACTGCCTCGAGAGCAAGGATGTCTTTCCTTAAGTAAGGACACCAAAACTGTATGCAGTATTCCAGGTGCGGTCTCACCAATACCTTGTACAACTGAAGCAATACCTCCCTATTTTTATATTCTATCCCCCTAGCAATGAAAGCCAACATTCCATTTGCCTTCTTAATCACTTGCTGCACCTGCATACTAACCTTACTCTCTGCCTCCTATCAGAGCCACATCCGTTCACCACTACTCTCTGCCTCCTATCAGAACATCCGTTCACCACTACTCTCTGCCTCCAATCAGAACATCCGTTCACCACTGCCCTCTGGCTCCTATCAGAACATCCGTTCCCCACTACTCTCTGCCTCCTCTCAGAACATCTGTTCACCACTACTCTCTGCCTCCAATCAGAACATCCGTTCACCACTACTGTCTGCTTCCTATCAGAAAATCCGTTCACCACTACTCTCTGCCTCCTATCAGAACATCAGTTCACCACTACTCTCTGCCTCCAATCAGAACATCCGTTCACCACTACTCTCTGCCTCCTATCAGAACATCCGTTCACCAATACTCTCTGCCTCCAATCAGAGCCACACCCGTTGACCACTACTCTCTGCCTCCAATCAGAACATCCGTTCTCCACTGCTCCCTGCCTCCAATCAGAACATCCGTTCACCACTACTCTCTGCCTCCAATCAGAGCCACACCCGTTCACCACTACTCTCTGCCTCCAATCAGAACATCCATTCACCACTACGCTCTGCCTCCTATCAGAACATCCGTTCACCACTACTCTCTGCCTCCAATCAGAACATCCGTTCACCACTACTCTCTGCCTCCTATCAGAACATCCGTTCACCACTACTCTCTGCCTCCAATCAGAACATCCGGTCACCACTACTCTCTGCCTCCAATCAGAGCCACATCCGTTCACCACTACTCTCTGCCTCCAATCAGAACATCCGTTCACCACTACTCTCTGCCTCCAATCAGAACATCCGTTCACCACTACTCTCTGCCTCCAATCAGAGCCACATACGTTCACCACTACTCTCTGCCTCCAATCAGAGCCACATACGTTCACCACTACTCTCTGCCTCCAATCAGAGCCACATCCGTTCACCACTACTCTCTGCCTCCAATCAGAGCCACATACGTTCACCACTACTCTCTGCCTCCTATCAGAACATCCGTTCACCACTACTCTCTGCCTCCAATCAGAACATCCGTTCACCACTACTCTCTGCCTCCAATCAGAACATCCGTTCACCACTACTCCCTGCCTCCAATCAGAGCATCCGTTCACCACTACTCTCTGCCTCCAATCAGAACATCCGTTCACCACTACTCTCTGCCTCCAATCAGAACATCCGTTCACCACTACCCTCTGGCTCCTATGAGAACATCCGTTTACATAAGAACATAAGAACATAAGAAATAGGAGCAGGAGTAGGCCAATCGGCCCCTCGAGCCTGCTCCGCCATTCAATAAGATCATGGCTGATCTGATCCTAACCGCCAATCTACTATCTATCACAGAACCATCTCCTGCATCTAACAGAATTGCACACACGAAATAGGAGCAGAATCAGGCTACACGGTCCCTGGGCCCGCTCCACTACCCACAGGGCCATGACCGATCCGAACCTAGACTCATGCCCAAATTCCTGCCCGCTCCCCGTAACCCTTAATGCCCTTTACTTCTAGGAAACTGTCTATTTCTGTTTTAAATTTATTTAATGATGTAGCTTCTACAGCTTTTTGTGGCAGCATATTCCATGGACCTACCACCCTCTGAGTGAAGTAGTTCCTCCTCATCTCAGTTTTGAAAGAGCAGCCCCTTATTCTAAGACTATGTCTCCTAGTTCTAGTCTCACCCGTCATCGGGAACATCCTCATCGCATCCTCCCGATCCAAACCCTTCACAATCTTATATGTTTCAATAAGATCGCCTCTCATTCTTCTGAACTCCAATGAGTAGAGTCCCAATCTACCCAACCTCTTCTCATATGACCACCCCCTCATCCCCGGGATTAACCGAGTGAACCTTTTTTGCACTGCCTCGAGAGCAAGGATGTCTTTCCTTAAGTAAGGACACCAAAACTGTATGCAGTATTCCAGGTGCGGTCTCACCAATACCTTGTACAACTGAAGCAATACCTCCCTATTTTTATATTCTATCCCCCTAGCAATGAAAGCCAACATTCCATTTGCCTTCTTAATCACTTGCTGCACCTGCATACTAACCTTACTCTCTGCCTCCTATCAGAGCCACATCCGTTCACCACTACTCTCTGCCTCCTATCAGAACATCCGTTCACCACTACTCTCTGCCTCCAATCAGAACATCCGTTCACCACTGCCCTCTGGCTCCTATCAGAACATCCGTTCCCCACTACTCTCTGCCTCCTATCAGAACATCTGTTCACCACTACTCTCTGCCTCCAATCAGAACATCCGTTCACCACTACTGTCTGCTTCCTATCAGAAAATCCGTTCACCACTACTCTCTGCCTCCTATCAGAACATCAGTTCACCACTACTCTCTGCCTCCAATCAGAACATCCGTTCACCACTACTCTCTGCCTCCTATCAGAACATCCGTTCACCAATACTCTCTGCCTCCAATCAGAGCCACACCCGTTCACCACTACTCTCTGCCTCCAATCAGAACATCCGTTCTCCACTGCTCCCTGCCTCCAAGCAGAACATCCGTTCACCACTACTCTCTGCCTCCAATCAGAGCCACACCCGTTCACCACTACTCTCTGCCTCCAATCAGAACATCCATTCACCACTACGCTCTGCCTCCTATCAGAACATCCGTTCACCACTACTCTCTGCCTCCAATCAGAACATCCGTTCACCACTACACTCTGCCTCCTATCAGAACATCCGTTCACCACTACTCTCTGCCTCCAATCAGAACATCCGTTCACCACTACTCTCTGCCTCCAATCAGAGCACATCCGTTCACCACTACTCTCTGCCTCCAATCAGAACATCCATTCACCACTACTCTCTGCCTCCTATTCACCACTACTCTCTGCCTCCAATTCACCACTACTCTCTGCCTCCAATCAGAGCCACATCCGTTCACCACTACTCTCTGCCTCCAATCAGAACATCCGTTCACCACTACTCTCTGCCTCCAATCAGAACATCCGTTCACCACTACTCTCTGCCTCCAATCAGAGCCACATACGTTCACCACTACTCTCTGCCTCCAATCAGAGCCACATACGTTCACCACTACTCTCTGCCTCCAATCAGAGCACATCCGTTCACCACTACTCTCTGCCTCCAATCAGAGCCACATACGTTCACCACTACTCTCTGCCTCCTATCAGAACATCCGTTCACCACTACTCTCTGCCTCCAATCAGAACATCCGTTCACCACTACTCTCTGCCTCCAATCAGAACATCCGTTCACCACTACTCCCTGCCTCCAATCAGAGCATCCGTTCACCACTACTCTCTGCCTCCAATCAGAACATCCGTTCACCACTACTCTCTGCCTCCAATCAGAACATCCGTTCACCACTACCCTCTGGCTCCTATGAGAACATCCGTTTACATAAGAACATAAGAACATAAGAAATAGGAGCAGGAGTAGGCCAATCGGCCCTCGAGCCTGCTCCGCCATTCAATAAGATCATGGCTGATCTGATCCTAACCGCCAATCTACTATCTATCACAGAACCATCTCCTGCATCTAACAGAATTGCACACACGAAATAGGAGCAGAATCAGGCTACACGGTCCCTGGGCCCGCTCCACTACCCACAGGGCCATGACCGATCCGAACCTAGACTCATGCCCAAATTCCTGCCCGCTCCCCGTAACCCTTAATGCCCTTTACTTCTAGGAAACTGTCTATTTCTGTTTTAAATTTATTTAATGATGTAGCTTCTACAGCTTTTTGTGGCAGCATATTCCATGGACCTACCACCCTCTGAGTGAAGTAGTTCCTCCTCATCTCAGTTTTGAAAGAGCAGCCCCTTATTCTAAGACTATGTCTCCTAGTTCTAGTCTCACCCGTCATCGGGAACATCCTCATCGCATCCTCCCGATCCAAACCCTTCACCCTCCCGATCCAAAATCTTATATGTTTCAATAAGATCGCCTCTCATTCTTCTGAACTCCAATGAGTAGAGTCCCAATCTACCCAACCTCTTCTCATATGACCACCCCCTCATCCCCGGGATTAACCGAGTGAACCTTTTTTGCACTGCCTCGAGAGCAAGGATGTCTTTCCTTAAGTAAGGACACCAAAACTGTATGCAGTATTCCAGGTGCGGTCTCACCAATACCTTGTACAACTGAAGCAATACCTCCCTATTTTTATATTCTATCCCCCTAGCAATGAAAGCCAACATTCCATTTGCCTTCTTAATCACTTGCTGCACCTGCATACTAACCTTACTCTCTGCCTCCTATCAGAGCCACATCCGTTCACCACTACTCTCTGCCTCCTATCAGAACATCCGTTCACCACTACTCTCTGCCTCCAATCAGAACATCCGTTCACCACTGCCCTCTGGCTCCTATCAGAACATCCGTTCCCCACTACTCTCTGCCTCCTATCAGAACATCTGTTCACCACTACTCTCTGCCTCCAATCAGAACATCCGTTCACCACTACTGTCTGCTTCCTATCAGAAAATCCGTTCACCACTACTCTCTGCCTCCTATCAGAACATCAGTTCACCACTACTCTCTGCCTCCAATCAGAACATCCGTTCACCACTACTCTCTGCCTCCTATCAGAACATCCGTTCACCAATACTCTCTGCCTCCAATCAGAGCCACACCCGTTCACCACTACTCTCTGCCTCCAATCAGAACATCCGTTCTCCACTGCTCCCTGCCTCCAAGCAGAACATCCGTTCACCACTACTCTCTGCCTCCAATCAGAGCCACACCCGTTCACCACTACTCTCTGCCTCCAATCAGAACATCCATTCACCACTACGCTCTGCCTCCTATCAGAACATCCGTTCACCACTACTCTCTGCCTCCAATCAGAACATCCGTTCACCACTACACTCTGCCTCCTATCAGAACATCCGTTCACCACTACTCCCTGCCTCCAATCAGAACATCCGTTCACCACTACTCTCTGCCTCCAATCAGAGCCACACCCGTTCACCACTACTCTCTGCCTCCAATCAGAACATCCATTCACCACTACGCTCTGCCTCCTATCAGAACATCCGTTCACCACTACTCTCTGCCTCCAATCAGAACATCCGTTCACCACTACTCTCTGCCTCCTATCAGAACATCCGTTCACCACTACTCTCTGCCTCCAATCAGAACATCCGGTCACCACTACTCTCTGCCTCCAATCAGAGCCACATCCGTTCACCACTACTCTCTGCCTCCAATCAGAACATCCGTTCACCACTACTCTCTGCCTCCAATCAGAACATCCGTTCACCACTACTCTCTGCCTCCAATCAGAGCCACATACGTTCACCACTACTCTCTGCCTCCAATCAGAGCCACATACGTTCACCACTACTCTCTGCCTCCAATCAGAGCCACATCCGTTCACCACTGCTCTCTGCCTCCAATCAGAGCCACATACGTTCACCACTACTCTCTGCCTCCTATCAGAACATCCGTTCACCACTACTCTCTGCCTCCCATCAGAGCCACATCCGTTCATCACTACTCTCTGCCTCCTATCAGAACATCTGTTCACCACTACTCTCTGCCTCCAATCAGAACATCCGTTCACCACTACTCTCTGCCTCCTATCCCTAGCCAATTACTTACCCAAGTTACCACCGTCCCTTTAATACCGTGTCCTTCTATTTTCCGGATAAGTCTGTTATGAGGTACTTTATCAAATGCCTTTTTATAATCCATATATACATCTACCATTGATGAAAGGTCATTGACCTGAAACGTTAACTCTGTTTCTCTCTCCACAGATACTGCCTGCCCTGCTGAGTATTTCCAGCATTTTCTGTTTTTATTTCTGCTGCACTACCTTCATCAACCCTCTCTGTTACTTCATCAAATAACTCAATCGGGTTAATCAGACACGATTTGCTTTGAACAAATCTGTGCTAGTTGTCCCTTATTAACTCATGCTTCTCCAAGTGAGAATTAATTTTGTCCTTGACAGTGGTCTCTAGTAGTTTTCCCACCACTGACATTAGACTGATTGGCCTGTACTTACCAGGTTTATCCCTCTCTTTTTTTGAACAGCAGTGTAACATTTCCAATCCTCCAGTCATCTGGCACCACTCCAATATTCAAGGAGGATTAAAAATTGTGGTCAGAGCTTCTGCTATTTCCAACCTAGCTTCCCTCAGCAACCCATCCAAACCGGTGACTTGTAGCTCAACAGGGGAAGACAGAGCGAAGCGATCCCACAACCAACAGATCAAATCAAAGCTCGGCAGTCCTGCCACATCCAGTCGTGAATGGTGGTGGACAATTAAACAACTAACGCCTTTCACAACCTCAGGATTTCCCAAAGCAATGAAGTACTTTTGAAGTGTAGTCACTGTTGTAATGTAGGAACCACGGCAGCCAATTTGTGCACAGCAAAGTTCCACAAACAGCAATGTGATAATGACCAGATAATCTGTTATAGTGATGTTGATTAATGGATAAATATTGGCTAGCACACCAGGGATAACTTCACTGCTTTTCTTTGAAATAGTGTCATGGGATCATCTATGACCACCTGAGAGAGCAGATGCGGCCTCAGTTTAACGTCTCATTTGAAAGACTGAAGGGATATTTACTAGTCCTAGCCCCTTTGGGGTTATCCCGGATCAGGCGTATTCCTCAGACGTTCACTTTCAACTAAAATTTGAGGTAGCCGAATCCTAAAGACGCTTAATTGGGTCTAAAGGTCCGGGTTATCTCTCCCTAAAGGAAAGGAACAACCCGAGAATGTTACCGTCCTCCAGATAGCGCTTTTAATAAGTTTAGCTAGACTGTAACTTTCCAGATATTATGAGGGTCCGGAAAACGCCCTCAGAATTCTGTAACTCTTCACCAAAGTGTGTACAGAGATTGAGTTCGCGAGTTATTGATACAGAAGACTTATGTGAAACAATTCTAAAAATATATAGAGATTTATTAAAAGAACCGACATGCAATTTACAGTTGGTGAATCAGTCAATCGCAATGTTAACAGTTCTAAAAAGAGAAAAAATACTAGCTTATTATTAACGGAGAATCTTACTTTTAAATCTTAACTTCGCTACAGTATTACAGTTCTTAAAGTTTTCTATACAGCATATCCATCAATATCAAATACCTTTGATCCCCGAGGTATGAAGAGTTGGAGACCACAGAGTCGCCTCTGTGGTCGAGAATTGCTTTGCCCGATTAAAGCGAGTCTGATATCCCATTTGAGACTTCAATATTTATACCCTTTTTCAGTAGTGTTTCCTTTAAAGTTTCTGCTGACCCAGGTCAAATATCCCTATTCATCTTTCTGCCGACCTCTGCAATTCTTACTGCTACATCAGCTTGTAATATTCCAGAATCTTGTCTCATCTCCAGGTGTTCTGGGTTGACCATATAGAACAGTGTGAAGGGCAGGTGTTCCTTATTTTATGTCATCTTTACGAGGGCAGATGTTCCTTATCTTATGTGCCATCTTTACGAAGTTTAAATTAAAACACCTTAATCCAGTATGGACCATTGTTTTGTTCCCAAAAGGTCAGCCTGTCGGAGTCATGCACCTTCTGTTTCAATAAGGTTATTTATTCAGTGTCAACAACTGTCTTATCTCAATAGCCAGAATTCTTTCATAACTATTTCATAGTTAGGTTTCTAAATTTCCAAACCCAGTTTGTCATGTTTTAATAAGGCCAGAATTCTTTCATAAGATAGTGTATTTTTCTGAATAGGTTATATGGCTTATTCCTTCATAAGACAGCACCTCTGACAGTGCAGCACTGTCAGCCTAGATTTTTGTGCTCAAGTCTCTGGAATGGGACTTGCACCCATGACCTTCTGACTCAGAGGGAAGAGTACTACCCACTGAGCCATGGCTAAGAGAAGGAGGTGACTCCATGAACATCCACATCCTCAACAATGGTGAAGCCCAGCACATGAATACAAAAGACAAGGTTGAAGCATTCACAACCATCTTCAGCCAGAAGGACAAAGTGGATGATCCATCTTGGCCTCCTGCTGAGGTCCCCACCATCACAGAAAACAGTCGTCAGCCAATTTGATTCACTCCATGTGATATCAAGAAATAAGAACATAAGAGCAGGAGTAGGCCATACGGCCCCTTGAGCCTGCTCCGCCATTCAATAAGATCATGGCTGATCATCCACCTCAACTCCACTTTCCCGCCCCATTTCCGTATCCCTTGATTCCCCAAGAGTCCAAAAATCTATCTATCTCAGCCTTGAATATACTCAAAGACTCAGCATTCACAGCCCTCTGGGGCAGAGAATTCCAAAGATTCACAACCCTCTGAGTGAAGAAATTCCTCCTCATCTCAGTCTTAAATGGCCTACCCTTATCCTGAGACTATAGAAGCATAGAAGATAGGAGCAGGAGTAGGCCATTCGGCCCCTCGAGCCTGCTCCGCCATTTAATGAGATCATGGCTGATCATCCAAATTCAGTACCCTGTCCCTGCTTTCTCCCCATATCCCTTGATCCCTTTAGCCTATGCCACCTAGTTCTAGACACTCCAGCCACGGGAAACAACCTCTCAGCATCTATCCTATCAATCATTCAGAATCTTGTATGTTTCAATGAGATCACCTCTCATTCTTCTAAACTCCAGAGAGTATAGGCCCATTCTACACAATCTCTCATTATAGGACAGCCCTCTCATCCCAGGAATCAATCTAGTGAACTTTTGTTGCACCGCTTCCAAGGCAAGTATATCCTTCCTTAGATAAGGAGACCAAAACGGTGCACAGTACTCCAGGTGTGGTCTCACCAAGGTCCTGTACAATTGTAGCAACACCTCCTTACTCTTATACTCCAACCCCCTTGCAATAAAGGCCAACATGTCATTTGCCTTCATCATTGCTTGCTGTACCTGCATGCTAGCTTTCTGTGTTTCTTGCACGAGGACAACCAAATCTCTCTGAACACCAACATTTGAAAGTTTCTCACCATTTAAAAAATATTCTGTTTTTCTATTCTTCCTACCAAAGTGAATAACCTCACATTTCCCTCCATTATACTCCATCTGCCACCTTACTGCCCACTCACTTAGTCTATCTATATCCCTTTGCAGACACTGTGTTCTCCTCACAGCTTACTGTCCCACCTAGCTTTGTATCATCAGCAAACTTGGATACATTACACTTGGTCTCTTCATCTAGGTCATTAATATAGATTATAAATAGCTGAGGCCCCAACATTTATCCTTGCGGCACCCCACTAGTTACAGCCTGCCAACCTGAAAAAGATCCGTTTATCCCTACTCTCTGTTTTCTGTCCATTTACCAATCCTCTATCCATGCTACTATATTACCCCCAACCCCATGAGCCCTAATCTTGTGTAATAACCTTTTATGTGGCACCTTATCGAATGCCTTTTGGAAATCCAAATATACTACATCCACTGGTTCCCCTTTATCTATCTGCTAGTTACATCCTCAAAAAACTCTAATAAATTTGTCAAACACAATTTCCCTTTATAAAACCATGTTGACTCTGCCTAATCATGCTAAGATTTTCTAAGTGACTTGATACCATTTCCTTAACAATGGATTCCAGCATTTTCCCGACGACTGATGTCAGGCTAACTGGCCTGTAGTTCCCTGTTTGTTCTCTCCCTCCTTTCTTGAATAGCGGTGTTACATTTGCGATCTTCCAATCCGCAATCTAGGGAATTTTGGAAGATCAAAACCAATGCATCCACTTTCTCTTTAGCCACCTCTTTTAGAACCCTAGGAGGTCGGCCATCTGGTCATGGGGATTTGTCGGCTTTTAGTCCCATTAGTTTCTCTAGTACTTTTTCTCTACTTAGACCCTTGGTTCCCCATCATTTTTGGTATGCTTTTTGTGTCTTCTACTGTGAAGACAGATACATTTAACATTTCTGCCATTTCCTTATTCCCCATAATAATTTCTCCTGTCTCAGCCTCTAAGGGACCAATGTTTACTTTTGCTACTCTTCTTTTTACATACTTGTAGAAACTCTTACAATCTGCTTTTATATTTCTTGCTAGTTTTCTCTCATATTCTATTTTTTCCCTTTTTATCAATTTTTTGGTCAACCTTTGCTGGTTTCTGAAACTCTCCCAATCCTCAGGCTTACTTTTATTCTTTGCAACATTATAAGCTTCTTCTTTCAATCTAATGCTATCCTTAACTTCTTTAGTTAGCCACGGTTGGATCACTTTTCCCGTGGAGATTATGTTTCTCAATGGAATGTATTTTTGTTGAGAATTATGAAATATTTCTTTAAATGCTAGCCACTGTTTATCTACCGCCATACCTTCTAATCTATTTTTCCAATCTACCTTAGCCAAATCCCCCCTCATAATTAGCTTTATTTAAGTTTAAGACTCTAGTTTCGGACTTAGGCAAGTCACTCTCAAAATTAATGTGAAATTCTATCATATTATGATCACTCTGCCCCAGAGGATTCTTTACTATGAGATTGCTAATTAACCCTGTCTAATTACACAGTAGAAGATCTAAAATAGCCTGTTCCCTGTTTGCAGCTGTATGTCCAATCTGGTTCCCAGGCACTAGCAACTATCCAAAACGCTCTTCTTTGGCAAGTTTTTTTAAGGTCCAGGTATAATGGGGGAGAAATTGGACTTCTTTGTGCCTCCCGTTAGCGCTTCCAGGGGGCGACAATGGGGTGCTAAGGGCTTACTGACCGGGCGCGGCAAAATTACTGACACCCACGAACTTCCATGGCGGGTTACGCTGGCACTAAAACTTACCGCCTCGATCTCCTGCGCCCCGGAGATTGTGCCGTCATCCGGTGCGCAGCGCCCCGTTATCGCCCCAGTGTAAAATCCACTTCCGCTCCCTGCAGCATCACCGGGCGTCAACAACGGCAGCTGCAGGATGCGTTGTCACCTCGGCCGGCCGCTTGGGAGCGCTAACTGAAGTGGTGGTCAGGTAGGCCAACATTTAATAATGTCCCCAGTGTGCTGTATTGGAATTTTTCCAGCCCGCAAATGATCAGCCCTGCTTGGGGTTGCTATGCGTGTATCACAGGTGCCATCGATGACCATTCCCAGCCTTAGCCATCAAAGACCGCAGCATTGGCCCTTCCCTTTAAAGGAGGGAAGGAGCCTGTAAAACCGGCAGCGCTGCACGGGACATTGCTCAGCGCTCTGCCACTACCACCCCTCTCGCTCCCTTTAGCGCTCTAAGGGAAGTGGTAGCGTTTGATTTATCACTCCACTTCCCTCTTGGAGCGCTAAACCGGAAGTTCCCGTCAGAATCAATTGTGTACCTCCCAATGATTCTTTTGCACTCCCGCAAAAGTTATCACCCCAAACGGGGTGCTACGCAATTTCTAGCCCTTAGGGGGCTAAATTCAGTTGATTTGCACCTCCCGTTAGCGCCCTAAGAGGGCGATAATGGAGCGCAAATTAACTAGCTCCTTGGCGTGACGCCGCTAACGCCTCCCGCGAAATTCAGTGGGAGGTTAGCTGCGCCGCCGGCAATGACGTCATCGCCATGCGCAGCGCCCCGCTGGCGCCCCGGCTGTAATATTGGGTGGCGCCCCCCAACTTACCGCCGGATACTATGTCCGATGGGGTCAGGGGGACATACCTGCGGCCGGGGTGGCGTGACTTAAAGGGGAGGTGGCAGGCGGCCATTTTTGTTGTCCCCGGCCCCCATGAAGCCCCCCGCGGGGTGCCGGCTGCTCTCCGTTGAGCCCGGCACTCCTCTTGAGTGCTGGGCTCATTTGCCGGCACTCCCGATCCCTGGTGGCCCAGTTGGGCGCCGGGACGGGCTGCGCCAGGCCCCTCCCCTTTAATAAGGGGAGGAAGACCTGCAGTACCGTGCGCGACATGTCGAAGCACCACGATATTGGCTCGCAGTGCCCCAAGAGGGACGCGGGGCGCTTCCAGTAGTGCCCCTCCTCCCTCTCGGGGCGCTACCTGGGAAAATCGGCCACGGGGGCGCTAACTTTTTTGGGGTGCTAAAATTAGCGCCCCGGCGAATGTAGCAGGGTGCTACCCAATTTTTACCCCTTAGTCTTTTGTTCAATTAACTGTTGCTAACAAGCTTACACACACACTATCTCTATTATTATGATGCTGCATCATTGTGTTAAGCCCTATCCTAATTATGATGCGGAGATGCCGGTGTTGGACTGGGGTGGACAAAAGTGAGAAGTCGCACAACACCAGGTTATAGTCCAACAGTTTTATTTGAAATCACAAGCTTTCGGAGCGGCTGCTCCTTCGTCAGGTGAAGTAAAGGAATACAAATCGACAAAGCATATATAGATAGAGAACAATGCATGTGTAACGTACAATGGCAGATGACTACATTTAATCCTCCTGACTGCCTTTTGTCACACCTCGGCAGATAAACAATCAGGTCAGCCAGGAAGGCACCACATCAAAGACATAGCAAGATACAACTGAGACAATGAGGTGGGGTTACAGGGGGTCTAATGTGTCAAAAGCTGCAGTCGGTATGGAAAACGATAAACTTTAAAATTTTTGACTTATTTTTACTGGAAATCACATCTGAACAAGCCAACGACGACTTGAGTCTGGATGACTCTACGTCATGTATCGTGACATGAACCCAAGATCCCGGTTGAGGCTGTCCTCGTGAGTGCGGAACTTGGCTATCAGTTTCTGGTCGATGATTTTGCGTTGTCGTGTGTCTCTAAGGCCGCCTTGGAGAACGCTTACCCGCAGATCCGAGGCTGAATGTCATAGAAACATAGAAACATAGAATCTAGGAGCAGGAGTAGGCCATTCGGCCCGTCGAGCCTGCTCCGCCATTCAATACGATCATGGCTGATCATCCAAATCCAGTACCCTGTCCCTGCTTTTTAATCCCCACAGTACACATATCCCACCCTACCCCCGTAACCCCACGTATTTAATTCCCCCTAACATATCCCATCCTATCCCCATAACCCCACATATTTAATCCCCCCTAACACTAAGGGTCAATTTATCATAGCCAAATCAACCTAACCCACACATTTTTGGACTGTGGGAGGAAACCGGAGCACCCGGAGGAAACCCACGCAGACACGGGGAGAATGTGCAAACTCCACACAGACAGTCACCCGAGGTCAGATTCGAACCCGGGTCTCTGGCGCTGTTACAGCGACCACGACACCACACAACCCTGCCACGGCAACCTCTGCAAGACATGCCAGATCATCAACATAGATACCATCATCACACGTGAGGACACTACCCACCAGGTACATGGTACATACTCATGTGACTCGGCCAACATTGTCTACCTGATACGTTGCAGGAAAGAATGCACCACGGCATGGTACATCGGCGAGACCATGCAGACACTGAGACAACGTATGAACGGACACCGCGCAACAATCGCCAGGCAGGATTATTACCTCCCAGTCGGGGAACACTTCAGCAGTCAAGGACATTCAGCCTCGGATCTGCGGGTAAGCGTTCTCCAAGGTGGCCTTAGAGACACACGACAACGCAAAATCATCGAGCAGAAACTGATAGCCAAGTTCCGCACTCACGAGGACAGCCTCAACCGGGAACTTGGGTTCAGGTCACGATACATGACGTAGTCATCCAGACTCAAGTCGTCGTTGGCTTGTTCAGATGTGATTTCCAGTAAAAATAAGTCAAAAATTTTAAAGTTTATCGTTTTCCATACCGACTGCAGCTTTTGACACATTAGACCCCCTGTAACCCCACCTCATTGTCTCAGTTGTATCTTGCTATGTCTTTGATGTGGTGCCTTCCTGGCTGACCTGATTGTTTATCTGCCGAGGTGTGACAAAAGGCAGTCAGGAGGATTAAATGTAGTCGTCTGCCATTGTACGTTACACATGCATTGTTCTCTATCTATATATGCTTTGTCGATTTGTATTCCTTTACTTCACCTGACGAAGGAGCAGCCGCTCCGAAAGCTTGTGATTTCAAATAAAACTGTTGGACTATAACCTGGTGTTGTGCGACTTCTCACTTCTATCCTAATTAGACAGAGACAAGGCTTAGGCTCCCCTTATCTTTGTTTTTAGCTTCCTACAAACTTTCTTTATTCAACAGTTAATGGAGACCTTGAAACTAATGGCCATTCTAGCTGTAACTAAATACTAATTTAAACACCAAGCTCGTTCATTTGCCTCATAAGCTAATGCTAAGCGAGCCTTAATTTCCCATCAACTTCTCTGCCTCTTCCTTCTCCATGTTCCAACATGCCCTTCTCTCCTAGTCTCTTCGTATTCTCCTGCGAGATAAATATTCCAGTTGATACGGTAATTGGAAAAGGAGGAGGAATAGCAATATTGACAAGGGACAGTATGACAGCATTAGAAAGATGCGATATCTGTAAGGGTGAGCAAGCAGAAAATGCACTGGGTAGAATTGAGTAATAGAAAAAGATGCAAACACGGAGATCAGAGAAGCTTGTTGCAGAAAAGAGTGGTTATAATGGGAGACTTTAATTTTCCCATAGACTGGAAGAAGCAGAACAACAGTCTCAAAGGCAGCGAATTTCTTCAGTATATTCGGGGAAGTTTTCTGGAATAATATATTCTTGAACCAACAAGAGAATGGGCTTAGATTTACTAATGAGTAATCATAGAATGATACAGCACAGAAGGAGGCCATTTGGCCCATCGTGCCTGTGCCGGCTCTTTGAAGGAGCTATCCAATTAATCCCACTCCCCTGCTCTTTCCCCATAGCCCTGAAAATTTTTCCTCTTCAGGTATTTATCCAATAACCCTTTTTGAAAGTTACCATTGAATCTGCTTCCACCATTCGTTCTGAAGTGGTGCCTTCCTGGCTGACCTGATTGTTTCTCTGCCGAGGTGTGATGAAAGGCAGTCAGAAAGATAAAATGTAGTCGTCTGACATTGTACGCTACACAGGCATTGTTCTCTGACTATATATGCTTTGTCGATTCGTATTCCTTCACTTCACCTGACGAAGGGGCAGCAGCTCCGAAAGCTTGTGATTTCATATAAAACTGTTGGACTATAACTTGGTGTTGTGCGACTTCTCACTTTTGTCCACCCCAGTCCAACACCGGCATCTCCGCATCATGACCATTCTTTCAGGCAGTGCATTCCAGATCACAACAACTCGCTGTGTAAAGTTATTTTCCTCATGTCGCCTCTGGTTCTTTTGTTAGTGTTCTTAAGTCTGAATCCTTTGGTTACCAACTCTTCTGCCACTAGAAACAGTTTCTCATTATTTACTTTACAACAACAACAACTTGTATTTATATAGCACCTTTAACGTAGTAAAACGTCTCAAGGCGCTTCACAGGAGTGTTATAAGACAAAAAATAAATTTGACACCGAGCCACATAAGGAGAAATTAGGGCAGGTGACCAAAAGCTTGGTCAAAGAGGTAGGTTTTATGGGCATCTTAAAGGAGGAAAGAGAGGTTTAGGGAGGGAATTCCAGAGCTTAGGGCCGAGGCAACAGAAGGCACGGCTACCAATGGTTGCGTGATTATAATCAGGGATGTTCAAGAGGGCAGAATTAGAGGAGCGCAGATATCTCGGGGGGTTGTGGGGCTGGAGGAGATTACAGAGATAGGGAGGGGCGAGGCCATGGAGGGATTTGAAAACAAGGAAGAGAATTTTGAAATCGAGGTGTTGCTTAACCAGGAGCCAATGTAGGTCAGCGAGCACAGGGGTGATGGGTGAACGGGACTTGGTGCGAGTTAGGACACTGGCAGCCGAGTTTTGGATGACCTCAAGTTTACATAGGGTAGAATGTGGGAGGCCAGCCAGGAATGCGTTGGAATAGTCAAGTCTAGAGGTAACAAAGGCATGGATAAGAGTTTCAGCAGCGGATGAGCTGAGGCAAGGGCGGAGACGGGCGATGTTACGGAGGTGGAAATAGGCTGTCTTAGTTATGCTGCGGATATGTGGTCGAAAGCTCATTTCAGGGTCAAATATGACACCAGGGTTGCGAACGGTGTGGTTCAGCCTCAGACAGATGTTAGGGAGAGAGATGGAGCCAGTGGCTAGGGAACGGAGTTTGTGGTGGGGACCGAAAACAATGGCTTCCCAATATTTAATTTGAGAAAATTTCTGCTCATCCAGAACTGGATGTCGGAGAAGCAAGCTGACAATTTAGAGACCATGGAGGGGTCAAGAGAAGAGGTAGTGTGGTAGAGCTGGGTGTTGTCAGCGTACATGTGGAAACTGACGCTGTGTTTTCAGATGATGTCGCCAAGGGGCAACATGCAGATAAGAAATAGGAGGGGGCCAAGGATAGATCCTTGGGGGATACCAGAGGTAACGATGTGGGAGTGGGAAGAGAAGCCATTGCAGGTGATTCTCTGGCTATGATTATATAGATAAGAATGGAACCAGGCGAGTGCAGTCCCACCCAGCTGGACAACGGTGGAGAGGCGTTGGAGAAGGATGGAGTGGTCGACCATGTCAAAGGCTGCAGACAAATCCAGAAGGACGAGGAGGGATAGTTTACCTTTGTCACAGTCACAAAGGATGTCATTTGTGACTTTGATGAGAGCCGTTTCAGTACTGTGGCAAGGGCGGAAACCTGATTGGAGGGATTCAAACACGGAATTGCGGAAAGATGGGTATGGATTTGGGAGGCGACAACACGTTCAAGGATTTTGGAAAGGAAAGGAAAGGGAGGTTGGAGATGGAGTTTTATCAAAACCCTTCATGATCATAATATGATAATATTCAATATAAGGTTTGAGAGGGAGAAGGGTGCGGCACGAACCAAGGTTTTAAATTCAGGTAAGGCTGACTTTGGAGGGATGAGGCAGGAATTGACCACAATAGACTGGGCAGAACTATTAACAGATAAAACTACTGATGAACGGTCGGAGGTGTTCAAAGAAATATTTGGTAGAAGACAAGACCTGTACCTACCCCTAAAGGGCCAGAGCTCTACTTAATCACTTAAACAACCTTGGTCAAGAGCAGAAGTGAGAGATAGTGTAAAACTAAATGAAAGGGCTTATACAAAGGCAAAGAACAGTAGAGATCCTGTGTACTGGGAGAGATAGAAAGAACAGCAAAGAGATGCAAAGAAAGTGGCAAGAGATGCAAAAAGGAATACGAGAAAAAGCTTGTGAGGGTTATCAAGGACAACACTAAAGATTTTTTTAAATATATTAAGAGAAAGAGGGTGGCTAAGGTTAATGTGGGCCCCTTAAAGACAGACACAGGTGATATTGTAATTGAAGACTAGGAAATAGACTTGCTAAAAGCTACTTTGTATCAGTCTTCACAGTAGAGGATGAGAATAAAGTACCAGAGATACAAGGAAAACTAAATCAAAAAGAGGAACTAACAAGATTTAATATGAGTAATAAAAATGGTAATGGAGAAAATAATGAGACTAAAAATAGAAAAATCTCCAGGACCTGTTGGTTTCCACTTCAAGGAATTAAAAGAAGTGGGTAAAGGAACTGTTGATGCTTTAGTCATGATTTTCTAAAACTCTCCTGATTCACGAATTATCCCCTTGGATTGAAAAATTGCCAATGTCATTCCACTATTTAAGAACGGAGAGATTATCTGCACGAACATCTTTGCGCCTTTCTGCGCATGCACGCAGTATCCTGGAGCTGTACATTCACACCCGATCCCCCTCTGCGCATACACGCTGTTTACCGAAGCTCAGTACCCAACAGTTGTAGCCACACTTTCCTCAGCTCCGTGGGAGAAGGTCATTGGATCAGTTGGTGGCCGGGGGGGAAGAGAGAGGATCAGAGAGGGGAGAGAGAGGGGATCAGAGAGGGGAGAGAGAGGGGATCGGAGGGGGGAGAGAGAGGATCAGAGAGGGGAGAGAGAGGGGATCGGAGGGGGGAGAGAGAGGATCAGAGAGGGGAGAGAGAGGGGATCGGAGGGGGGAGAGAGAGGGGATCGGAGGGGGGAGAGAGAGGGGATCGGAGGGGGGAGAGAGAGGGGATCGGAGGGGGGAGAGAGAGGGGATCGGAGGGGGGAGAGAGAGGATCAGAGAGGGGAGAGAGAGAGGATCGGAGGGGGGAGAGAGAGGGGATCGGAGGGGGGAGAGAGAGGGGATCGGAGGGGGGAGAGAGAGGGGATCGGAGGGGGGAGAGAGAGGGGATCGGAGGGGGGAGAGAGAGGGGATCGGAGGGGGGAGAGAGAGGGGATCGGAGGGGGGAGAGAGAGGGGATCGGAGGGGGGAGAGAGAGGGGATCGGAGGGGGGAGAGAGAGGGGATCGGAGGGGGGAGAGAGAGGGGATCGGAGGGGGGAGAGAGAGGGGATCGGAGGGGGGAGAGAGAGGGGATCGGAGGGGGGATAGAGAGGGGATCGGAGGGGGGAGAGAGAGGGGATTGGAGGGGGGGAGAGAGAGCGGATTGGAGGGGGGTGAGAGAGGATCGGAGGGGGGATAGAGAGGGGATCGGAGGGGGGAGAGAAAGGGGATCGGAGGGGGGGAGAGAGAGGGGATAGGAGGGGGGAGAGAGAGGATCGGAGGGGGGAGAGAGAGGGGATCGGAGTGGGGAGAGAGAGGGGATCGGAGGGGGGAGAGAGAGGGGATCGGAGGGGGGAGAGAGAGGGGATCGGAGTGGGGAGAGAGAGGGGATCGGAGGGGGGAGAGAGGGGATCGGAGGGGGGAGAGAGAGGGGATCGGAGGGGGGAGAGAGGGGATCGGAGGGGGGGAGAGAGAGGGGATCGGAGGGGGGAGAGAGAGGGGATCGGAGGGGGGAGAGAGAGGGGATCGGAGGGGGGAGAGAGAGGGGATCGGAGGGGGGAGAGAGAGGGGATCGGAGGGGGGAGAGAGAGGATCAGAGAGGGGAGAGAGAGAGGATCGGAGGGGGGAGAGAGAGGGGATCGGAGGGGGGAGAGAGAGGGGATCGGAGGGGGGAGAGAGAGGGGATCGGAGGGGGGAGAGAGAGGGGATCGGAGGGGGGAGAGAGAGGGGATCGGAGGGGGGAGAGAGAGGGGATCGGAGGGGGGAGAGAGAGGGGATCGGAGGGGGGAGAGAGAGGGGATCGGAGGGGGGAGAGAGAGGGGATCGGAGGGGGGATAGAGAGGGGATCGGAGGGGGGAGAGAGAGGGGATTGGAGGGGGGGAGAGAGAGCGGATTGGAGGGGGGTGAGAGAGGATCGGAGGGGGGAGAGAGAGGGGATCGGAGGGGGGAGAGAAAGGGGATCGGAGGGGGGAGAGAGAGGGGATTGGAGGGGGGAGAGAGAGGATCGGAGGGGGGAGAGAGAGGGGATCGGAGTGGGGAGAGAGAGGGGATTGGAGGGGGGAGAGAGAGGGGATCGGAGGGGGGAGAGAGAGGGGATCGGAGTGGGGAGAGAGAGGGGATTGGAGGGGGGAGAGAGAGGGGATCGGAGGGGGGAGAGAGGGGATCGGAGGGGGGAGAGAGAGGGGATCGGAGGGGGGAGAGAGGGGATCGGAGGGGGGAGAGAGAGGGGATCGGAGGGGGGAGAGAGAGGGGATCGGAGGGGGGAGAGAGAGGGGATCGGAGGGGGGAGAGAGGGGGGATCGGAGGGGGGAGAGAGAGGCGATTGGAGGGGGGAGAGAGAGGGGATTGGTGGGGGGAGAGAGAGGATCGGAGGGGGGAGAGAGAGGGGATCGGAGAGGGGAGAGAGAGGGGATCGGAGGGGGGAGAGAGAGGGGATCGGAGGGGGGAGAGAGAGGGGATCGGAGGGGAGAGAGAGAGGGGGATCGGAGGGGGGAGAGAGAGGGGATCGGAGGGGGGAGAGAGAGGGGATCGGAGGGGGGAGAGAGAGGGGATCGGAGGGGGAGAGAGAGGGGATCAGAGGGGGGAGAGAGGGGATCAGAGGGGGGAGAGAGAGGGGATCGGAGGAGGGAGAGAGAGGGATCGGAGGGGGGAGAGAGGGGGATCGGAGGGGGGAGAGAGAAGGGGATCGGAGGGGAGAGAGAAAGGGGATCGGAGGGGAGAGGGATCGGAGGGGGGAAGAGAAAGGGGATCGGAGGGGAGAGAGGGGATCGGAGGGGGGGGAGAGAGAGAGACTGTGGGTAGAGAGACAGAGGGAATCAGAGGGGAAGAGACAGAGGGAATCGGAGGGGAGAGAGGGAGACTGGGGAGAGAGACGGGATCGGAGGGGGAGAGAGGGGATTGGAGGGGGGAGAGAGGGAATCGGATGGCGGAGAGAGGGAGGGGAGAGAGAGGAGGGGAGAGGGGAAGTGAGAGGAGGGGGAGAGATAAAGGGGGTGAGAGGATTGAAGGGAAAGAGAGGATCAAAGGGGTAAGAGAGAAAAGGGGAGGGGAGAGGAGGTTAGGAACTCAGGGAGAGAAGGTCAGGAACTCGGCGGGTGTGGGGGGAGGGGTAAAGATCACGGAGAGCACAGTGGGGATGGGGGAAGAATATGATCCAGGTCTAAAGGGGGGATGAGAGGACGAACGTGATTCAGATGCTAACCCCTTTACACCCATACCATGTACTCCCAAATCTCCCCCCAAACCTGGTTGATTTCTCGGAAAGCTCATTGCGTGTGTGGCAAGTAACATTTTTGGACTGGACGAAATCTAGAAGTCATGACACTGTCACTATTCACTTCATACCCAATAAACCCGTTAACAATCTGTGACCCACACACAATGCCCCATCTATGGGGGTGGGGGGGAAGTCAGGTACTTGTTGGGGGGAGATGGTCAGGAACCCGGAGGGGGGAGGAACTTGGGCAGGGGGAGAAGGTTAGGAACTCGGTGGGGTAGCGGGGGAGGTCAGGCACTTAAGCAGTGGGAAAAGGTCAGGAACTTGGGTGGGGAAGGAGGAGGTCAGGAACTTGGAGAGAGAAGATCAGGGTCAGGAATTTGCTGGGGAGAGAAAAGGTCAGAAACTCGCGGGTGAGAGGAAGGTTTGGAACTTGTTTGGGGGTGGGAGCAGATGGGGCCTCAGTTTAATCTGAAAGACGGCATCTCTGACAGTGCAGCACTTCCTCAGTACTGTACTGGAGTGTCAGCCTAGATTTTTTGTGCTCAAGTTTCTGGAGTTGGACTTGAACCCACAACCGTCTGACTCAGAGACAGGGGTGGTCACAGAACTGCTATGTCTTGGAACCAGACCTGCAGCCAGAGTGATGACGGCGCTGCCAGTGGCCTTCAAGGCGACCATGGCCCTGAATTATTTCGTCAGCAGATCCTTCCAGGCAGGAACAGGCGACATAGCAAACATCTCGCAGGCCGCCGTCCATCGCTGCATCCAGGAGGTCACAGAGGCAATGTAACCTAAGAGAAGGGACTTCATTGTCTTCTCTCTAAACAGAGAGAAGCAGGAAGAGAACGCACATGACTTTGCCAGGACATCGGACTTCCCCATGGTGCAGGGCACCATCGACTGCACACTCTTGGCTTTGCGGACGCTGCATATCAATGGTGAGATGTACTGTAACCGCAAAGTCTACCACTCACTTAAAGTGCAGTTAGTGTGCAACCATGCCCAGCACATCCAAAAATGTGCGGGTTAGGTTGATTTGGCTATGATAAATTGACCCTTAGTGTTAGGGGGGGATTAAATATGTGGGGTTACGGGGATAGGATGGGATATGTTAGGGGGAATTAAATACGTGGGGTTACGGGGATAGGGTGGGATATGTGTTGGTGCAGGCTCGATGGGGATATTGTGTGAGAAAGCAGGGACAGGGTACTGGATTTGGATGATCAGCCATGATCGTATTGAATGGTGGAGCACGCTCGACGGGCCGAATGGCCTACTCCTGCTCCTAGTTTCTATGTTTCTATCATGATGGTTAATGCCCAGTATCCTGGCAGCAGTCATCATGATGTCGTCCTGCACCAGTTTGCTGTGCCAGCAATCTTCCAGCCACCACGCCGAACCTGAGGGTGGCTGCTAGGCAACAAGGACTATCCGTTTTACATATTGCTGATGACTTCCCTCTATACCGCAGGTTGCTGTCCATCGCTGCATCCGGGAGTTCACAGAGGCTCTGTACGTTAGGAGAAGGAATTTCGTTGTCTTTTCTCCAAATAGAGAGAAGCAGGAGGATCAAGCACGTGGCTTTGCCAGGATAGCGGGTTTCCCCATGGTGCAGGGTTCCATCGACTGCACACACCTTGGTGAGACTGTACAGCAGCACCTGAGGTGCCTTTGATCCTGAGGATGGTGCACCATCATATCAGTGGTGAGATGTACCGTAATCGCAAAGGGTACCACTCACTTAAACCAGACTCAGCATATCATGATGTTGAATGCCCGGTATCCTGGCAGCAGTCATGATGCCTTCATCCTGCGCCAGTCTGGTGTGCAAACAATCATCCAGCCATCACGTCGAACCTGAGGGTATCTGCTCGAAGACAAGGGCTATCCGCTCAACACCTAGCTGATGACTCCCCTCCGCAACCTCACCACTCATGGCTAGTACTCATGCTCTTCTCTCCGACGGGATTTCCGTTCGTCTCTTCAACCTTGTTCATCTTCATTGCTTTCTGTTTCCCTTCTCATGTTTGATCAGGTATCTGCCAAGACTCGTTTTCACAGCCACATCTCTTTTCTCAGCAACTTCCACGCGAATTCCAACTGAATCCCACCCTTCGTGTTTCGGATCCACCCAGGATTACAGATATCTCTGAGATATTCAGCGTTCCTCGAACCACTGCTCTCGCCGCATCCTGAGATCCACGCTCAACGCCATGCGCCGCCACATGCACACTCTCGACCTCTCTCTTCAACAGCACCGACTCACTCTATCTCAAAGCTGTCCTGGTCCGCAGTTCCATTTCATCCTTCGCTTCATTCGGCTCTTCAACAAAAAACTTTTTTCTTCCTTTCAGATGTCAAGGATCGTAAGCTTCAACAACTCTTGGACACCAACGCCCCTCCGGAACCTTCTTCCCCTTCACTTTCCTCTGACCCCATCCCTTCTTCCAATCTCACCCCCTGCCATGTTTTCACTATCCCCTCTGACATTCCTCTCTCTGACCCCGAACGATCAGCCCTCAGCAAAGGCCTGAGCTTCATCCCCTTACGCCCCCACCTCAATGAATTTCGAGCTCGGCACGATGCTGAGCTCTTTTTCCATCGCCTTCATCTCCATGCCCACTTCTTTGGCCAGGAGTCTTCCCCCCGCACAGCTGACCCTTTATCCTGCTTTCAGAATTCTCGTTCTACCTGGACCCCTCCCTCTGGCCTCTTAACCTCTCTAGATCTTTTCATTGCAAACTGCCGGCATGACATCGGCCGTCTAAATTTCTCTGCTCCCCTCACTCACTCCAACCTACCTCCCTCTGAACTTGCAGCACCCCGTTCTCTCAGATCCAACCCCAACATTGTCATTAAACCTGCTGACAAGGGTGGCGCTGTTGTTGTTTGGCAAACCGACCTCTACCTAGCGGAGGCTGAACGGCAACTCTCTGACACCTCCTCCTACCTCCCCCTGGACCATGACCCCACTACCGAACATCAAGCCATTGTTTCCAAGACTGTCACTGACCTCATCTCCTCTGGAGATCTTCCCTCCACGGCTACCAACCTCATCGTTCCCCAACCCCGCAAAGCCCACTTCTACCTCCTTCCCAAGATCCACAAACAGGGCTGCCCTGGTAGACCCATCGTTTCCGCCTGTTCTTGCCCCACAGAACTGACTTCTTCCTATCTCGACTTTTTTTTCTCCCCTTGTCCAATCTCTTCCCACCTACATTCACGACTCTTCCAACGCACTCCGCCACTTTAACAGTTTCCCGGCACTAACCGTCTCCTTTTCACCATGGACGTACAATCCCTCTACACCTCCATCCCCACCAGGATGGCCTGAGGGCGCTCTGCTTCTTCCTTGAACAGAGGCCCAACTAGTCCCTATCCACCACCACCCTCCTCCGCCTGGCTGAACTTGTTCTCACATTGAACAACTTCTCCTTTGACTCCACTCACTTCCTCCAAATTAAAGGTGTTGCTATGGGCACCCGCATGGGCCCTAGCTATGCCTGCCTTTTCATGGGATATGTGGAACATTCTTTGTTCCAGTCCTACTCAGGTCCTCTCCCTCACCTCTTTTTCTGGTACATTGATGACTGTATTGGTGCCGTTTCCTGCTCTCGCCCTGAACTAGATAATTTCATTCACTTTGTTTCCAATTTTCACCCTTCCCTCACCTTTACATGGTCCATCTCTGACTCTTCCCTTCCCTTCCTTGACTTCTCTGTCTCCATTTCTGGCGATAGGCTATTAACAAACATCCACTACAAGCCCACTGACTCCCACAGCTACCTGGACTACACTTCCTCCCACCCCGCTTCCTGTAAGGACTCTATTCCATTCTCCCAGTTTCTCCGTCTCCGCCGCATCTGTTCTGACGATGCCACCTTCCATACTAGTGCTTCCGGTATGTCTTCCTTTTTTCTCAACCGAGGATTCCCTTCTACCGTGGTTGACATGGCCCTTGACCGTGTCCGTTCCATTTCCCGCACTTCTGCTCTCACCCCTTCCCCTCCCTCCCAGAACCACGATAGGGTTCCCATGTCCTCACCTTTCACCCCAACAGCCTCCACATTCAACAGATCATTCTCCGCCATTTCCACCACCTCCAGCGAGATCCCACCACCAAACACATCTTCCCCTCTGCTCCCCTTTCAGCATTCCAAAGGGACCGCTCCCTCCGCGACACCCTGGTCCACTCCTCTATCACCCCCAACACCCCTTCCCCTTCCCACGGCACCTTCACGTGCAAGCGCAGGAGATGCAACACATGCCCTTTTACCTCCTCCCTTCCCACTGTCCAGGGCCCCAAACACTCCTTCCAGGTGAAACAGCGATTTACTTGTACTTCTTGCAATTTAGTATACTGTATTCGCTGCTCATGATGCGGTCTCTTCTATATTGGGGAGACCAAATGCAGTTTGGGAGACAGCTTTGCAGAACACCTCTGTTCAGTCCGTAAGCGTGATCCTGAGCTTCCAGTCGCCTGTCACTTTAATTCTCCGCTCCTCTCCCACTCTGATCTCTCGGTCCTCGGCCTCTTACACTGTTCCAACGAAGCTCAATGTAAGCTCAAGAAACAGCACCTCATCTTTCGATTAGGCACTTTACAGCCTTCTGGACTCAACATCGATTTCAACAATTTCAGACTATAACCTTGGCCCATATGTTTTCTTTTTTCTCTCTCTCACATGGCAGCTGTTGATGATTCCGCCGTTGTAATTTACACCTCATCTAGAGTCATCTTTTGTTTCTTAACTTGTCCCATTACCATCTCCTTTTGCCTTGCACCATCATCCCTTTTCTCTCTTAATCTCTCCTGCCTTCCATCCTATCACAGACCTTCCCTTTTGTTCTTTCCTCCCCTCCCCCCTCTCCCTGCCCCTACACTTGCTTAAAAACCTGTTACTTCTCCAACTTTTTCCAGTTCTGACGAAGGGTCATCGACCTGAAACCTTAACTCTGTTTCTCTCTCCACGTTGCTGCCTGACCCGCTGAGTATTTACAGCATTTTCTGTTGTTGTTTCAGATTTCCAGCATCCCCAGTATTTTGATATTGTGCTCATATAATAAGAGCCTTGCTGCCACAAGGAACCTCATCGTGCAGGCCATCGCGGGGCTAAAGCAATGGTTCTACTGCCTTGACTACCCGGGAGGAGCCCTCCAGTACATTTCGTGTTGATCTGCTGCATCCTCCAGAACTTGGCCATCATGAAGGCGCAGCCCTTGAGTTCCGCGACCACCTCAGGTGGAGGAAGAGGAGAACGAGGAGGATGAGGAAGGGAGGAGGCAGGAAGCAAAGCCCCATTCCGGACAGGCTGTCTATGAATGCCTCATCAAAATCCGGTTCCCCTGAATGAAACCCCAGATCCCTGTTGCTCACCACTTCCTCACCTTACCATCCCTCTGTTACGGAACATCACCGCGTCCTCTTGGCCACAAAACTGAAATGAAAACCACCACAAAGCAAACATTCCAAACATAATTTATAAATTAATCAATCCAAAACTACATAATAAAGTCAACTAATCACCCTTGTGTATTCCCTTGTGTATTCCCTTAGTGTCTATCTTTCGTGTTCCTTTGCCTACCCTAGTGCTCCTACGTAGTGCTACCCCAGTGGCTGCAGCATGGTTGGTGGAAGGCTGCTGTCTTTCCGCGGGGGAGACTGCAGCTGACCTTGCAGGATGACTTTGAAGAGCTCTGGGCCTAGAAGGCCCGGCTTTGGACTGCACCACCTCGGCATGGGTGGCAGCAGTCTGGCTGGCTGGCTGACACGCAACAGCAAGGGCACTGGCAGAGTGGCAGGGGTGGGAAGACGAATGCTGTCATCCTGAGAGAGGACAGCAGGTTCTTGCTGCACGGAGCCACTGTCACTCACCCGGAGCGGAGCCTCAGCATTGCCAGCCATCTGTTGGAGCACAGATTGCTGGACTGCTGTGAGACCCTGCAAGCCCCTTTCGAGACTCGCAACCCAGCAATGATGGCATGACAGAAGTCTGAGCTTCCAGTACAGCACTCAGATGTTGGGTCGCTTCCGCTTGTGCTGCAATGGAAGCTGTGACATCGCCCATCACACCCAGCATCATGGATTTTCCCATCTCTTCCATCCTGGAAATTACTGGCTCCAAGCTCCACGCAAAGCCCTGTGCAATATTGGGGCTAGACTCCTCCATGCTCCTTGACACTGACAAGAGGCTCTCTGGCAGGCCTGCCATTGCACCAAGCATTTCTGTGTACATGCTCATCACTCTTCTTCTGAAGAGTGGCCGCCCCATCGAGCTTATCATCTGAGTCCTGTGCAGCAGAACTTGTGTGCAAACTTGCCCTCTGGGGAGCTGGCCCCCGAGCTAACCTTTCCCCCTGGCCTGGCTGCAGCCCACTCGTGCTCGGTGACTCACCACATGCAGATTCTGCCTCTATACTACCCGCTAAAGTACTTGAAGTGCCAGTATCTGAGCTGGTGCCTGGGAGTGTCAAATTGAGTGAGGGTGCCTCTTCTTCTCCTTCACTCTCTTCCTCTACGTTGGCGACAGGCTGGGCTGCTGGCAGTTCTTGGGTATCTGAAAGGAGAAAGGCACAAGGGTCGGGTTGTGGTGAGGGTAGGGGGGAAGCAAGATATCCATGCATACACCATCAACAGCTTGTAAGTGAGAAGAGATTGTGGGATGAGGGGCAAGTGGGATATGAGAAGGATTAGGTATGCGCATACCATCATCAGCAATGCTTTCAATCTTGCTGCTCGCCACGGCCTCAGTGACAGCCCCTCCAATTATCTCCAGCACCGTCTCTTCCAGCACAGTGAGGTTTTGAAGATGTGCTTCCCCTCTGCCTGTCTGCTGCTGCTCACATCTGTTATGCGCCACCTTGACCTGCAAGAGAAATGGAAGTGTGTTGGTGAAGGTGGTGCAATGTGTTTGGGTGATGTGCCTGGCATGGTTGAATAGCCTGCAGTGTGGGTGTGACGCTTTCAGCAGTGGTAATTGTGTGAGGGTGAAGTGAAGCTATGATTGTGAGGTATGAGTGGTGATAGGTAGAGATTGTTGGTAGGTGAGTGATGGGGGTGAGGTGCACTGAGCAGTTTGTGAGGCTAGAGGTGCAGTTGGTGGGATATGACATTTGAAGATGGATTCACTCACCTTGACCGCATTAAACTTCTTGCGGCACTGAATCCAGGTCCTGGGAGCAAAACACGTGGCACTGATGGCTTCTGCTATCTCCTCCTACTGCCTTCTGGCATTTTGTCTGGAAGGCCTCCTGCCCACCCACCCCCCACCCCCACCCCCTGCGGGTAGAGGACCTGTCTTCTTCTGTGCACCCCCAGGACCAAGGCCTCCAGTGCAGCATCAGAGAATCTCCTTGCCCTTTCTCTTCCCTGTTGAGCCATGGCTGCATGTAAAGTGACAATGAGGTGCTTCTGCAACAAAGCACCTCCACTTAAAGAAGGGCAGAGGGCCTAGGCAAAATTTTGTTGGCCAGTAGACGGCACCCAATATTGGCCCCCCTCTTGAATGCTAAGTTAACCAGCAGCGTATTTAGCGCTGAGCTCAGCGCTCCAATCATGTAAATGATCAGGAAGCACGAAGTTTGCATGCTGCCTGCACCACTTTGAATGGGCGCAGGCAGATCACACTTTGCACTCTGCATGCCCGTTTTCGGGCCCAATCCAATTTCACCCCCATAGTGTTTACTATATTTATATATTTAGTATGATGTCAGCCATGGCTCAGTTGGTAGCACTGTTGCCTTTGAGTTAGAAGGTGGTGGGTTCAAGTCCCACCCCAGAGACTTGAGCACATAAAGCTAGGCTGACACTCCAGTGCAATACTGAGGGAGTGCTGTCTTTCAGATGAGATGTTAAACCAAGGCCCCATCTGCTCTGTCAGGTTAATGTAAAAGATCCCATGGCACTATTTTGAAGAAGAGTAGGGGAGTTATCCCCGGTGTCCTGGCCAATATTTATCCCTCAACCAACATAACAAAAACAGATTATCTGGTCATTATCACATTGCTGTTTGTGGGACCTTGCTGTGTGCAAATTGGCTGCCGCGTTTCCCACATTGCAATAGTGACTCCACTTCAAAAAAAAATGTACTTCATTGACTGTAAAGCACTTTGAGACGTCCGGTGGTCGTGAAAGGCACTAAATAAATGCAAGTCTTTCTTTCTTTAAGTTAAATGCCATTTGCCATTGTGTGGCCCACTCCCCTAGCATAGCTAAATCTCTGCATTAGATTTCACTCCTCTATGTCTTAACAGTTGCACAGATTTTGTTGTCATCTGCAAACGTACTGGCCATAGTCCCAACACCACTGACTAGGTCATTAATACAGACCGTGAAGAGTAGCGGGCCTAGGACCGATCCCTGGAAACACCTCTAGTAATATGTCTCCAGGCTGAACCACATCTGTTAACTACAACTTTTTGGCTGCGGGATTGGAGCAAATTCCTAATCGAGCGTTTGAAATTGCCTTCGATAGTATAAGTACAAGAAGTCAGAGGGGAGATGGTGGAGCTCGGGAGAGATCAGAGGTCGGGGGAGATTGTGGAGGTTGGGCGGAGATCGGAGGGGAGTTGGTGGAGGTCATGGGGAAGGGAATTCGATTGCGAGGAGAGAAGTAGGTTTGTTTGAGGGACTGGAAGGAAGCACCCCTGCTCCACCTGGCCACAAGCAATGCTGGAAAGGCACTTACCTGCTGGATCAAGCCCTTATCATCTCCTTTCAGCTGTTGGGTTTCCTGAGTCCTGGTAAAGCCAGCCTGCAGCTGTTAAATGTAAAAGTCAGGTAAAATTTGAGCCATGCAGCTTCATTAACATATTTAAATGACTGACCCACCTCTTGAGAGCAGGTTAGTAACCCGTCCCCCAGCCCACCTCCGTTTAAACCGCAAGTAGGCTGGTTGGGGTTGGGTTTTCCGATTTTTTAAATTTTAACACCCTCCGCCCATTCTTCTGTCCCGCCCATCTTAGTGGCTTAAAATTCCCCCCATAGTCTTGTGGGACGGGTGCTCTTGGGAGGCATGTGCAGCAAAACAAAATTGTTCCTGGGTGGCCTTCTCCTTGATATAGAGACTTCCTTGGTGCCTTTGCTGCGTGGCCCTCTCCTTGATTTAGGGCCCTCCACTGTGCAAAGCATGTCGTTCAAGAGAAAAGAAAAACATATTCCACATAAATTGGCAAAGTGGAATTATTGTCAAGGCAAGTAATCCAGTTCGAATTGGCTTTCCCAGGAGTTGTTAACTTTTTTACGCACAGCCAAGTTGCACTCAAAGGAGCAAAATACCTTCCTGCCAGTGATATGTCGAAGAAAGTAATTTCGAATCTGACCCTTACTATCAAAAGCCCACTGATCATTGGCTCTCTAGTGTCAAATGGTCACTGAAAGTGGTGGTCTGTAAAACCAAATTCCAGCAGATGCTGCCCTAAGGGCAATGATGTTATTCTGGATCGGGATGTTAATTCATCTCTCACAAGGATACATTCTCTGAGGCTCGGGACAGATTGTAGAGCCTTGCTAGCAGCGAGTGTGGGTCAAAAAAAAATCAAATCACCAAGTATTTCCCAGTTAAAAGTTTGCCTCGCTGTAGGCCTGCCAAACCCTTGCTTGCATATGATGGGATTTTTCAATTCCAGGGGATGGTCTGCTCACAGCGAGCTGTTTGTCCATAGAAAATGGGCACACCTTTTTGAAGCTGGCCTGCCCTGTGGTGAAGCTAGATTTGAAGCTCACTTGCCGCTGTTTTGTTTGTAGCAACTGCAGGGTGATTTTTTTGGTTGACCATTTTTAACCACCTTGTACTTTTTTTGGCGGCTCCGTTGTGTTCATTTTGGTAAAGGGCACAAATTCTGCAAGTCTGACTTGCCTGGAGTCCTGGCTGTTGCTGCTCCTGCCCACAGTGTAGCCTAGCAAGGTGGGAAGGAGGGAATCCCTCTGGAGATTCTCAGTGTGCGCCATGACCTGGATGAAGAGGTGGTGTTAATGAGGGCGCACCATCCTCGGGTGCGAAGGCACCTCAGGGACCATTCAGAAAGGGTGCTGCTGTACAGTCTCGCCAAGGTGCTGTTACTTTCTCATTCAAAGATCTTGATATTGTGATTACTTCTTCAAATACCTTCCAATAAAATACCGATCAGAAAATTGAGTATTTATCTTTTATTCGACAGGTGGTCTGATGGTCACCACCATGAACCTGGAGTCTCTGGAGAGGGTGGTTGCTGCTGGATTCTTAAAGGACACAAAATGGCCACCTGAGCCATACATGGAGGTTCTCCGTGACACGGGATTTGTTGACGTGCGTATGGAGGACAAGCAAGACAAGGGAGAATCCTTCCAGGCTATCTTTGCTACAGCAAACAAGGCCTGAATGTGCTGTACTCTGTGAGCCCTGATACCTGAATAATTTGTATTTGCTGATGCTGCTATGTAATCCTGTAGCAGTATGTAAAAATTATTCGGAACACAATCTCTTATACCAGTTATATTCCACTAATCCCAGACAGGTTTAAAAATGTCAGAAAAGCAACAATGAGCTAAATGGTCAGATAATCTGTTTTAGTAATGATGGCTGCACTATGAATATTGGCTAGGACACTGGGCAGTTCTCCCCTGCTCTTCGAAATAGTGTCATGGGATCTTTTCCATCCATCCGAGGGCAGACGGGGCCTCGGTTTAACGCCACATCTGAAAGATGGTATCTCCGACAGTGCAGCACTCCGGTACTGCACTGAGTGTCAGCCTGGATTATGACTCAGACTGCAGGCCTCTGCCCCCATCTCTCCTTCTCTCTCTCGCCACCTCTTCCCAATAGCCTATTCATCTCTAGCCCCATCTGTTTCCTTGTCTCTCATTTTTTCAGATATCTGTCTGCTGCCCTTTGCCCCATAGCCTGCTGACTCTACTCAGTGACCCAACTCTTCCTGCAGTTCTGCCTACTTTTTGAAACACGTCAGTGGGCTGAAGTTAATGGGGCTTGGGAATCCACGGGGGAAGGAAGGCAGTAGGTATATAATTCATTTATTGAAGCGCACCCCCCTGCCCTCGCTGCCGACAACACGAGGCAGAGGGCTGACATTTGACCTTTACTGTGTACCGATCATTGAGCAAGGTCAGCAGGCCAGAGGGGAAAGGACAGTGGACACAAGGAGATTGATGGTGCCAGAAACACCGATAGGGAAGAGGTGGCAAGAGAGAGTAGGAGAGATGGGGGAAGAGGCCGACAGACGGAAGGATGGGGCAGATAGAAACAGGCGAGGAGATGGAAGAGAGAGAAAGCCAGGCATGAGGCTAAAAGATCGGAGGGGAGCTGGATCAGCAGAAGACATCATGAAGACGAAGGAGCGTCATGAAGCTGCAGCACAGAGAGATCAGCAAAGGAAGAGGCACATCAGGCAGATAGACCAACACTGGCGATGTAGGGGACACTAGCACAAGAGAAAAGGTGATGGTAAGAGAGCAGGGAGAGACAGAAGACATGGCAAAGAGAATAACCATGAGCAGTGCCACAAGCGCTCGCCTGGTGCGACTGAAAACCCAAGCTTGCTGTCACCTGATCACTGCTCCCTTTATCTCGCTCTCTTGTACTCTTTTCAGCCTCAGTGATTTTCCTGCACTGTGTGCACAGTCTGTTCACGTGGGTTTCCGAATGTAAAATTTACGAGTCCAGTTATTTTCAGCCTGAGATGTTTACCCTTCTCCAAGACTGGTTACTGACTTTATCCCTCATTTTTTTCCTGTAATGCTAATTTTTGACAATTTTCTCCCCTTTTCCCTCCCCCACATCACCCACCCAACCCAAGAGCTCATCTACACTGGGATATGGTTCAATCCCAGGCGACCATTCTGCATGTGTAAATCCAGACAGTTTGTGTCATCAGACTATTCTCCTACATGGGGCATCACAGCCGAGTCTAAACCTGTCCTAACATTGCGTCTGAAGCTCTGGGCTTTCCAGCAGGGGTCACCCGCTAACAATCAGGAGTGTGAACACTTGCTGATTGCCTTTGCCCAGGTCCACAGCACTGAAGCCCATTGTTGCACCGTGACCCGTTCTCCCCACTGAGATCAGTTCATTCAGCGCAGACTGGGGACTGATTCCTGCCTCAGGGACTCACCATTTAATCACACAAATCATTGGGAAATTCCCGGATAATATCTTAAAATTGCAAATTTATGTATTTGTTTTTCTCCTATTTTCTCTTGAACCTTTAAATGACATCCAGTTAGAAAGGAGAACTGTCTCTTTATCTGATTCACTGAGATGGCAGATTACAGAAATCTGGGACCGGCAGCACCACCCAGAGGACGATCAGGGAAGTGCGAGCGAGGCAGATCCTTCCAATCCCAGGTGTTGACAATGTTAAGAAAATAAATACTCTCAGCCCTGACAACAGGATGCTTGATCAGGTCACTGCAAATTGCCACTTATTCTCTGTATTTCTTGTAACATATATTTGGAAGAAGCCTATTTATCTAATGAGCGAACAATGTTAATTAAAACCTTTGGTTTATATTGTATTTCGACAGTAACATTTCAGGCATCACACTTGATCAGCAAAGTTTAATGTAAATTTCCTCTGCCCTGTCCTGGGCGAGCAGCAAGAAGGGCCCGATGTTGGAGGCCCGACAGCCAGCTGCAGGTCCCATGCAAATTGTTCAGGGGAGAAGAAATGTTTGCAGCTGCCTCTCCACAGGCGGCGAGCCCCGGGCAACAATTGGTGTGGAGAGAATAATCACACTTCACTCATCGCAAAAATTTTATTCTTACAACACAGCAACAAGTCACAACTCAACAGGGAGGGAATGAACCAATCAGAAAGATAAATAGTGAGTATCGCTGGGCTGACGTTAAAGGGTGAGTGATGGTGTGTCTCTGAGCTGATGTTGGAGGGTGAGTGATGGTGTCTCTGGGCTGATGTTGGAGGGTGAGTGATGGTGTCTCTGGGCTGATGTTGGAGGGTGAGTGATGGTGTGTCTGGGCTGATGTTCGAGGGTGAGTGATGGTGTGTCTGGGCTGATGTTGGAGGGTGAGTGAAGGTGTCGCTGGGCTGATGTTGGAGGGTGAGTGATGGCGTGTCTGGGCTGATGTTCGAGGGTGAGTGATGGTGTGTCTGGGTGATGTTGGAGGGTGAGTGATGGTGTGTCTGGGCTGATGTTGGAGGGTGAGTGATGGCGTGTCTGGGCTGATGTTGGAGGGTGAGTGATGGTGTGTCTGGGTTGATGTTGGAGGGTGAGTGATGGTGTGTCTGGGCTGATGTTCGAGGGTGAATGTTGGTGTGTCTGGGCTGATGTTCGAGGGTGAGTGATGGTGTGTCTGGGCTGATGTTGGAGGGTGAGTGATGGTGTGTCTGGGATGATGTTGGAGGGTGAGTGATGGTGTGTCTGGGCTGATGTTGGAGGGTGAGTGATGGTGTGTCTCGGCTGATGTTCGAGGGTGAGTGATGGTGTGTCTGGGCTGATGTTGGAGGGTGAGTGATGGTGTGTCTGGGCTGATGTTGGAGGGTGAGTGATGGTGTATCTGGGCTGATGTCGGAGGTTGAGTGATGGTGTGTCTGGGATGATGTTGGAGGGTGAGTGATGGTATGTCTGGGCTGATGTTGGAGGGTGAGTGATGGTGTGTCTGGGTTGATGTTGGAGGGTGAGTGAAGGTGTCTCTGGGTTGATGTTGGATGGTGAGTGATGGTGTGTCTGGGCTGATGTTCGAGGGTGAGTGATGGTCTGTCTCTGGGCTGATGTTGGAGGGTGAGTGATGGTGTGTCTGGGCTGATGTTGGAGGGTGAGTGATGGTGTGTCTGGGCTGATGTTCGAGGGTGAGTGATGGTGTGTCTGGGCTGATGTTGGAGGGTGAGTGATGGTGTGTCTGGGCTGATGTTGGAGGGTGTGTGATGGTGTGTCTGGGCTGATGTTTGAGGGTGAGTGATGGTGTGTCTGGGCTCATGTTGGAGGGTGAGTGATGGTGTGTCTGGGCTGATGTTGGAGGGTGAGTGATGGTGTGTCTGGGCTGATGTTGGAGGGTGAGTGATGGTGTGTCTGGGCTGATGTTGGAGGGTGAGTGATGGTGTGTCTGGGCTGATGTTCAAGGATGAGTGATGGTGTGTCTGGGCTGATGTTCGAGGGTGAGTGACGGTGTCTCCGGGCTGATGTTCGAGGGTGAGTGATGGTGTCTCTGGGCTGATGTTGGAGGGTGAATGATGGTGTGTCTGGGCTGATGTTGGAGGGTGAGTGATGGTGTGTCTGGGCTGATGTTGGAGGGTGAGTGATGGTGCCCCTGGGCTGATGTTCGAGGGTGAGTGATGGTGTGTCTGGGCTGATGTTGCAGCGTGAGTGATGGTGTGTCTGGGCTAATGTTGGAGGGTGAGTGATGGTGTGTCTGGGCTGATGTTGGAGGGTGAGTGATGGTGTCTCTGGGCTGAAGTTGGAGGGTGAGTGATGGTGTGTCTGGGCTGATGTTCGAGGGTGAGTGATGGTGTCCATGGGCTGATGTTGGAGGGTGAGTAATGGTGTCTCTGGGCTGGTGTTGGAGGGTGAGTGACGGTGTCTGTGGGCTGATGTTCGAGGGTGAGTGATGGTGTGTCTGGGCTGATGTTGGAGGGTGAGTGATGGTGTGTCTGGGCTGATGTTCGAGGGTGAGTGATGGTGTGTCTGGGCTGATGATCGTTGGGTGAGTGATGGTGTGTCTGGGCTGATGTTCGAGGGTGAGTGATGGTGTGTCTGTGTTGATGTTGGAGGGTGAGAGATGATGTGTCTGGTCTGATGTTGGAGGGTGAGTGATGGTGTGTCTGGGTTGATGTTGGAGGGTGAGTGGTGTGTCTGGGCTGATGTTCGAGGGTGAGTGATGGTCTGTCTGTGTTGATGTTGGAGGGTGAGTGATGGTGTGTCTGGGCTGATGTTGGAGGGTGAGTGATAGTATGTCTGGGCTGAGGTTCGAGGGTGAAGTGATGGTGTGTCTGGGCTGATGTTGGAGGGTGAGTGATGGTGTGTCTCTGGGCTGATGTTGGAGGGTGAGTGATGGTGTGTCTGGTCTGATGTTCGAGGGTGAGTGATGGTGTGTCCGGGTTGATGTTCGAGGGTGAGTGATGGTGCCTCCGAGCTGATGTTCGAGGGTGAGTGATGGTTTCTCTGGGCTGATGTTGGAGGGTGAGTGATGATGTGTCTGGGCTGATGTTCGAGGGTGAGTGATGGTGTGTCCGGGCTGATGTTGGAGGGTGAGTGATGGTGTCTCTGGGCTGATGTTCGAGGGTGAGTGATGGTGTGTCTGGGCTGATGTTCGAGGGTGAGTGATGGTGTGTCTGGGCTGATGTTCGAGGGTGAGTGATGGTGTGTCTGGGCTGATGTTGGAGGGTGAGTGATAGTGCCTCTGGGCTGATGTTGGAGGGTGAGTGATGGTGTCTCTGGGCTGAAGTTGGAGGGTGAGTGATGGTGTGTCTGGGCTGATGTTCGAGGGTGAGTGATGGTGTCCATGGGCTGATGTTGGAGGGTGAGTGATGGTGTCTCTGGGCTGATGTTGGAGGGTGAGTAATGGTGTCTCTGGGCTGATGTTGGAGGGTGAGTGACGGTGTATGTGGGCTGATGTTCGAGGGTGAGTGATGGTGTGTCTGGGCTGATGCTCGAGGGTGAGTGATGGTTTGTCTGGGCTGATGTTGGAGGGTGAGTGATGGTGGGTCTGGGCTGATGTTCGAGGGTGAATGTTGGTGTGTCTGGGCTGATGTTCGAGGGTGAGTGATGGTGTGTCTGGGCTGATGTTGGGTGAGTGATGGTGTGTCTGGGCTGATGTTCGAGGGTGAGTGATGGTGTCTCTGGGCTGATGTTGGAGGGTGAGTGATGGTGTGTCTGGGCTGATGTTCGTGGGTGAGTGATGGTGTGTCTGGGCTGATGTTGGAGGGTGAGTGATGGTGTCTCTGGGCTGATGTTCGAGGGTGAGTGATGGTGTTTCTGGGCTGATGTTGGAGGGTGAGTGATGCTGTGTCTGGGCTGATGTTGGAGGGTGAGTGATGGTGTCTCTGGGCTGATGGAGGGTGAGTGATGGTGTGTCTGGGTTGATGTTGGAGGGTGAGTGGTCTGTCTGGGCTGATGTTCGAGGGTGAGTGATGGTGTGTCTGGGCTGATGTTGGGTGAGTGATGGTGTGTCTGGGCTGATGTTGGAGGGTGAGTGATGGTGTGTCTAGGCTGATGTTGGAGGGTGAGTGATGGTGTGTCTGGGCTGATGTTGGAGGGTGAGTGATGGTGTCTCTGGGCTGATGTTCGAGGGTGAGTGATGGTGTCTCTGGGCTGATGTTGGAGGGTGAGTGATGGTGTGTCTGGGTGATGGAGGGTGAGTGATGGTGTGTCTGTGTTGATGTTGGAGGGTGAGAGAGGATGTGTCTAGTCTGATGTTGGAGGGTGAGTGATGGTGTGTCTGTGTTGATGTTGGAGGGTGAGAGATGATGTGTCTTGTCTGATGTTGGAGGGTGAGTGATGGTGTGTCTGGGCTGATGTTCGAGGGTGAGTGATGGTGTCTCTGGGCTGATGTTGGAGGGTGAGTGATGGTGTGTCCGGGCTGATGTTGGAGGGTGAGTGATGGTGTGTCTGGGCTGATGTTGGAGGGTGAGTGATGGTGTGTCTGGGCTGATGTTGGAGGGTGAGTGAAGGTGTCTCTGGGCTGATGTTGGAGGGTGAGTGATGGTGTGTCTGGGCTGCTGTTCGAGGGTGAGTGATGGTGTCTCTGGGTGATGTTGGAGGGTGAGTGATGGTGTCTCGGCTGATGTTCGAGGGTGAGTGATGGTGTGTCTGGGCTGATGTTGGAGGGTGAGTGATGGTGTGTCTGGGCTGATGTTGGAGGGTGAGTGATGGTGTGTCTGGGCTGATGTTGGAGGGTGAGTGATGGTGTGTCTGGGCTGATGTTCGAGGGTGAGTGATGGTGTCTCTGGGCTGATGTTGGATGGTGAGTGATGGTGTGTCTGGGCTGATGTTCGAGGGTGAGTGATGGTCTGTCTCTGGGCTGATGTTCGAAGGTGAGTGATGGTGTCTCTGGGCTGATGTTCGAGGGTGAGTGATGGTGTCTCTGGGCTGATGTCGGAGGGTGAGTGATGGTGTGTCTGGGCTGATGTTGGAGGGTGAGTGATGGTGTGTCTGGGCTGATGTTCGAGGATGAGTGATGGTGTGTCTGGGCTGATGTTGGAGGGTGAGTGATGGTGTCTCTGGGCTGATGTTCGAGGGTGAGTGATGGTGTGTCCGGGCTGATGTTCGAGGGTGAGTGATGGTGCCTCCGAGCTGATGTTCGAGGGTGAGTGATGGTGTATCTGGGCTGATGTTGGAGGGTGAATGATGGTGTGTCTGGGCTGATGTTCGAGGGTGAGTGAAGGTGTCTCTGGGCTGATGTTGGATGGTGAGTGATGGTGTGTCTGCGCTGATGTTCGAGGGTGAGTGATGGTCTGTCTCTGGGCTGATGTTCGAAGGTGAGTGATGGTGTCTCTGGGCTGATGTTGGAGGGTGAGTGATGGTATGTCTGGGCTGATGTTCGAGGGTGAGTGATGGTGTGTCTGGGCTGATGTCGGAGGGTGAGTGGTGGTGTCTCTGGGCTGATGTCGGAGGTTGAGTGATGGTGTGTCTGGGATGATGTTGGAGGGTGAGTGATGGTCTGTCTGGGCTGATGTTGGAGGGTGAGTGATGGTGCGTCTGGGTTGATGTTGGAGGGTGAGTGAAGGTGTCTCTGGGCTGATGTTGGATGGTGAGTGATGGTGTGTCTGCGCTGATGTTCGAGGGTGAGTGATGGTCTGTCTCTGGGCTGATGTTCGAAGGTGAGTGATGGTGTCTCTGGGCTGATGTTGGAGGGTGAGTGATGGTATGTCTGGGCTGATGTTCGAGGGTGAGTGATGGTGTGTCTGGGCTGATGTTGCAGCGTGAGTGATGGTGTGTCTGAGCTGATGTTGGAGGGTGAGTGATAGTGCCTCTGGGCTGATGTTGGAGGGTGAGTGATGGTGTCTCTGGGCTGAAGTTGGAGGGTGAGTGATGGTGTGTCTGGGCTCATGTTCGAGGGTGAGTGATGGTGTCCATGGGCTGATGTTGGAGGGTGAGTAATGGTGTCTCTGGGCTGATGTTGGAGGGTGAGTGACGGTGTCTGTGGGCTGATGTTCGAGGGTGAGTGATGGTGTGTCTGGGCTGATGTTGGAGGGTGAGTGATGGTGTGTCTGGGCTGATGTTCGAGGGTGAGTGATGGTGTCTCTGGGCTGATGTTGGATGGTGAGTGATGGTGTGTCTGGGCTGATGTTCGAGGGTGAGTGATGGTCTGTCTCTGGGCTGATGTTCGAAGGTGAGTGATGGTGTCTCTGGGCTGATGTTCGAGGGTGAGTGATGGTGTCTCTGGGCTGATGTCGGAGGGTGAGTGATGGTGTGTCTGGGCTGATGTTGGAGGGTGAGTGATGGTATGTCTGGGCTGATGTTGGAGGGTGAGTGATGGTGTGTCTGGGCTGATGTTCGAGGATGAGTGATGGTGTGTCTGGGCTGATGTTGGAGGGTGAATGATGGTGTGTCTGGGCTGATGTTCGAGGGTGAGTGATGGTGTGTCTGGGCTGATGTTGGAGGGTGAGTGATGGTGTCTCTGGGCTCATGTTGGAGGGTGAGTGATGGTGTGTTTGGGCTGATGTTCGAGGGTGAGTGATGGTGTGTCTGGGCTGATGTTGCAGCGTGAGTGATGGTGTGTCTGGGCTGATGTTGGAGGGTGAGTGATGGTGTGTCTGGGCTGATGTTGGAGGGTGAGTGATGGTGTCTCTGGGCTGATGTTGGAGGGTGAGTGATGGTGTGTCTGGGCTGATGTTCGAGGCTGAGTGATGGTGTCTCTGGGCTGATGTTGGAGGGTGAGTAATGGTGTCTCTGGGCTGATGTTGGAGGGTGAGTGATGGTGTCTATGGGCTGATGTTTGAGGGTGAGTGATGGTGTGTCTGGGCTGATGTTGGAGGGTGAGTGATGGTGTCTCTGGGCTGATGTTGGAGGGTGAGTGATGGTGTGTCTGGGTTGATGTTGGAGGGTGAGTGATGGTGTGTCTGGGCTGATGTTCGAGGTTGAGTGATGGTGTGTCTGGGCTGATGTTGGAGGGTGAGTGATGGTGTCTATGGGCTGATGTTCGAGGGTGAGTGATGGTTTGTCCGGGCTGATGTTGGAGGGTGAGTGATGGTGTGTCTGGGCTGATGTTCGAGGGTGAGTGATGGTGTGTCTGGGCTGATGTTGGAGGGTGAGTGATGGTATGTCTGGGCTGATGTTGGAGGGTGAGTGATGGTGTGTCTGGGCTGATGTTCGAGGATGAGTGATGGTGTGTCTGGGCTGATGTTGGAGGGTGAGTGATGGTGTCTCTGGGCTGATGTTCGAGGGTGAGTGATGGTTTGTCCGGGCTGATGTTCGAGGGTGAGTGATGGTGTCTCTGGGCTGATGTCGGAGGGTGAGTGATGGTGTCTCTGGGCTGATGTCGGAGGGTGAGTGATGGTGCGTCTGGGTTGATGTTGGAGGGTGAGTGAAGGTGTCTCTGGGCTGATGTTGGATGGTGAGTGATGGTGTGTCTGCGCTGATGTTCGAGGGTGAGTGATGGTCTGTCTCTGGGCTGATGTTCGAAGGTGAGTGATGGTGTCTCTGGGCTGATGTTGGAGGGTGAGTGATGGTATGTCTGGGCTGATGTTCGAGGGTGAGTGATGGTGTGTCTGGGCTGATGTTGCAGCGTGAGTGATGGTGTGTCTGAGCTGATGTTGGAGGGTGAGTGATCGTGCCTCTGGGCTGATGTTGGAGGGTGAGTGATGGTGTCTCTGGGCTGAAGTTGGAGGGTGAGTGATGGTGTGTCTGGGCTCATGTTCGAGGGTGAGTGATGGTGTCCATGGGCTGATGTTGGAGGGTGAGTGATGGTGTCTCTGGGCTGATGTTGGAGGGTGAGTGACAGTGTCTGTGGGCTGATGTTCGAGGGTGAGTGATGGTGTGTCTGGGCTGATGTTGGAGGGTGAGTGATGGTGTGTCTGCTGATGTTCGAGGGTGAGTGATGGTGTCTCTGGGCTGATGTTGGATGGTGAGTGATGGTGTGTCTGGGCTGATGTTCGAGGGTGAGTGATGGTCTGTCTCTGGGCTGATGTTCGAAGGTGAGTGATGGTGTCTCTGGGCTGATGTTCGAGGGTGAGTGATGGTGTCTCTGGGCTGATGTCGGAGGGTGAGTGATGGTGTGTCTGGGCTGATGTTGGAGGGTGAGTGATGGTATGTCTGGGCTGATGTTGGAGGGTGAGTGATGGTGTGTCTGGGCTGATGTTCGAGGGTGAGTGATGGTGTCTCTGGGCTGATGTTGAAGGGTGAGTGATGGTGTATCTGGGCTGATGTTGGAGCGTGAGTGATGGTGTATCTGGGCTGATGTTGGAGGGTGAGTGATGGTGTCTCTGGGCTGATGTTGGAGAGTGAGTGATGGTGTCTCTGGGCTGATGTTCGAGGGTGAGTGATGGTGTGTCTGGGCTGATGTTCGAGGGTGAGTGATGGTGTGTCTGGGCTGATGTTCGAGGGTGAGTGATGGTGTGTCTGAGCTGATGTTGGAGGGTGAGTGATAGTGCCTCTGGGCTGATGTTGGAGGGTGAGTGATGGTGTCTCTGGGCTGAAGTTGGAGGGTGAGTGATGGTGTGTCTGGGCTGATGTTCGAGGGTGAGTGATGGTGTCCATGGGCTGATGTTGGAGGGTGAGTGATGGTGTCTCTGGGCTGATGTTGGAGGGTGAGTAATGGTGTCTCTGGGCTGATGTTGGAGGGTGAGTGATGGTGTCTGTGGGCTGATGTTCGAGGGTGAGTGATGGTGGTCTGGGCTGATGCTCGAGGGTGAGTGATGGTGTGTCTGGGCTGATGTTCGAGGGTGAGTGATGGTTTGTCTGGGCTGATGTTGGAGGGTGAGTGATGGTGGGTCTGGGCTGATGTTCGAGGGTGAGTGTTGGTGTGTCTGGGCTGATGTTCGAGGGTGAGTGATGGTGTGTCTGGGCTGATGTTGGGGTGAGTGATGGTGTGTCTGGGCTGATGTTCGAGGGTGAGTGATGGTGTCTCTGGGCTGATGTTGGAGGGTGAGTGATGGTGTGTCTGGGCTGATGTTCGAGGGTGAGTGATGGTGTGTCTGGGCTGATGTTGGAGGGTGAGTGATGGTGTGTCTGGGCTGATGTTCGAGGGTGAGTGATGGTGTCTCTGGGCTGATGTTGGAGGGTGAGTGATGGTGTGTCTGGGCTGATGTTGGAGGGTGAGTGATGGTGTCTCTGGGCTGATGTGAGGGTGAGTGATGGTGTGTCTGGGCTGATGTTGGGTGAGTGATGGTGTGTCTGGGCTGATGTTGGAGGGTGAGTGATGGTGTGTCTGGGCTGATGTTGGAGGGTGAGTGATGGTGTGTCTGGGCTGATGTTGGAGGGTGAGTGATGGTGTCTCTGGGCTGATGTTCGAGGGTGAGTGATGGTGTCTCTGGGCTGATGTTGGAGGGTGAGTGATGGTGTGTCTGGGCTGATGTTGAGGGTGAGTGATGGTGTGTCTGGGCTGATGTTGGAGGGTGAGTGATGGTGTGTCTGGGCTGATGTTGGAGGGTGAGTGATGGTGTGTCTGGGCTGATGTTCGAGGGTGAGTGATGGTGTGTCTGGCTGATGTTGGAGGGTGAGTGATGGTGTGTCTGGGCTGATGTTCGAGGGTGAGTGATGGTGTGTCTGGGCTGATGTTGGAGGGTGAGTGATGGTGTGTCTGGGCTGATGTTGGAGGGTGAGTGATGGTGTGTCTGGGCTGATGTTGGAGGGTGAGTGATGGTGTGTCTGGGCTGATGTTGGAGGGTGAGTGATGGTGTCTCTGGGCTGATGTTGGAGGGTGAGTGATGGTGTGTCTGGGCTGCTGTTCGAGGGTGAGTGATGGTGTCTCTGGGTGATGTTGGAGGGTGAGTGATGGTGTCTCTGGGCTGATGTTCGAGGGTGAGTGATGGTGTGTCTGGGCTGATGTTGGAGGGTGAGTGATGGTGTGTCTGGGCTGATGTTGGAGGGTGAGTGATGGTGTGTCTGGGCTGATGTTGGAGGGTGAGTGATGGTGTGTCTGGGCTGATGTTCGAGGGTGAGTGATGGTGTCTCTGGGCTGATGTTGGATGGTGAGTGATGGTGTGTCTGGGCTGATGTTCGAGGGTGAGTGATGGCTGTCTCTGGGCTGATGTTCGAGGGTGAGTGATGGTGTCTCTGGGCTGATGTTCGAGGGTGAGTGATGGTGTCTCTGGGCTGATGTCGGAGGGTGAGTGATGGTGTGTCTGGGCTGATGTTGGAGGGTGAGTGATGGTGTGTCTGGGCTGATGTTCGAGGATGAGTGATGGTGTGTCTGGGCTGATGTTGGAGGGTGAGTGATGGTGTCTCTGGGCTGATGTTCGAGGGTGAGTGATGGTGTGTCTGGGCTGATGTTGAGGGTGAGTGATGGTGTGTCGAGGCTGATGTTCGAGGGTGAGTGATGGTGTCTCTGGGCTGATGTTGGAGGGTGAGTGATGGTGTGTCTGGGCTGATGTTCGAGGGTGAGTGATGGTGTCTCTGGGCTGATGTCGGAGGGTGAGTGATGGTGTCTCTGGGCTGATGTCGAGGGTGAGTGATGGTGTGTCTGGGCTGATGTTGGAGGGTGAGTGATGGTATGTCTGGGCTGATGTTGGAGGGTGAGTGATGGTGCGTCTGGGTTGATGTTGGAGGGTGAGTGAAGGTGTCTCTGGGCTGATGTTGGATGGTGAGTGATGGTGTGTCTGCGCTGATGTTCGAGGGTGAGTGATGGTCTGTCTCTGGGCTGATGTTCGAAGGTGAGTGATGGTGTCTCTGGGCTGATGTTGGAGGGTGAGTGATGGTATGTCTGGGCTGATGTTCGAGGGTGAGTGATGGTGTGTCTGGGCTGATGTTGCAGCGTGAGTGATGGTGTGTCTGAGCTGATGTTGGAGGGTGAGTGATAGTGTCTCTGGGCTGATGTTGGAGGGTGAGTGATGGTGTCTCTGGGCTGAAGTTGGAGGGTGAGTGATGGTGTGTCTGGGCTGATGTTCGAGGGTGAGTGATGGTGTCCATGGGCTGATGTTGGAGGGTGAGTGATGGTGTCTCTGGGCTGATGTTGGAGGGTGAGTGATGGTGTCTCTGGGCTGATGTTGGAGGGTGAGTGATGGTGTCTGGGGCTGATGTTCGAGGGTGAGTGATGGTGTGTCTGGGCTGATGTTGGAGGGTGAGTGATGGTGTGTCTGGGCTGATGTTCGAGGGTGAGTGATGTTGTGTCTGGGCTGATGTTCGAGGGTGAGTGATGGTGTCTCTGGGCTGATGTTCGAGGGTGAGTGATGGTGTCTCTGGGCTGATGTCGGAGGGTGAGTGATGGTGTGTCTGGGCTGATGTTGGAGGGTGAGTGATGGTATGTCTGGGCTGATGTTGGAGGGTGAGTGATGGTGTGTCTGGGCTGATGTTCGAGGATGAGTGATGGTGTGTCTGGGCTGATGTTGGAGGGTGAGTGATGGTGTCTCTGGGCTGATGTTCGAGGGTGAGTGATGGTGTGTCTGGGCTGATGTTGGAGGTGAGTGATGGTGTCTCTGGGCTGATGTTGGAGGGTGAGTGATGGTGTGTCTGGGCTGATGTCGAGGGTGAGTGATGGTGTGTCTGGGCTGATGTTGAGGGTGAGTGATGGTGTGTCTGGGCTGATGTTGGAGGGTGAGTGATGGTGTGTCTGGGCTGATGTTGGAGGGTGAGTGATGGTGTCTCTGGGCTGATGTTGGAGGGTGAGTGATGGTGTGTCTGGGCTGATGTTCGAGGGTGAGTGATGGTGTGTCTGGGCTGATGTTGGAGGGTGAGTGATGGTGTCTCTGGGCTGATGTTCGAGGGTGAGTGATGGTGTCTCTGGGCTGATGTTGGAGGGTGAGTGATGGTGTGTCTGGGCTGATGTTCGAGGGTGAGTGATGGTGTGTCTGGGCTGATGTTCGAGGGTGAGTGATGGTGTGTCTGGGCTGATGTTGGAGGGTGAGTGATGGTGTGTCTGGGCTGATGTTCGAGGGTGAGTGATGGTGTGTCTGGGCTGATGTTGGAGGGTGAGTGATGGTGTCTCTGGGCTGATGTCGAGGGTGAGTGATGGTGTGTCTGGGCTGATGTTGGAGGGTGAGTGATGGTTGTCTGGGCTGATGTTGGAGGGTGAGTGATGGTGCGTCTGGGTTGATGTTGGAGGGTGAGTGAAGGTGTCTCTGGGCTGATGTTGGATGGTGAGTGATGGTGTGTCTGCGCTGATGTTCGAGGGTGAGTGATGGTCTGTCTCTGGGCTGATGTTCGAAGGTGAGTGATGGTGTCTCTGGGCTGATGTTGGAGGGTGAGTGATGGTATGTCTGGGCTGATGTTCGAGGGTGAGTGATGGTGTGTCTGGGCTGATGTTGCAGCGTGAGTGATGGTGTGTCTGAGCTGATGTTGGAGGGTGAGTGATAGTGCCTCTGGGCTGATGTTGGAGGGTGAGTGATGGTGTCTCTGGGCTGAAGTTGGAGGGTGAGTGATGGTGTGTCTGGGCTCATGTTCGAGGGTGAGTGATGGTGTCCATGGGCTGATGTTGGAGGGTGAGTGATGGTGTCTCTGGGCTGATGTTGGAGGGTGAGTGACAGTGTCTGTGGGCTGATGTTCGAGGGTGAGTGATGGTGTGTCTGGGCTGATGTTGGAGGGTGAGTGATGGTGTGTCTGGGCTGATGTTCGAGGGTGAGTGATGGTGTCTCTGGGCTGATGTTGGATGGTGAGTGATGGTGTGTCTGGGCTGATGTTCGAGGGTGAGTGATGGTCTGTCTCTGGCTGATGTTCGAAGGTGAGTGATGGTGTCTCTGGGCTGATGTTCGAGGGTGAGTGATGGTGTCTCTGGGCTGATGTCGGAGGGTGAGTGATGGTGTGTCTGGGCTGATGTTGGAGGGTGAGTGATGGTATGTCTGGGCTGATGTTGGAGGGTGAGTGATGGTGTGTCTGGGCTGATGTTCGAGGGTGAGTGATGGTGTCTCTGGGCTGATGTTGAAGGGTGAGTGATGGTGTATCTGGGCTGATGTTGGAGCGTGAGTGATGGTGTATCTGGGCTGATGTTGGAGGGTGAGTGATGGTGTCTCTGGGCTGATGTTGGAGAGTGAGTGATGGTGTCTCTGGGCTGATGTTCGAGGGTGAGTGATGGTGTGTCTGGGCTGATGTTCGAGGGTGAGTGATGGTGTGTCTGGGCTGATGTTCGAGGGTGAGTGATGGTGTGTCTGGGCTGATGTTGTTGGGTGAGTGATGGTGTGTCTGAGCTGATGTTGGAGGGTGAGTGATAGTGCCTCTGGGCTGATGTTGGAGGGTGAGTGATGGTGTCTCTGGGCTGAAGTTGGAGGGTGAGTGATGGTGTGTCTGGGCTGATGTTCGAGGGTGAGTGATGGTGTCCATGGGCTGATGTTGGAGGGTGAGTGATGGTGTCTCTGGGCTGATGTTGGAGGGTGAGTAATGGTGTCTCTGGGCTGATGTTGGAGGGTGAGTGACGGTGAATGTGGGCTGATGTTCGAGGGTGAGTGATGGTGTGTCTGGGCTGATGCTCGAGGGTGAGTGTTGGTGTGTCTGGGCTGATGTTCGAGGGTGAGTGATGGTTTGTCTGGGCTGATGTTGGAGGGTGAGTGATGGTGGGTCTGGGCTGATGTTCGAGGGTGAATGTTGGTGTGTCTGGGCTGATGTTCGAGGGTGAGTGATGGTGTGTCTGGGCTGATGTTGGGTGAGTGATGGTGTGTCTGGGCTGATGTTCGAGGGTGAGTGATGTTGTCTCTGGGCTGATGTTGGAGGGTGAGTGATGGTGTGTCTGGGCTGATGTTCGTGGGTGAGTGATGGTGTGTCTGGGCTGATGTTGGAGGGTGAGTGATGGTGTCTCTGGGCTGATGTTCGAGGGTGAGTGATGGTGTTTCTGGGCTGATGTTGGAGGGTGAGTGATGCTGTGTCTGGGCTGATGTTGGAGGGTGAGTGATGGTGTCTCTGGGCTGATGGAGGGTGAGTGATGGTGTGTCTGGGCTGATGTTCGAGGGTGAGTGATGGTCTGTCTCTGGGCTGATGTTCGAAGGTGAGTGATGGTGTCTCTGGGCTGATGTTCGAGGGTGAGTGATGGTGTCTCTGGGCTGATGTCGGAGGGTGAGTGATGGTGTGTCTGGGCTGATGTTGGAGGGTGAGTGATGGTGTGTCTGGGCTGATGTTCGAGGATGAGTGATGGTGTGTCTGGGCTGATGTTCGAGGGTGAATGATGGTGTGTCTGGGCTGATGTTCGAGGGTGAGTGATGGCGTCTCTGGGCTGATGTCGGAGGGTGAGTGGTGGTGTCTCTGGGCTGATGTCGGAGGTTGAGTGATGGTGTGTCTGGGATGATGTTGGAGGGTGAGTGATGGTATGTCTGGGCTGATGTTGGAGGGTGAGTGATGGTGCGTCTGGGTTGATGTTGGAGGGTGAGTGAAGGTGTCTCTGGGCTGATGTTGGATGGTGAGTGATGGTGTGTCTGCGCTGATGTTGGAGGGTGAGTGATGGTGTCTCTGGGCTGATGTTCGAGGGTGAGTGACGGTGTCTGTGGGCTGATGTTCGAGGGTGAGTGATGGTGTGTCTGGGCTGATGTTGGAGGGTGAGTGATGGTGTGTCTGGGCTGATGTTCGAGGGTGAGTGATGGTGTCTCTGGGCTGATGTTGGATGGTGAGTGATGGTGTGTCTGGGCTGATGTTCGAGGGTGAGTGATGGTCTGTCTCTGGGCTGATGTTCGAAGGTGAGTGATGGTGTCTCTGGGCTGATGTTCGAGGGTGAGTGATGGTGTCTCTGGGCTGATGTCGGAGGGTGAGTGATGGTGTGTCTGGGCTGATGTTGGAGGGTGAGTGATGGTATGTCTGGGCTGATGTTGGAGGGTGAGTGATGGTGTGTCTGGGCTGATGTTCGAGGATGAGTGATGGTGTGTCTGGGCTGATGTTGGAGGGTGAATGATGGTGTGTCTGGGCTGATGTTCGAGGGTGAGTGATGGTGTGTCTGGGCTGATGTTGGAGGGTGAGTGATGGTGTCTCTGGGCTCATGTTGGAGGGTGAGTGATGGTGTGTTTGGGCTGATGTTCGAGGGTGAGTGATGGTGTGTCTGGGCTGATGTTGGAGGGTGAGTGATGGTGTGTCTGGGCTGATGTTGGGTGAGTGATGGTGTGTCTGGGCTGATGTTCGAGGGTGAGTGATGGTGTCTCTGGGCTGATGTTGGAGGGTGAGTGATGGTGTGTCTGGGCTGATGTTCGTGGGTGAGTGATGGTGTGTCTGGGCTGATGTTGGAGGGTGAGTGATGGTGTCTCTGGGCTGATGTTCGAGGGTGAGTGATGGTGTTTCTGGGCTGATGTTGGAGGGTGAGTGATGCTGTGTCTGGGCTGATGTTGGAGGGTGAGTGATGGTGTCTCTGGGCTGATGGAGGGTGAGTGATGGTGTGTCTGGGCTGATGTTCGAGGGTGAGTGATGGTCTGTCTCTGGGCTGATGTTCGAAGGTGAGTGATGGTGTCTCTGGGCTGATGTTCGAGGGTGAGTGATGGTGTCTCTGGGCTGATGTCGGAGGGTGAGTGATGGTGTGTCTGGGCTGATGTTGGAGGGTGAGTGATGGTGTGTCTGGGCTGATGTTCGAGGATGAGTGATGGTGTGTCTGGGCTGATGTTCGAGGGTGAATGATGGTGTGTCTGGGCTGATGTTCGAGGGTGAGTGATGGCGTCTCTGGGCTGATGTCGAGGGTGAGTGGTGGTGTCTCTGGGCTGATGTCGGAGGTTGAGTGATGGTGTGTCTGGGATGATGTTGGAGGGTGAGTGATGGTATGTCTGGGCTGATGTTGGAGGGTGAGTGATGGTGCGTCTGGGTTGATGTTGGAGGGTGAGTGAAGGTGTCTCTGGGCTGATGTTGGATGGTGAGTGATGGTGTGTCTGCGCTGATGTTGGAGGGTGAGTGATGGTGTCTCTGGGCTGATGTTCGAGGGTGAGTGACGGTGTCTGTGGCTGATGTTCGAGGGTGAGTGATGGTGTGTCTGGGCTGATGTTGGAGGGTGAGTGATGGTGTGTCTGGGCTGATGTTCGAGGGTGAGTGATGGTGTCTCTGGGCTGATGTTGGATGGTGAGTGATGGTGTGTCTGGGCTGATGTTCGAGGGTGAGTGATGGTCTGTCTCTGGGCTGATGTTCGAATGTGAGTGATGGTGTCTCTGGGCTGATGTTCGAGGGTGAGTGATGGTGTCTCTGGGCTGATGTCGGAGGGTGAGTGATGGTGTGTCTGGGCTGATGTTGGAGGGTGAGTGATGGTATGTCTGGGCTGATGTTGGAGGGTGAGTGATGGTGTGTCTGGGCTGATGTTCGAGGATGAGTGATGGTGTGTCTGGGCTGATGTTGGAGGGTGAATGATGGTGTGTCTGGGCTGATGTTCGAGGGTGAGTGATGGTGTGTCTGGGCTGATGTTGGAGGGTGAGTGATGGTGTCTCTGGGCTCATGTTGGAGGGTGAGTGATGGTGTGTTTGGGCTGATGTTCGAGGGTGAGTGATGGTGTGTCTGGGCTGATGTTGCAGCGTGAGTGATGGTGTGTCTGGGCTGATGTTGGAGGGTGAGTGATGGTGTGTCTGGGCTGATGTTGGAGGGTGAGTGATGGTGTCTCTGGGCTGATGTTGGAGGGTGAGTGATGGTGTGTCTGGGCTGATGTTCGAGGCTGAGTGATGGTGTCTCTGGGCTGATGTTGGAGGGTGAGTAATGGTGTCTCTGGGCTGATGTTGGAGGGTGAGTGATGGTGTCTATGGGCTGATGTTCGAGGGTGAGTGATGGTGTGTCTGGGCTGATGTTGGAGGGTGAGTGATGGTGTCTCTGGGCTGATGTTGGAGGGTGAGTGATGGTGTGTCTGGGTTGATGTTGGAGGGTGAGTGATGGTGTGTCTGGGCTGATGTTCGAGGTTGAGTGATGGTGTGTCTGGGCTGATGTTGGAGGGTGAGTGATGGTGTCTATGGGCTGATGTTCGAGGGTGAGTGATGGTTTGTCCGGGCTGATGTTGGAGGGTGAGTGATGGTGTGTCTGGGCTGATGTTCGAGGGTGAGTGATGGTGTGTCTGGGCTGATGTTGGAGGGTGAGTGATGGTATGTCTGGGCTGATGTTGGAGGGTGAGTGATGGTGTGTCTGGGCTGATGTTCGAGGATGAGTGATGGTGTGTCTGGGCTGATGTTGGAGGGTGAGTGATGGTGTCTCTGGGCTGATGTTCGAGGGTGAGTGATGGTTTGTCCGGGCTGATGTTCGAGGGTGAGTGATGGTGTCTCTGGGCTGATGTCGGAGGGTGAGTGATGGTGTGTCTGGGATGATGTTGGAGGGTGAGTGATGGTATGTCTGGGCTGATGTTGGAGGGTGAGTGATGGTGCGTCTGGGTTGATGTTGGAGGGTGAGTGAAGGTGTCTCTGGGCTGATGTTGGATGGTGAGTGATGGTGTGTCTGCGCTGATGTTCGAGGGTGAGTGATGGTCTGTCTCTGGGCTGATGTTCGAAGGTGAGTGATGGTGTCTCTGGGCTGATGTTGGAGGGTGAGTGATGGTATGTCTGGGCTGATGTTCGAGGGTGAGTGATGGTGTGTCTGGGCTGATGTTGCAGCGTGAGTGATGGTGTGTCTGAGCTGATGTTGGAGGGTGAGTGATAGTGCCTCTGGGCTGATGTTGGAGGGTGAGTGATGGTGTCTCTGGGCTGAAGTTGGAGGGTGAGTGATGGTGTGTCTGGGCTCATGTTCGAGGGTGAGTGATGGTGTCCATGGGCTGATGTTGGAGGGTGAGTGATGGTGTCTCTGGGCTGATGTTGGAGGGTGAGTGACAGTGTCTGTGGGCTGATGTTCGAGGGTGAGTGATGGTGTGTCTGGGCTGATGTTGGAGGGTGAGTGATGGTGTGTCTGCTGATGTTCGAGGGTGAGTGATGGTGTCTCTGGGCTGATGTTGGATGGTGAGTGATGGTGTGTCTGGGCTGATGTTCGAGGGTGAGTGATGGTCTGTCTCTGGGCTGATGTTCGAAGGTGAGTGATGGTGTCTCTGGGCTGATGTTCGAGGGTGAGTGATGGTGTCTCTGGGCTGATGTCGGAGGGTGAGTGATGGTGTGTCTGGGCTGATGTTGGAGGGTGAGTGATGGTATGTCTGGGCTGATGTTGGAGGGTGAGTGATGGTGTGTCTGGGCTGATGTTCGAGGGTGAGTGATGGTGTCTCTGGGCTGATGTCGGAGGGTGAGTGATGGTGTGTCTGGGCTGATGTTGGAGGGTGAGTGATGGTATGTCTGGGCTGATGTTGGAGGGTGAGTGATGGTGTGTCTGGGCTGATGTTCGAGGGTGAGTGATGGTGTCTCTGGGCTGATGTTGAAGTGTGAGTGATGGTGTATCTGGGCTGATGTTGGAGCGTGAGTGATGGTGTATCTGGGCTGAAGTTGGAGGGTGAGTGATGGTGTGTCTGGGCTGATGTTCGAGGGTGAGTGATGGTGTCCATGGGCTGATGTTGGAGGGTGAGTGATGGTGTATCTGGGCTGATATTGGAGGGTGAGTAATGGTGTCTCTGGGCTGATGTTGGAGGGTGAGTGACGGTGTATGTGGGCTGATGTTCGAGGGTGAGTGATGGTGTGTCTGGGCTGATGCTCGAGGGTGAGTGTTGGTGTGTCTGGGCTGATGTTCGAGGGTGAGTGATGGTTTGTCTGGGCTGATGTTGGAGGGTGAGTGATGGTGGGTCTGGGCTGATGTTCGAGGGTGAATGTTGGTGTGTCTGGGCTGATGTTCGAGGGTGAGTGATGGTGTGTCTGGGTTGATGTTGGGTGAGTGATGGTGTGTCTGGGCTGATGTTCGAGGGTGAGTGATGGTGTCTCTGGGCTGATGTTGGAGGGTGAGTGATGGTGTGTCTGGGCTGATGTTCGTGGGTGAGTGATGGTGTGTCTGGGCTGATGTTGGAGGGTGAGTGATGGTGTCTCTGGGCTGATGTTCGAGGGTGAGTGATGGTGTTTCTGGGCTGATGTTGGAGGGTGAGTGATGCTGTGTCTGGGCTGATGTTGGAGGGTGAGTGATGGTGTCTCTGGGCTGATGGAGGGTGAGTGATGGTGTGTCTGGGCTGATGTTCGAGGGTGAGTGATGGTCTGTCTCTGGGCTGATGTTCGAAGGTGAGTGATGGTGTCTCTGGGCTGATGTTCGAGGGTGAGTGATGGTGTCTCTGGGCTGATGTCGGAGGGTGAGTGATGGTGTGTCTGGGCTGATGTTGGAGGGTGAGTGATGGTGTGTCTGGGCTGATGTTCGAGGATGAGTGATGGTGTGTCTGGGCTGATGTTCGAGGGTGAGTGATGGTGTCTCTGGGCTGATGTCGGAGGGTGAGTGGTGGTGTCTCTGGGCTGATGTCGGAGGTTGAGTGATGGTGTGTCTGGGATGATGTTGGAGGGTGAGTGATGGTATGACTGGGCTGATGTTGGAGGGTGAGTGATGGTGCGTCTGGGTTGATGTTGGAGGGTGAGTGAAGGTGTCTCTGGGCTGATGTTGGATGGTGAGTGATGGTGTGTCTGCGCTGATGTTGGAGGGTGAGTGATGGTGTCTCTGGGCTGATGTTCGAGGGTGAGTGATGGTGTCTCTGGGCTGATGTTGGAGGGTGAGTGATGGTGTGTCTGGGTGATGGAGGGTGAGTGATGGTGTGTCTGTGTTGATGTTGGAGGGTGAGAGAGGATGTGTCTGGTCTGATGTTGGAGGGTGAGTGATGGTGTGTCTGTGTTGATGTTGGAGGGTGAGAGATGATGTGTCTTGTCTGATGTTGGAGGGTGAGTGATGGTGTGTCTGGGCTGATGTTCGAGGGTGAGTGATGGTGTCTCTGGGCTGATGTTGGAGGGTGAGTGATGGTGTGTCCGGGCTGATGTTGGAGGGTGAGTGATGGTGTGTCTGGGCTGATGTTGGAGGGTGAGTGATGGTGTGTCTGGGCTGATGTTGGAGGGTGAGTGAAGGTGTCTCTGGGCTGATGTTGGAGGGTGAGTGATGGTGTGTCTGGGCTGCTGTTCGAGGGTGAGTGATGGTGTCTCTGGGTGATGTTGGAGGGTGAGTGATGGTGTCTCGGCTGATGTTCGAGGGTGAGTGATGGTGTGTCTGGGCTGATGTTGGAGGGTGAGTGATGGTGTGTCTGGGCTGATGTTGGAGGGTGAGTGATGGTGTGTCTGGGCTGATGTTGGAGGGTGAGTGATGGTGTGTCTGGGCTGATGTTCGAGGGTGAGTGATGGTGTCTCTGGGCTGATGTTGGATGGTGAGTGATGGTGTGTCTGGGCTGATGTTCGAGGGTGAGTGATGGTCTGTCTCTGGGCTGATGTTCGAAGGTGAGTGATGGTGTCTCTGGGCTGATGTTCGAGGGTGAGTGATGGTGTCTCTGGGCTGATGTCGGAGGGTGAGTGATGGTGTCTCTGGGCTGATGTTGGAGGGTGAGTGATGGTATGTCTGGGCTGATGTTCGAGGGTGAGTGATGGTGTGTCTGGGCTGATGTTGCAGCGTGAGTGATGGTGTGTCTGAGCTGATGTTGGAGGGTGAGTGATAGTGCCTCTGGGCTGATGTTGGAGGGTGAGTGATGGTGTCTCTGGGCTGAAGTTGGAGGGTGAGTGATGGTGTGTCTGGGCTCATGTTCGAGGGTGAGTGATGGTGTCCATGGGCTGATGTTGGAGGGTGAGTGATGGTGTCTCTGGGCTGATGTTGGAGGGTGAGTAATGGTGTCTCTGGGCTGATGTTGGAGGGTGAGTGACGGTGTCTGTGGGCTGATGTTCGAGGGTGAGTGATGGTGTGTCTGGGCTGATGTTGGAGGGTGAGTGATGGTGTGTCTGGGCTGATGTTCGAGGGTGAGTGATGGTGTCTCTGGGCTGATGTTGGATGGTGAGTGATGGTGTGTCTGGGCTGATGTTCGAGGGTGAGTGATGGTCTGTCTCTGGGCTGATGTTCGAAGGTGAGTGATGGTGTCTCTGGGCTGATGTCGGAGGGTGAGTGATGGTGTATCTGGGCTGATGTTGGAGGGTGAGTGATGGTATGTCTGGGCTGATGTTGGAGGGTGAGTGATGGTGTGTCTGGGCTGATGTTCGAGGATGAGTGATGGTGTGTCTGGGCTGATGTTGGAGGGTGAATGATGGTGTGTCTGGGCTGATGTTCGAGGGTGAGTGATGGTGTGTCTGGGCTGATGTTGGAGGGTGAGTGATGGTGTCTCTGGGCTCATGTTGGAGGGTGAGTGATGGTGTCTGTGGGCTGATGTTCGAGGGTGAGTGATGGTGTGTCTGGGCTGATGTTGCAGCGTGAGTGATGGTGTGTCTGGGCTGATGTTGGAGGGTGAGTGATGGTGTCTCTGGGCTGATGTTGGAGGGTGAGTGATGGTGTGTCTGGGCTGATGTTCGAGGGTGAGCGATGGTCTGTCTCTGGGCTGATGTTCGAAGGTGAGTGATGGTGTCTCTGGGCTGATGTTCGAGGGTGAGTGATGGTGTCTCTGGGCTGATGTCGGAGGGTGAGTGATGGTGTGTCTGGGCTGATGTTGGAGGGTGAGTGATGGTGCGTCTGGGTTGATGTTGGAGGGTGAGTGAAGGTGTCTCTGGGCTGATGTTGGATGGTGAGTGATGGTGTGTCTGCGCTGATGTTCGAGGGTGAGTGATGGTCTGTCTCTGGGCTGATGTTCGAAGGTGAGTGATGGTGTCTCTGGGCTGATGTTGGAGGGTGAGTGATGGTATGTCTGGGCTGATGTTCGAGGGTGAGTGATGGTGTGTCTGGGCTGATGTTGCAGCGTGAGTGATGGTGTGTCTGAGCTGATGTTGGAGGGTGAGTGATAGTGCCTCTGGGCTGATGTTGGAGGGTGAGTGATGGTGTCTCTGGGCTGAAGTTGGAGGGTGAGTGATGGTGTGTCTGGGCTCATGTTCGAGGGTGAGTGATGGTGTCCATGGGCTGATGTTGGAGGGTGAGTGATGGTGTCTCTGGGCTGATGTTGGAGGGTGAGTGACAGTGTCTGTGGGCTGATGTTCGAGGGTGAGTGATGGTGTGTCTGGGCTGATGTTGGAGGGTGAGTGATGGTGTGTCTGCTGATGTTCGAGGGTGAGTGATGGTGTCTCTGGGCTGATGTTGGATGGTGAGTGATGGTGTCTATGGGCTGATGTTCGAGGGTGAGTGATGGTTTGTCCGGGCTGATGTTGGAGGGTGAGTGATGGTGTCTCTGGGCTGATGTTCGAGGGTGAGTGATGGTGTGTCTGGGCTGATGTTGGAGGGTGAGTGATGGTATGTCTGGGCTGATGTTGGAGGGTGAGTGATGGTGTGTCTGGGCTGATGTTCGAGGATGAGTGATGGTGTGTCTGGGCTGATGTTGGAGGGTGAGTGATGGTGTCTCTGGGCTGATGTTCGAGGGTGAGTGATGGTTTGTCCGGGCTGATGTTCGAGGGTGAGTGATGGTGTCTCTGGGCTGATGTCGGAGGGTGAGTGATGGTGTGTCTGGGATGATGTTGGAGGGTGAGTGATGGTATGTCTGGGCTGATGTTGGAGGGTGAGTGATGGTGCGTCTGGGTTGATGTTGGAGGGTGAGTGAAGGTGTCTCTGGGCTGATGTTGGATGGTGAGTGATGGTGTGTCTGCGCTGATGTTCGAGGGTGAGTGATGGTCTGTCTCTGGGCTGATGTTCGAAGGTGAGTGATGGTGTCTCTGGGCTGATGTTGGAGGGTGAGTGATGGTATGTCTGGGCTGATGTTCGAGGGTGAGTGATGGTGTGTCTGGGCTGATGTTGCAGCGTGAGTGATGGTGTGTCTGAGCTGATGTTGGAAGGTGAGTGATAGTGCCTCTGGGCTGATGTTGGAGGGTGAGTGATGGTGTCTCTGGGCTGAAGTTGGAGGGTGAGTGATGGTGTGTCTGGGCTCATGTTCGAGGGTGAGTGATGGTGTCCATGGGCTGATGTTGGAGGGTGAGTGATGGTGTCTCTGGGCTGATGTTGGAGGGTGAGTGACAGTGTCTGTGGGCTGATGTTCGAGGGTGAGTGATGGTGTGTCTGGGCTGATGTTGGAGGGTGAGTGATGGTGTGTCTGCTGATGTTCGAGGGTGAGTGATGGTGTCTCTGGGCTGATGTTGGATGGTGAGTGATGGTGTGTCTGGGCTGATGTTCGAGGGTGAGTGATGGTCTGTCTCTGGGCTGATGTTCGAAGGTGAGTGATGGTGTCTCTGGGCTGATGTTCGAGGGTGAGTGATGGTGTCTCTGGGCTGATGTTGGAGGGTGAGTGATGGTGTGTCTGGGCTGATGTTGGAGGGTGAGTGATGGTATGTCTGGGCTGATGTTGGAGGGTGAGTGATGGTGTGTCTGGGCTGATGTTCGAGGGTGAGTGATGGTGTCTCTGGGCTGATGTTGAAGTGTGAGTGATGGTGTATCTGGGCTGATGTTGGAGCGTGAGTGATGGTGTATCTGGGCTGAAGTTGGAGGGTGAGTGATGGTGTGTCTGGGCTGATGTTCGAGGGTGAGTGATGGTGTCCATGGGCTGATGTTGGAGGGTGAGTGATGGTGTATCTGGGCTGATATTGGAGGGTGAGTAATGGTGTCTCTGGGCTGATGTTGGAGGGTGAGTGACGGTGTATGTGGGCTGATGTTCGAGGGTGAGTGATGGTGTGTCTGGGCTGATGCTCGAGGGTGAGTGTTGGTGTGTCTGGGCTGATGTTCGAGGGTGAGTGATGGTTTGTCTGGGCTGATGTTGGAGGGTGAGTGATGGTGGGTCTGGGCTGATGTTCGAGGGTGAATGTTGGTGTGTCTGGGCTGATGTTCGAGGGTGAGTGATGGTGTGTCTGGGCTGATGTTGGGTGAGTGATGGTGTGTCTGGGCTGATGTTCGAGGGTGAGTGATGGTGTCTCTGGGCTGATGTTGGAGGGTGAGTGATGGTGTGTCTGGGCTGATGTTCGTGGGTGAGTGATGGTGTGTCTGGGCTGATGTTGGAGGGTGAGTGATGGTGTCTCTGGGCTGATGTTCGAGGGTGAGTGATGGTGTTTCTGGGCTGATGTTGGAGGGTGAGTGATGCTGTGTCTGGGCTGATGTTGGAGGGTGAGTGATGGTGTCTCTGGGCTGATGGAGGGTGAGTGATGGTGTGTCTGGGCTGATGTTCGAGGGTGAGTGATGGTCTGTCTCTGGGCTGATGTTCGAAGGTGAGTGATGGTGTCTCTGGGCTGATGTTCGAGGGTGAGTGATGGTGTCTCTGGGCTGATGTCGGAGGGTGAGTGATGGTGTGTCTGGGCTGATGTTGGAGGGTGAGTGATGGTGTGTCTGGGCTGATGTTCGAGGATGAGTGATGGTGTGTCTGGGCTGATGTTCGAGGGTGAGTGATGGTGTCTCTGGGCTGATGTCGGAGGGTGAGTGGTGGTGTCTCTGGGCTGATGTCGGAGGTTGAGTGATGGTGTGTCTGGGATGATGTTGGAGGGTGAGTGATGGTATGTCTGGGCTGATGTTGGAGGGTGAGTGATGGTGCGTCTGGGTTGATGTTGGAGGGTGAGTGAAGGTGTCTCTGGGCTGATGTTGGATGGTGAGTGATGGTGTGTCTGCGCTGATGTTGGAGGGTGAGTGATGGTGTCTCTGGGCTGATGTTCGAGGGTGAGTGATGGTGTCTCTGGGCTGATGTTGGAGGGTGAGTGATGGTGTGTCCGGGCTGATGTTGGAGGGTGAGTGATGGTGTGTCTGGGCTGATGTTGGAGGGTGAGTGATGGTGTGTCTGGGCTGATGTTGGAGGGTGAGTGAAGGTGTCTCTGGGCTGATGTTGGAGGGTGAGTGATGGTGTGTCTGGGCTGCTGTTCGAGGGTGAGTGATGGTGTCTCTGGGTGATGTTGGAGGGTGAGTGATGGTGTCTCGGCTGATGTTCGAGGGTGAGTGATGGTGTGTCTGGGCTGATGTTGGAGGGTGAGTGATGGTGTGTCTGGGCTGATGTTGGAGGGTGAGTGATGGTGTGTCTGGGCTGATGTTGGAGGGTGAGTGATGGTGTGTCTGGGCTGATGTTCGAGGGTGAGTGATGGTGTCTCTGGGCTGATGTTGGATGGTGAGTGATGGTGTGTCTGGGCTGATGTTCGAGGGTGAGTGATGGTCTGTCTCTGGGCTGATGTTCGAAGGTGAGTGATGGTGTCTCTGGGCTGATGTTCGAGGGTGAGTGATGGTGTCTCTGGGCTGATGTCGGAGGGTGAGTGATGGTGTCTCTGGGCTGATGTTGGAGGGTGAGTGATGGTATGTCTGGGCTGATGTTCGAGGGTGAGTGATGGTGTCTCTGGGCTGATGTTGGAGGGTGAGTAATGGTGTCTCTGGGCTGATGTTGGAGGGTGAGTGACGGTGTCTGTGGGCTGATGTTCGAGGGTGAGTGATGGTGTGTCTGGGCTGATGTTGGAGGGTGAGTGATGGTGTGTCTGGGCTGATGTTCGAGGGTGAGTGATGGTGTCTCTGGGCTGATGTTGGATGGTGAGTGATGGTGTGTCTGGGCTGATGTTCGAGGGTGAGTGATGGTCTGTCTCTGGGCTGATGTTCGAAGGTGAGTGATGGTGTCTCTGGGCTGATGTCGGAGGGTGAGTGATGGTGTATCTGGGCTGATGTTGGAGGGTGAGTGATGGTATGTCTGGGCTGATGTTGGAGGGTGAGTGATGGTGTGTCTGGGCTGATGTTCGAGGATGAGTGATGGTGTGTCTGGGCTGATGTTGGAGGGTGAATGATGGTGTGTCTGGGCTGATGTTCGAGGGTGAGTGATGGTGTGTCTGGGCTGATGTTGGAGGGTGAGTGATGGTGTCTCTGGGCTCATGTTGGAGGGTGAGTGATGGTGTCTGTGGGCTGATGTTCGAGGGTGAGTGATGGTGTGTCTGGGCTGATGTTGCAGCGTGAGTGATGGTGTGTCTGGGCTGATGTTGGAGGGTGAGTGATGGTGTCTCTGGGCTGATGTTGGAGGGTGAGTGATGGTGTGTCTGGGCTGATGTTCGAGGGTGAGCGATGGTCTGTCTCTGGGCTGATGTTCGAAGGTGAGTGATGGTGTCTCTGGGCTGATGTTCGAGGGTGAGTGATGGTGTCTCTGGGCTGATGTCGGAGGGTGAGTGATGGTGTGTCTGGGCTGATGTTGGAGGGTGAGTGATGGTGCGTCTGGGTTGATGTTGGAGGGTGAGTGAAGGTGTCTCTGGGCTGATGTTGGATGGTGAGTGATGGTGTGTCTGCGCTGATGTTCGAGGGTGAGTGATGGTCTGTCTCTGGGCTGATGTTCGAAGGTGAGTGATGGTGTCTCTGGGCTGATGTTGGAGGGTGAGTGATGGTATGTCTGGGCTGATGTTCGAGGGTGAGTGATGGTGTGTCTGGGCTGATGTTGCAGCGTGAGTGATGGTGTGTCTGAGCTGATGTTGGAGGGTGAGTGATAGTGCCTCTGGGCTGATGTTGGAGGGTGAGTGATGGTGTCTCTGGGCTGAAGTTGGAGGGTGAGTGATGGTGTGTCTGGGCTCATGTTCGAGGTTGAGTGATGGTGTCCATGGGCTGATGTTGGAGGGTGAGTGATGGTGTCTCTGGGCTGATGTTGGAGGGTGAGTAATGGTGTCTCTGGGCTGATGTTGGAGGGTGAGTGACGGTGTCTGTGGGCTGATGTTCGAGGGTGAGTGATGGTGTGTCTGGGCTGATGTTGGAGGGTGAGTGATGGTGTGTCTGGGCTGATGTTCGAGGGTGAGTGATGGTGTCTCTGGGCTGATGTTGGATGGTGAGTGATGGTGTGTCTGGCCTGATGTTCGAGGGTGAGTGATGGTCTGTCTCTGGGCTGATGTTCGAAGGTGAGTGATGGTGTCTCTGGGCTGATGTTCGAGGGTGAGTGATGGTGTCTCTGGGCTGATGTCGGAGGGTGAGTGATGGTGTGTCTGGGCTGATGTTGGAGGGTGAGTGATGGTATGTCTGGGCTGATGTTGGAGGGTGAGTGATGGTGTGTCTGGGCTGATGTTCGAGGATGAGTGATGGTGTGTCTGGGCTGATGTTGGAGGGTGAATGATGGTGTGTCTGGGCTGATGTTCGAGGGTGAGTGATGGTGTGTCTGGGCTGATGTTGGAGGGTGAGTGATGGTGTCTCTGGGCTCATGTTGGAGGGTGAGTGATGGTGTGTTTGGGCTGATGTTCGAGGGTGAGTGATGGTGTGTCTGGGCTGATGTTCGAGGGTGAGTGATGGTGTCTCTGGGCTGATGTTGGATGGTGAGTGATGGTGTGTCTGGGCTGATGTTCGAGGGTGAGTGATGGTCTGTCTCTGGGCTGATGTTCGAAGGTGAGTGATGGTGTCTCTGGGCTGATGTTCGAGGGTGAGTGATGGTGTCTCTGGGCTGATGTCGGAGGGTGAGTGATGGTGTGTCTGGGCTGATGTTGGAGGGTGAGTGATGGTGTCTCTGGGCTCATGTTGGAGGGTGAGTGATGGTGTGTTTGGGCTGATGTTCGAGGGTGAGTGATGGTGTGTCTGGGCTGATGTTCGAGGGTGAGTGATGGTGTCTCTGGGCTGATGTTGGATGGTGAGTGATGGTGTGTCTGGGCTGATGTTCGAGGGTGAGTGATGGTCTGTCTCTGGGCTGATGTTCGAAGGTGAGTGATGGTGTCTCTGGGCTGATGTTCGAGGGTGAGTGATGGTGTCTCTGGGCTGATGTCGGAGGGTGAGTGATGGTGTGTCTGGGCTGATGTTGGAGGGTGAGTGATGGTATGTCTGGGCTGATGTTGGAGGGTGAGTGATGGTGTGTCTGGGCTGATGTTCGAGGATGAGTGATGGTGTGTCTGGGCTGATGTTGGAGGGTGAATGATGGTGTGTCTGGGCTGATGTTCGAGGGTGAGTGATGGTGTCTCTGGGCTGATGTTGGAGGGTGAGTGATGGTGTCTATGGGCTGATGTTCGAGGGTGAGTGATGGTGTGTCTGGGCTGATGTTGGAGAGTGAGTGATGGTGTGTCAGGGCTGATGTTGGAGGGTGAGTGATGGTGTGTCTGGGCTGATGTTGGAGGGTGCGTGATGGTGTCTCTGGGCTGATGTTGGAGGGTGAGTGATGGTGTGTCTGGGTTGATGTTGGAGGGTGAGTGATGGTGTGTCTGGGCTGATGTTCGAGGGTGAGTGATGGTTTGTCCGGGCTGATGTTGGAGGGTGAGTGATGGTGTGTCTGGGCTGATGTTCGAGGGTGAGTGATGGTGTGTCTGGGCTGATGTTGGAGGGTGAGTGATGGTGTGTCTGGGCTGATGTTGGAGGGTGAGTGGTGTGTCTGGGCTGATGTTGGAGGGTGAGTGATTGTGTGTTTGGGCTGATGTTGTAGGGTGAGTGATGGTGTCTCTGGGCTGATGTTCGAGGGTGAATGTTGGTGTGTCTGGGCTGATGTTCGAGGGTGAGTGATGGTGTGTCTGGGCTGATGTTGGGTGAGTGATGGTGTGTCTGGGCTGATGTTGGAGGGTGAGTGATGGTGTGTCTGGGTTGATGTTGGAGGGTGAGTGATGGTGTCTCTTGGCTGATGTTGGAGGGTGTGTGATGGTGTGTCTGGGCTGATGTTCGAGGGTGAGTGATGGTGTGTCACTGGACTTCACCACGAAGCTGCCCTCCCACCCTCTCTGATACCCTCTGTGGCTTCCCTCTTGCAATATTTTTTAGAGTTTCTTCCTCAAAGGGCATTTGAGGCTGCAGATTTGGGGTTCCCTCTTTCTGGTGTCACAGTGTGTCTTGTCCGTGAGCAAGAATGCAAAAAGTGAGAATTTGTTTTGTTGACCGTGAGATGCGGGTCTCTGCTCACATTCCACAATGGGGATGATGAGCGGCGCAGGCACTGAGCAGGGCTGTCACAGCCTCTGTAATGTATCCACATCCTTTTTCTCTCTCTCAGCTGCTGGTTCAATGAGGAGTGTAGAAGAGCATACCAGAAGCATCACCAGGCGTACCTAAAATTAGGTGCCAACGCTGTGAAGCTGCAACACAGGACTACATGCATGCTTCACAGCGGAAGCAGCATGCTATAGACAGAGATAGCGATCGCAAAACCAACGGATCGGATCAAAGCTCTGCAGTCCTGCCACATCCAGTCGTGAATGCTGATGGACACCTAAACAACTAACGGGAAGTGGAGGCTCCATGAACAGCCCTATCCTCAATGATGGCGCAGCCGAGCACGTGAGTGCAAAAAGCAAGGCTGATGCGTTTGCAACCATCTTCAGCCAGAAGTGCCGAGTGAATGATCCATCTCGGCCTCTTCCTGATGTCCCCACCATCATAGAACCCAGTCTTCAGCCAGTTCAATTCACACCATGTGATATCAAGAAACAGCTGAGCAAAGGCTATGGGCCCAACAACATCCCGGCTGTATTGCTGAAGACTTGTGCTCCAGAACTAGCGAGAGACATAAAACAGACTGTAAAAGCTTCTATAGGTATGTAAAAAGGAAAAGATTAGCAAAAGTAAATGTGAGTCCTTTACAAGCTGAGACAGGAGAAATTATAATGGGGAGTAAGGAAATGGCAGAGAAATTAAACAAATACTTTGTGTCCGCCTTCACGGAAGAAGACGGAAAAAATTTCCCGGACATAGTGGAAAACCAAGGGTCTCGTGAGAATGAGGAACTGAAAGACATTAGTATTAGTAAAAAAGTAGTACAGGAGAAATTAATGGGACTGAAAGCCGATAAATCCCCTGGACCTGATGGCCTACATCCTCGGGTTTTGAAAGAGGTGGCTATGGCTATAGAGATAGTGGATGCATTGGTTGTCATTTTCCAAAATACCATAGATTCTGGAACGGTTCCCGCAGATTAGAAGGTAGCAAATGTAACCCCACTATTTAAGAAAGGACAAAGAGAGAAAACGGGGAACTACAGACCAGTTAGCCTGACATCAGGAGCAGGGGAAATGCTAGAATCTATTATTAAGGACGTGGTAACAGGGCACTTAGAAAATAATAATAGGATTGGGCAGAGTCAACATGGATTTATGAAAGGGGAAATCGTGTTTGACAAATCTCTTAGACTTTTTTGAGGTTCTAACTAGCAGAATAGATAAGGGGGAACCAGTGTATGTGGTGTATTTGGATTTTCAGAAGGCATTCAATAGGTGCCACACAAAAGGTTATTAATCAAAATTAGGGCTCATGGGATTGGCAGTAATACATTAGCATGGATTGAGGATTGGTTAACGGACAGAAAACAGAGAGTAGGAATAAACGGGTCATTTTTGGGTTGGCAGGCTGTAACTAGTGGGGTACCGCAAGGATCAGTGCTTGGGCCTCATCTATTCACAATCTACATCAATGATTGGGATGAGGGGACCAAATGTAATATATCCAAGTTTGCAGATGATACAAAGCTAGGTGGGAATGTAAGTTGTGAGGAGGATGCAAGGAGGCTTCAAGGGGATATAGACAGGCTAAGTGAGTGGGCAAGAACATGGCAAATGGAATATAATGTGGAGAAATGTGAAGTTATCCACTTTGGTAGGAAAAATAGAAAAGCAGGGTATTTTTTAAATGGTGAGAGATTGGGAAATGTTGAGATTGGGAAATGTTGGTGTTGAGAGGGACCTGGGTGTCCTTGTACATGAATCACTCACTGAAAGTGAACATGCAGGTACAGCAAGCAATTAGGAAAGCAAATGGTATGTTGACCTTTATTACAAGAGGATTTGAGTATAAGAGTAAAGACGTCTTACTGCAATTATATAGGGCCCTGGTGAGACCACACCTGGAGTATTGTGTACAGTTTTGGTCTCCTTACTAAAGGAAGGAAATACTTGCCATAGAGGGAGTGCAACGAAGGTTCAGACTGGTTCCTGGGATGGGGGGATTGTCCTATGAGGAGAGATTGAGTAGACTAGGCCTATATTCTCCAGAGTTTAGAAGAATGAGAGGTGATCTCATTGAAACATACAAAATTCTTACAAGGCTTGACAGGGTAGATGCAGGGAGGATGTTTCCCCAGGCTGGTGAGTATAGAACCAGGGGTCACAGTCTCAGAATAGGGGTCGGCCATTTAGGACTGAGATGAGGAGAAATTTCTTCACTCAGAGGGTGATGAATCTTTGGAATTCTCTACCCCAGAGGGCTGTGGAGGCTCAGTCGTTGAGCATATTCAAGATTTTTGAATATTAAGGGAATCAAGGGATATAGGGATAGTTCAGGAAAGTGGAGATGAGGTAGAAGATCAGCCATGATCTTATTGAATGGCGGAGCTGGCTCGAGGGGCTAAATTGCCTACTCCTGCTCCTATTTCTTATGTTCTTTATGTTCTTAGCCGCACCTCTGGCCAAGCTGTTCCAGTACAGCTACAACACTGGCATCTACCCGACATTGTGGAAAATTGCCCAGGTATATCCTGTCCACAAAAAGCAGGACAAGTCCAATCCGGCCAATTACCGCCCCATCAGTCTACTCCCAATCATCAGCAAAGTGATGGAAGGTGTCGTCGACAGAGCTATCAAGCAGCACTTACTCACATATAACCTGCTCACCGCTGCCCAGTTTGGGTTCCGCCAGGACCACTCGGCACCAGACCTCATTACAGCCTTGGTCCAAACAAAGACAAAAGAGCTGAATTCCAGAGGTGCGGTGTGAGTGACTGCTCTTGACATCAAGGCAGCATTTGACCGAGTGTGGCATCAAGGAGCACTAGTGAAATTGAAGTCAATAGGAATCATGGGGGAAAACTCCACTGGCTAGAGTCATACCTAGCATAAAGGAAGATGGTTGTGGTGGTTGAAGGTCAATCATCTCAGCCCCAGCACATTGCTTTGAGAGTTCCTCAGGGCAGTGTCTTAGGCCCAACCATCTTCAGTTGCTTCATCAATGACCTTCCCTCCATCATACGGTCAGATGCGGGGATGTTTGCTGATGATTGCACAGTGTTCAGTTCCATTCGCAACTCCTCAGATAATGAAGCAGCCTGTGTCCACTTGCAGCAAGACCTGGATAACATTCAAGCTTGGGCTGAAATGTGACCAGTAACATTCACGCCACACAAGTGCCAAGCAATGACCATCTTCAACAAGAGAAAGTCTAACCACCTCCCTTTGACATTCAATGGCATTACCATCGTCGAATCCCCCACCATCAACATCCTGGGGGTCACCATTGACCAGAAACTTAACTGGTCCGGCCACATAAATACTGTGGCTACAAGAGCAGGTCAGAGGCTAGGTATTCTGCGGCGAGTAACTCACCTCCTGACTCCCAAAGTCTTTCCACCATCTACAAGGCACAGGTCAGGAGTGTGATGGAATACTCTCCACTTGCCTGGATGAGTGCAGCTCTAACAACACTCAAGAAGCGTCTGTGGGGCCGGTAGTGACTGCCACCATCCCTTGCGAAATCATAAGGGACCGCATGGCTCCCAACATTGATTCTATCGCATCGGGATGGATAGGCACACCAGCTCCTTTCTCGGAGACAGTTGCTTGGGTTCGGGCTGCGGGATTTTTATCCCTGGGGTCCTTCCAGGGGTTCCTACAGTTCTTACGCCAGTGACCTGTCTTCCCGCACCCGTAACAAACACCACTGGTTTGTGGGGCGCAATTTCCCTCCTGATGCTACTCTTTCTGAGCCGGGGCTGCGGGCCGTGCCTCATGCACCTTTCCCTTAAGGGGACGCGCTCCCGTGCTCCTAGTGTTCCGATACCCTATCGTGAGTCGATTTAGGACCGACTCCTCCGTTGTGGCGGGGTTAGTGGGATCAAACCACGCTCTGGCCTGCTCCCTGACGGCTGGCAAGCTGTTGGCTACTAAACACCTGAGCCAATGAGCTTTCCCGGCGCCGTTCAGGTAGTCGCGCCCTGGCGCACCTGGGCAGCTACGCTGATGTACTGGCCAGTCTTTCGGCGAAAACCCGTGGGGGTTCTCCCTCTATCTGCACGGTCTGACTCAATCTGACGAACGGACCTTCGTCATCCGCCCCTAACACTTCTAGGACCTCGTCCCGTAACTCCTCATAGGTTTTATTTCCCTTCTTGCTCTCGTCTGAGAGACACTGAAGGATTGAGCTATCTAAAGAGAACAGCAACATCTTGGTCTTTTCCTCGTCGTCGCAGCCATTAATCGCTGTGGTCTGTTCTACTTCTCTAAAATGCACGGAAGGGTCTCCTGACTCGGACAGCTTCCGGACATGGCTGATCATTGCCCTCAGCTGGTGTGAGCTGTGGGGCACTACAATTTGGTTCAGGATGTCCCCGTCTTCCCCATTGTCCCCATTCGGGCCTCGCTTATGACCTCGGACCGGACACATCGGTCCCGGTCTCGACACTACCTCCGGGGATTGTCCTACCTCGGGAACCTTCTTCTCTATTTCCACCACTTCCTCCCTCGCCCAGGTTTCCGTATAGCTGGGTGGCGCGGAGGGCTTGGTGGTTGATACCACATCTGCTTTTCCCGGTAGGGATTTTGGGAATTCCCTACCTACCTGTGGCTGGCTCGCTGACGGGCTGATGAGACACACCAAGCCGTTTGCCTTATTCAGGGCCTCTCTCAGGTTCTCTATCTCCCTCTGGCAAACACTGCGGTCGGCTCCCTCATGCCTATCCTCGAGAGCCATCTTGTATGCCGCCCTAACTCCCCTCAAACTTTCTTCCTGGGCCTTTATCTGGTTAGCTAGGCGGATACACCGTTCTTTAATCCTTCCCTCACTTAATTTTGCTTCCGTGACCTGACATTCTAAGTAATTGATCCTAGCCTCATGGTGGTTGGCTACTATTTGGCGTTCCTGATGCAACGCATTCAGTGATGCAATCAGTCTCTGTCCTCCCGTAACCTTTTCCTCCATCTCTGTTTCTAATTCTCTGATCTGAGCTGCCTGTGCTGCAATGACCTGGTCCGAAAGTTGGACTTGCTTCTTGTAGCACATCAGCCAGACCGCTTTCTCTACCGACGACTTATGATCTTTGCTACCTGTCCATCTGATGGCGGCATCTAGCGGACGCCTATCCGTCAGTAGGTCACATATCCACTGTTTGGTCAGGTTTACTTTCCCAAACACATAGTCAGCTACCTTTTCGTCCATTACATTTCGTTTATTCAAACCTGGGTCTAAGACATTACTCTCTTGCTGCCAGGGACCTGCCGCGGTCACCATTTCTGTAAGGGGTCACGGACTGGTGCGAGGTGAGGCTTTCGTTGCCTATACTATTGCTTGCTCTGGTCTCCGGCCAGACTTTTGCAATAAGCACCTGTGAGTGGTTCGACCCACTCGCCCTTACGGTTCTGACACCTGGACTTAGATGCAAGGAGCAGTAATGCAGAGAAAAAGACTCAAATAGACTTGGTTGAATAGCACGAAATGAATGTCTTTATTGCATGGCGTCTAAAATCATGAAATACATGTCATAGGCACAGATCAAAGAGAGTACCAGTATACACACGTTCATAAAACTTGGTCTATGGAAATGGGGAACACACGACACATTGTAAAAGGGGGAACACATTATACATTAACCTTAGAAAACCACCCTCCCTTAATATGCCTAAACTACGTCTGGATTTGTAGGATCGGAAAACATGCTCACCACTCGGCTCACTTCGGAAATTTAAAATGAGGCACTCAGCTCGTTTCGCTGCAGCGCCTGACTGTCACGTGGTTGTAAGGGTTTCTGCACCCCACTTGTTTACTCTCGCTGCCGCGAAGGGTAAGCCAGATTCCCTGATGTCATGAAGTGGTCGATGGATTCAGACCGGATCGTGGAGTAGTCCGTAGAATTCAAAGAAAACGGTTCATGTAGTAGTCATTATATCTTCGGGCGAGGTCAGGGTTTACTGACCGCGGCGGCACATGGAATTTCTTCTCGTCTTTCTTCTTGTTTTTCTTCTGGTTACTCGGGCCTCTGGGTCCGGACACCGTTTACCGATGCTCGGGATGGTGTACCCTGTTACCTGCCCTGTCGAGGCGGCTCGTTCCGATTGAGCTCCACCCAACACTCGAATAACCGACCAGCATAGCGAAGAGTCAAGAGTCAAGAGAGCCTGAGAGAGTCCAGCCCGAGAACGAGAGAGTCAAGAGCCCAGAGTCAAGGAAGAGACCGATGGACATTTGTTCCTTATAGTTATACTGCTTTGTCCGCCTTCTCTCCCGCTCAAATCTAAACGTTTATTCTTTGTGTGATTTTGGCGCCCAAAACTCCCAGCATGGGGTGATTATCTTCTTAATGGGTTTCGGTAACACCTGAAACTGGCCAACTATCCGTTAATACCTTCTCCATTGTTGAGCCAGCCAGGATGTGTATGAATCGTCTCCTCGACTGGTTTTGGGGCCCCCCGAAAACTGGCTTAATCACCCGCCAATGTCTCTCTCATTGTTGAGCGGGGGGGGGGTATTTGTGTATTGATGTGTCTGGATGGGTTCTCGATGGCCCCGTTCAATGATTCTTACTGTGCGTAGGAAACGATTCCAGCACTTATATCATTGTTATTGTCCAGGATGCAAACGGGTTGCATCCTGCCTTTTCAATGTGTACCGAGTATGATCCGATCTCATACTGAATGTATATTCGACGCCATCTTGTCTGCCCACTGTGTCTCTGGAAGCTTCTGCCACGATGCACGGTGGCCATTTTACAGGCTTCTGTGTCCTTTATTATCAGGACAGCATTCCGTTTAATAAAAATGATCAATTGAACCTGCTTCTCTCATATTATTTGAATCGCGATAATTGCGAAACTCTACAAGCAGCCCGCTTAATTGGTACCTCATCCACCACCTTAAACATTCATTCCCTCCACCACCGGCGTTCCGTGGCTGCAGTGTTCACCATCTACAAGTTGTACTGCAGCAACTTGCCAAGGCTTCTTCGGCAGCACCTCCCAAACCCGCGACCTCTTCCACCTAGAAGGACAAGGGCAGCAGGACCATGGGAACAAAAACACCTCCAAGTTCCCCTCCAAGTCACACACCATCCTGACTTGCAAGTATATCGCCGATTCTTCGTTGCTGGGTCAAAATCCTGGAACTCCCTCCCTAACAGCATTGTGGGAGTAACTTCACCACACGGACTGCAGCGGTTCAAGAAGGCGGCTCACCACCACCTTCTCAAGGGCAATTAGGGATGGACAATAAATGCTGGCCTTGCCAACGACGCCCACATCCCATAAACGAATAAAAAAAAACTGCAGGGTGATTTTTTTGGTTGACCATTTTTAACCACCTTGTACTTTTTTTTGGCGGCTTGTGTTCATTTTGGTAAAGGGGCAAATTCTGCAAGTCTCACTTGCCTGGAGTCCTGTCTGTTGTCGCTCCTGCCCACAGTGTAGCCTAGCAAGGTGGGAAGGAGGGAATCCCTCTGGAGATTCTCAGTGTGCGCCATGACCTGGATGAAGAGGAGGTGTTAAGGAGGGCGCACCATCCTCGGGTGCGAAGGCACCTCAGGGACCATTCAGAAAGGGTGCTGCTGTACAGTCTCGCCAAGGTGCTGTTACTTTCTCATTCAAAGATCTTGATATTGTGATTACTTCTTCAAATACCTTCCAATTAAATACCGATCAGAAAATTGAGTATTTATCTTTTATTCGACAGGTGGTCTGATGGTCACCACCATGAACCTGGAGTCTCTGGAGAGGGTGGTTGCTGCTGGATTCTTAAAGGACACAAAATAGCCACCTGAGCCATACATGGAGGTTCTCCGTGACACGGGATTTGTTGACGTGCGTATGGAGGACGAGCAAGACAAGGGAGAATCCTTCCAGGCTATCTTTGCTACAGCAAACAAGGCCTGAATGTGCTGTACTCTGTGAGCCCTGATACCTGAATAACTTGCATTTGCTGATGCTGTTATGGAATCCTTTAGCAATAAGTAAAAATAATTCGGAACATAATCTCTTATACCAGTTATATTACACTTATCCCAGACCGGTTTAAAAATGTCAGAAAAGCAGCAATGAGCTAAATGGCCAGATAATCTGTTTTAGTAATGATGGCTGCACTATAAATATTGGCTAGGACACTGGGCAGTTCTCCCCTGCTCTTCGAAATAGTGGTCATGATGCGGAGATGCCGGTGTTGGACTGGGGTGGACAAAATTGAGAGGTCGCACAACACCAGGTTATAGTCCAACAGTTTTATTTGAAATCACAAGCTTTCGGAACTATCGCTCCTTCCTCAGGTGATTTACTTCACCTGAGGAAGGAGCGATAGTTCCGAAAGCTTGTGATTTCAAATAAAACTGTTGGACTATAACCTGGTGTTGTGCGACTTCGAAATAGTGTCATGGGATCTTTTCCATCCATCCGAGGGCAGACGGGGCCTCGGTTTAACGCCACATCTGAAAGATGGTATCTCCGACAGACTGCACTGAGTGTCAGCCTGGATTATGACTCAGACTGCAGGCCTCTGCCCCCATCTCTCCTTCTCTCTCTCGCCACCTCTTCCCAATAGCCTATTCATCTCTAGCCCCATCTGTTTCCTTGTCTCTCATTTTTTCAGATATCTGTCTGCTGCCCTTTGCCCCATAGCCTGCTGACTCTACTCAGTGACCCAACTCTTCCTGCAGTTCTGCCTACTTTTTGAAACACGTCAGTGGGCTGAAGTTAATGGGGCTTGGGAATCCACGGGGGAAGGAAGGCAGTAGGTATATAATTCATTTATTGAAGCGCACCCCCCTGCCCTCGCTGCCGACAACACGAGGCAGAGGGCTGACATTTGACCTTTACTGTGTACCGATCATTGAGCAAGGTCAGCAGGCCAGAGGGGAAAGGACAGTGGACACAAGGAGATTGATGGTGCCAGAAACACCGATAGGGAAGAGGTGGCAAGAGAGAGTAGGAGAGATGGGGGAAGAGGCCGACAGACAGAAGGATGGAGCAGATAGAAACAGACGAGGAGATGGAAGAGAGAGAAAGCCAGGCATGAGGCTAAAAGATCGGAGGGGAGCTGGATCAGCAGAAGACATCATGAAGACGAAGGAGCGTCATGAAGCTGCAGCACAGAGAGATCAGCAAAGGAAGAGGCACATCAGGCAGATAGACCAACACTGGCGATGTAGGGGACACTAGCACAAGAGAAAAGGTGATGGTAAGAGAGCAGGGAGAGACAGAAGACATGGCAAAGAGATAACCATGAGCAGTGCCACAAGCGCTCGCCTGGTGCTACTGAAAACCCAAGCTTGCTGTCACCTGATCACTGCTCCCTTTATCTCGCTCTCTTGTACTCTTTTCAGCTTCAGTGATTTTCCTGCACTGTGCGCACAGTCTGTTCACGTGGGTTTCCGTATGTAAGAAAGAGCTCATCTACACTGGGATATGGTTCTATCCCAGGCGACCATTCTGCATGTGTAAATCCAGACAGTTTGTGTCATCAGACTATTCTCCTACATGGGGCATCACAGCCGAGTCTAAACCTGTCCTAACCTTGCGTCTGAAGCTCTGGGCTTTCCAGCAGGGGTCACCCGCTAACAATCAGGAGTGTGAACACTTGCTGATTGCCTTTGCCCAGGTCCACAGCACTGAAGCCCATTGTTGCACCGTGACCCGTTCTCCCCACTGAGATCAGTTCATTCAGCGCAGACTGGGGACTGATTCCTGCCTCAGGGACTCACCATTTAATCACACAAATCATTGGGAAATTCCCGGATAATATCTTAAAATTGCAAATTTATGTATTTGTTTTTCTCCTATTTTCTCTTGAACCTTTAAATGACATCCAGTTAGAAAGGAGAACTGTCTCTTTATCTGATTCACTGAGATGGCAGATTACAGAAATCTGGGACCGGCAGCACCACCCAGAGGACGATCAGGGAAGTGCGAGCGAGGCAGATCCTTCCAATCCCAGGTGTTGACAATGTTAAGAAAATAAATACTCTCAGCCCTTACAACAGGATGCTTGATCAGGACACTGCAAATTGCCACTTATTCTCTGTATTTCATGTAACATATATTTGGAAGAAGCCTATTTATCCAATGAGCGAACAATGTTAATTAAAACCTTTGGTTTATATTGTATTTCGACAGTAACACTTCAGGCATCACACTTCATCAGCAAAGTGTAATGTAAATTTCCCGGCTGTCATACTGAAGACTTGTGCTCCAGAACTAGTGAGAGACATAAAAACAGGCTGTAAAAGCTTCGATAGGTATGTAAAAAGGAAAAGATTAGTGAAAGTAAATGTGGGTCCCTTACAGGCTGAGACAGGAGAAATTATAATGGGGAATAAGGAAATGGCAGAGAAGTTAAACAAATACTTTGTGTCCGCCTTCACGGAAGAAGACGCAAAAAACTTCCCGGAAATAGTGGACAACCAAGGGTCTAGTGAGAATGAGGAACTGAAAGAAATTTGTATTAGTAAAAAAGTAGTACTGGATAAATTAATGGGACTGAAAGCCGATAAATCCCCTGGACCTGATGGCCTACATCCTAGGGTTTTGAAAGAGTTGGCTATGGCTATAGAGATAGTGGATGCATTGGTTGTCATTTTCCAAAATTCCATAGATTCTGGAACGGTTCCCGCGGATTGGAAGGTAGCAAATGTAACCCCACTATTTAAGAAAGGAGTGAAGAGAGAAAACGGGGAACTACAGACCAGTTAGCCTGACATCAGTCGTGGGGAAATGCTAGAATCTATTATTAAGGACGTGGTAACAGGGCACTTAGAAAATAATAATAGGATTGGGCAGAGTCAACACGGATTTATGAAAGGGAAATCGTGTTTGACAAATCTTTTTGAGTTTTTTGAGGTTCTAACTGGCAGAATAGATAAGGGGGAACCAGTGTATGTGGTGTATTTGGATTTTCAGAAGGCATTCGATAAGGTGCCACACAAGAGGTTATTAAACAAAATTAGGGCTCATGGGATTGGGGTAATATACTAGCATGGATTGAGGATTGGTTAACGGACAGAAAACAGAGAGTAGGAATAAACGGGTGATTTTCGGGTAGGCAGGCTGTAACTAGTGGGGTACCGCAAGGATCAGTGCTTGGGCCTCAGCTATTCACAATCTACATCAATGATTGGGGTGAGGGGACCAAATGTAATATATCCAAGTTTGCTGATGATACAAAGCTGGGTGGGAATGTGAGTTGTGAGGAGGATCCAAAGAGGCTTCAAGGCGATTTAGACAAGTTGAGTGAGTGGGCAAATACAAGACAGATGCAGTATAACGTGGATAAATGTGAAGTTATCCACTTCGGTAGGAAAAACAGAAAGGCAGAGTATTATTTAAATGGTGATAGATTGGGAAATGTTGATGTACAGAGGGACCTGGGTGTCCTTGTACACCAGTCATTGAAAGCAAACATGCAGGTGCTGCAAGCAGTTAGGAAGGCAAATGGTATGTTGGCCTTCATTGCAAGAGGATTTGAGTAGAGGAGCAAGGATGTCTTACTACAGTTATACAAGGCCTTGGTGAGACCACACCTGGTGTACTGTGTGCAGTTTTGGTCTCCTTACCTAAGAAAGGATATACTTGCCATAGAGGGAGTGCAGCGAAGGTTCACCAGACAGTTTCCTGGGATGGCAGGACAGTTGTATGAGGAGAGATTGGGTCGACTAGTCCTGTATTCACCAGAGTTTAGGAGAATGAGAGGGGATCTCATTGAAACGTATAAAATTCTGACAGGGCTAGACAGACTGGATGCAGGGAGGATGTTTCCCCTGGCTTGGGGGGGGGGGGGGGTCTAGAACGAGGGGTCACAGTCTCAGGATACGGGGTAGGACATTTAGGACTGAGATGAGCAGAAATTTCTTCACTCAGAGGGTGGTGAACCTGTGGAATTCTCTACCACAGAAGGCTGTGGAGGCCAAGTCACTGAATATATTTAAGAAGGAGATAGATAGATTTCTAGACACAAAAGGCATCAAGGGGTATGGAGAGAGAGCGGGAATATGGTATTGAGACAGAGGATCAGACATGATCATATTGAATGGCGGAGCAGGCTCGAAGGGCCGAATGGCCTACTCCTGCTCCTATTTTTCTATGTTCTATGTATTGTGAGGAGGATGCAAGGAGGCTGCAAGGGGATATAGACAGGCTAGGTGAGTGGGCAAGAACATGGCAAATGGAATATAATGTGGAGAAATGTGAAGTTATCCACTTTGGTAGGAAAAATAGAAAAGCAGCATATTTTTTAAATGGTGAGAGATTGGGAAATGTTGGTGTTCAGAGGGACCTGGGTGTCCTTGTACACGAATCACTGAAAGTTAACATGCAGGTACAGCAAGCAATTAGGAAAGCAAATGATATATTGGCCTTTATTACAAGATGATTTGAGTATAAGAGAAATTATATAGGGCCCTGGTGAGACCACACCTAGAGTATAGTGTGCAGTTTTGGTCTCCTTACCTAAGGAAGGATATAGTTGCCATAGAGGGAGTGCAACAAAGGTTCAGACTGGTTCCTGGGTTGGGGGAATTGTCCTATGAGGAGAGATTGAGTAGACTAGGCCTATATTCTCTAGAGTTTAGAAAAATGAGAGGTGATTTCATTGAAACATATAAAATTCTTACAGGGCTTGACAGGGTAGATGCAGGGAGGATGTTTCCCCAGGCTGGTGAGTATAGAACCAGGGGTCACAGTCTCAGAATAGGGGTCGGCCATTTAGGACTGAGATGAAGAGAAATTTCTTCACTCAGAGGATGGTGAATCTTTGGAATTCTCTACCCCAGAGGGCTGTGGAGCCTCAGTCGTTGAGTATATTCAAGACAGAGATTGATAGATTTTTGAATATTAAGGGTATCAAGGGATATGGGGATAGTTCAGGAAAGTGGAGATGAGGTAGAAGATCAGCCATGATCTAATTGAATGGCGGAGCTGGCTCGAAGGGCCAAATGGCTGACTCCTGCTCCTATTTCTTATGTTCTTTATGTTCTTAGCCGCACCTCTGGCCAAGCTGTTCCAGTACAGCTACAACACTGGCATCTACCCGACATTGTGAAAAATTGCCCAGGTTTGTCCTGTGCACAAAAAGCAGGACAAGTCCAATCCGTCCAATTACCGCCCCATCAGTCTACTCCCAATCATCAGCAAAGTGATGGAAGGTGTCGTCGACAGAGCTATCAAGCAGCACTTACTCACATATAACCTGCTCACCGCTGCCCAGTTTGGGTTCCGCCAGGACCACTCGGCACCAGACCTCATTACAGCCTTGGTCCAAACAAAGACAAAAGAGCTGAATTCCAGAGGTGAGGTGTGAGTGACTGCTCTTGACATCAAGGCAGCATTTGACCAAGTCTGGCATGAAGGAGCACTAGTGAAATTGAAGTCAATAGGAATCATGGGGGAAAACTCCACTGGCTAGAGTCATACCTAGCACAAAGGAAGATGGTCATGGTTGACGGAAGCCAATCATCTCAGCCCCAGGACATCGCTGCAGGAGTTCCTCAGGGCAGTGTCCTAGGCCCAACCAGCTTCAGTTGCTTCATCAATGGCCTTCCCTCCATCATACGGTCAGATGTGGGGATGTTTGCTGATGATTGCACAGTGTTCAGTTCCATTCGCAACTCCTCAGATAATGAAGCAGCCCGTGTCCACTTTCAGCAAGACCAGGACAACATTCAAGCTTGGGCTAAAATGAGGCAAGTAACATTCACGCCACACAAGTGCCAGGCAATGACCATCTCCAACAAGAGAAAGTCTAACCACCTCCCTTTGACATTCAATGGCATTACCATCGTCGAATCCCCCACCATCAACATCCTGGGGGTCACCATTGACCAGAAACTTAACTGGTCCAGCCACATAAATACTGTGGCTACAAGAGCAGGTCAGAGGCTGGGTATTCTGCGGCGAGTAACTCACCTCCTGACTCCCAAAGCCTTTCCACCATCTACAAGGCACAGGTCAGCAGTGTGATGGAATACTCTCCACTTGCCTGGATGAGTGCAGCTCCAACAACACTCAAGAAGCTCGACACCTCCAGGACAAAGCAGCCTGCTTGATTGGTACCTCATCCACCACCTTAAACATTCATTCCCTCCACCATCAGCGTACCGTGTCTGCAGTGTGTACCATCTGCAGGATGCACTGCAGCAACTCGTCAAGGCTTCTTCGACAGCACCATCCAAACCCGCGACCTCTACCACTTAGAAGGACAAGGGCAGCAGACGCATGGGACCACCACCACATCCGAGTTCCCCTCCAAGTCACACATCATCCTGACTTGGAAATCTATCGCCATTGGTTCATCGTCACTGGGTCAAAATCCTGGAACTCAGCTGATTGGTTGATTTTCATGTGTAAATTTGTGCTGGGTCGGCTCCTCCTTTCTGTATGGCCAACTATGCTGTCAATCAAAGAGCAGGGGCGGGTGCACGGCTCATAGTAGTGCAACAGCTAAAGGAAGATTTTTGAACCGTTGAAGTATGGATCGGTTTCTTGAACGCCTCACGCAGCAGCTGGGAAAACCGACCGAGGGCCTGTTGGGATGGCTGGTGAAAAGGTTCTTGGAGAACAAGCACAGATTATTCTTGGAAACGAATGCTGTCAAACTGTGTGACATTCAGCCTGACAGTGTGGTGCTGGAAGTGGGCTTTGGACCAGGCCTGGGGTTGCTGGAAGCTGCCAAACGCCTCACACACCCCAGAGGGAAACTGTACGGCCTGGATTACTCAGAGTATATGCTGAATGTAGCCAGCAGGAGGCTGCAGGCAGAAATTCAGGCAGGGAAGGTGACGCTGTTTCTGGGCAGTGTGGAGCAGATCCCTCTGGAAGACAGTGTGGTGGACAGAGTGTATCACTGCAACTGTTACTACTTCTGGCCTGACCTACGAGCTGGGAGCGAAGAGATCTACAGAGTCATGAAACCAGGTACAGTGCTGGAGCTGTTTAATTAGTATTAATCCTAAGGGTTGAGGGAATCCCAAATGGGGATGTAGAGATGGCAATGATGGGAACATATTGTACTCGATTTTGCTGTTTCCTAAAACTTTTCCTTAAAGTCTTAGACGCACAAACTGTCGCATCACTGATTGTCCTGGAAGTTGAGTACTGATTAAATTAGCATTTCGATGTACTAAACAGTTATACAGGGTCCTGGACCCCTTGTGCGCTGTTAATAGGAACATGGGAACAGGAGCATCATTAATGGACACTTCCTACCACCAGCCTGCGCTCCTCTGCCCTCCCTCACCAGCAGCCATGGATTTTCCTGAGAGAGGCAAAAAAAGAAAAAAAAACCAGGCCAATAAGAGAAAAAGTACTCTGTAAAATTTCTCTCCGACCCCCTCAGACGATCAAAGCCAATCCAGGAGATCACGCAATCCAAGTGTTATTTATAAATGATGTGATCTCTGCCCCAGTCAAGAACGGGTCCGATCCCTCTTGAAGGCAATGCAGAGAGTCAGCACCCACCCGACCAGCCGGCAATGTATTCCAGAGGCTCACTACTCTCTGGGAAAAGAACCGCCTAACATCCAGTTTATTCCTACTCTTACACAGAATAAACTCATGTCCCCAGTCCTCCCCAATCTGTTAAACTGGAATAATCAACAGGGACACGCTTTCCAGCCCATTAACTATTTTATAGATCTCTATCAGATTGCTTCAAAGTCTACGCTATTCTAAAGTAAATAGACCAAGGTCCTTGAGCCTATCTGAGTAGCTGAGATTCTCTAAGCTAGGAATCATTCTTGTAGCTCTCCTGTGGACCTTTTCCAAGGCCACTATATCACCCACCATGTGGGGTGACCAAAGTACTGCAGATGCGGTCTGACCATTAACCTGTAAAATGACAGAATGGTGTCCTTTGATTTACACTGAATATTAATACACATCAATCTTAACACTCGAAGTGCACCATAGCACAGGCCGACTTCGTAGCCAGCACATAGAGCCTGTGCAATGAATATGCACAAGACTCAGAAGGCCGACAGATTCCAAGCAAATAGGACCATAGCTGCACAGTGTAAGTGGAGTGATACAGACACTAAGGCCCTGATATTGACAGGCAGATCACTGTGGGTAACGCCGGCAGGACCTCATTTATTTTCTCCATTTCCTGGTCGGATTGAGAAGGCTGGCTGGCTGTCGTACGGGATGGACTGCACTGGTAAGCCACAGCCGGGGAGCGGAGGAGAGGGAGGGAGAAATCTGAGGTCAGGGGTGATCGTGGATGGAAGCTTGCGGGGGAGATCGGAGGCCGGGGTGGGGGATGGAGATCGTGGAGGTCAGGGAGGAGATCAGAGACCGGGGGTGGGTGGCGTGGGGAGATGGTGGCGGTCAGGGGGAGACTGTGGCAGTTGGGTGTAGTTCGGAGGGGAGTTGGTGGAGGTCAGGGGGAAGGAAGTCCAATCACCGGGAGAGGAGCAGGTTTGCTTGGGGGACTGGGGGGAAGCACTCCTGCTACTCCTGGCTGAAAGCAGTGCTGGAAAGTCACCAAAAGCCCACTGATCATTGGCTCTCTAGTGTCAAATGGTCACTGAAAGTGGTGGTCTGTAAAACCAAATTCCAGCAGATGCTGCCCTAAGGGCAATGATGTTATTCTGGATCGGGATGTTAACTCATCTCTCACAAGGATACATTCTCTGAGGCTCGGGACAGACTGTAGAGCCTTGCTAGCAGCGAGTGTGGGTCAAAAAAAAATCAAATCACCAAGTATTTCCCAGTTAAAAGTTTGCCTCGCTGTAGGCCTGCCAAACCCTTGCTTGCATATGATGGGATTTTTCAATTCCAGGGGATGGTCTGCTCACAGTGAGCTGTTTGTCCATAGAAAATGGGCACACCTTTTTGAAGTTGGCCTGCCCTGCGGAGAAGCTAGATTTGAAGCTCACTTGCCGCTGTTTTGTTTGTAGCAACTGCAGGGTGATTTTTTTGGTTGACCATTTTTAACCACCTTGTACTTTTTTTGGCGGCTTGTGTTCATTTTGGTAAAGGGCACAAATTCTGCAAGTCTCACTTGCCTGGAGTCCTGGCTGTTGCTGCTCCTGCCCACAGTGTAGCCTAGCAAGGTGGGAAGGAGGGAATCCCTCTGGAGATTCTCAGTGTGCGCCATGACCTGGATGAAGAGGTGGTGTTAATGAGGGCGCACCACCCTCGGGTGCAAAGGCACCTCAGGGACCATTCAGAAAGGGTGCTGCTGTACAGTCTCGCCAAGGTGCTGTTACTTTCTCATTCAAAGATCTTGATATTGTGATTACTTCTTCAAATACCTTCCAATTAAATACCGATCAGTAAATTGAGTATTTATCTTTTATTCGACAGGTGGTCTGATGGTCACCACCATGAACCTGGAGTCTCTGGAGAGGGTGGTTGCTGCTGGATTCTTAAAGGACACAAAATGGCCACCTGAGCCATACATGGAGGTTCTCCGTGACACGAGATTTGTTGACGTGCGTATGGAGGACAAGCAAGACAAGGGAAAATCCTTCCAGGCTATCTTTGCGACAGCAAACAAGCCCTGAATGTGCTGTACTCTGTGAGCCCTGATACCTGAATAACTTGCATTTGCTGATGCTGTTATGGAATCCTTTAGCAATATGTAAAAATAATTCGGAACATAATCTCTTACACCAGTTATATTCCACTGATCCCAGACAGGTTTAAAAATGTCAGATACACGGAATAATTTCACTATGAGCTGTGCTGCTCCTTTTGTAAGCCATACAGTAATTGATGGCACCATACTCGGGCCCCCAGGCAGATATCAGTAAACATGTATGTTGTCCCAGCACAATTTATCCCCACCTGGCCCAACAATCCAAATTCGAATCCATAGTAACCCATTGATTGATCAGGGTTCTGGTACTCTGTGCCATGTAATGGTTCCCCCCTTCACACCCCCCGCCCACAGTCAAGCTAGACTTCCTGATCTGAGGTGTGCGAGCAGGGGCAGAAGTCAGACAGAGCCTTGGCACTCCCCCACAGGGAGGGAAGGAGACTGAAGAGATCCCACATGCCCTGCTTTCACACACCCACTAGCAGTCAGAGCGCAGCATTACACAGTACAGGAGGAAGATTGTTTGATCATTCTCTTGCCTGGCCAACAAAAAAGGACTTAAAGGGTGCAAATACATCGTAAATAGAGGAGGATTAAAACAAAAGGTTGGCCCTGAAATTGCACTCGGCCGCGTAGCTACGTAGTACGCCGCCGACCTCTTAAAGGAATTCGCACTTATGTGGTGCAAGGCCCCACACGTAAACGTGCTGTCAGATGCTGCAGAGTTGTGCACAGCCTGGTGCATCACAGAGCCGAGAAGCGCAGCGTAAAGCTATGAGGTACCTGATGCATCCAACATGCTGAGAATGGTAAGGGGCTTGATTCCTTCAGAGTTTAGGGAAACGTCTGTTTTACTGCACTGTACTCCTAGAGGCTAGCTGGTACTATTGACAGTGAATTGAATATACGAACATACGAATATACGAATTAGGAGCAGGAGTAGGCCCCTCGAGCCTGCTCCGCCATTCAATAAGATCATGGTGGATCTGATTATTCCATATTCCCGCCTACCTCCGATAACCTTTCACCCCCTTGCTTGCTTAGATATATTTGCAAACTTTTGCAGGAAGAATGCAATTTCACTTTTTTAGGGAAGGGAAAAGACTCATTTTCTAGCAGATCCGCAATAAAATCGCTAATTATCTAAACTTTTATACTCGGGAGTAACATTTTTTACATTGCAATCATTCTAACAAAGTTGCCCTCTACATAAAATGATATTGATTTTTTTCTTTAGAGAAAGTAATCAATGATTCAAATTACGTCTTAAAACAAATATATAACATTCCAACAATTTTTTTAAATCGAGACATCCTATTAATTCCTCAACTTTTCTGTTTTTGGGAGGTGGTGGGAGGTGGAGACATGAGTGGGAAGGGAGCACGTTACTTTCAGAAACTTGGACCCTTTCTAAAGCTGAAAGGACAAAGCGAGTTCTAATTAAAGGTGTTACGCTGTGCTAACAGGCTGCTGCGCCTCTTTGCACCAGCTGTAAAATATTCATGCATGCAGTTGGTGGGCAATTAGCCCAACTCTGCCAGCAATGAGGATAATACAGTCGGAGCAGATGATCTGTCAAGTCAGAACTCTGAGAGTATATTGTCATACCTACCGCAAATTCTGCCCCATTATTTGCCTGGTATCAAATGCGCTTGCACTCATTGTAGCCAACAGAAAGAATGAGAAAGTTCCTACAAAAGATTTTGGGAAGTGAGGAAGAGGATTAGATTAGAGGGCTCATGTGGAGAAAATGATCTCCAGTATTTTGTACATTCATATTATAAAAAGTTTACGTACTTTTTCACTTCCTGGCCTGCATACTTCAAACGTCACACGCAGTTTAATATAAATTTCTGGATCACACGAGAATGAATCCCAAGCTAGATTTCTTCACTTGTCAGCATCCCAACCCCACTCCCAAGCTGGCAGGCCAGATTTCTTCACTTGATTTTAGGCCTATCCATGTCCCGTTCCCCACTCTGCAAGATGCCTGGGTGGCGTTTCCCCCCTTCATCCCCCACACCAATTTCTTTGTTGCTCTGTGGCAACTTACCATCCCATCCCTGCTGGATGCACGTGGCCCAAAAAAGAAAGACTTTCATTTCTATAGCACCTTTCACGACCTCAGGACGTCCCAAAGTGCTTTCCAGCCAATGAAGTACTTTTAAAGTGTAGACACTAATGTAATGTAGGGAACGTAGCAGACAATTTACAGACAGCAAGGTCCCACAAACAGCAATGAAATAAATGACCAGATAATCTGTTTTAGTGATGTTGGTTGCACTATAAATATTGGCTAGGACACTGGGGAGATCTCCCCTGCTCTTCTTCGAAAACGTGTCATGGAATCTTTTCAGTCCATCTGAGAGGGCAGACGGAGCCTCGGTTTAACATCACATCCGAAAGACGGCCCCTCCAACAGTGCAGCACTCCCTCAGTACTGCATTGAGTGTCAGCCTAGATTATGGCTCAGGCTGTAGGCCTCTGCCCCCATCTCTCCTCTCTCTTGCCACCTCTTCCCTATGGCCTATTGGTCTCTGGCCCCATCTATCTCTTTCTCTCTCATTTTTTCAGATACCCGTGCTCTGCCCTTTGCCCCATAGCCAGTGACCGAATTCTTCCTGCAGTTCTGCCTACTTTTTGAAACAAGTCAGTGGGGCTGAAGTTAAAGGGGCTTGGGAATCCACGGGGGAAGGGAGGCGGTAGGTAAGTAATTAATTTATTGAAGCGCACCCCCCCGCTACCCACTGCCGACAATACGAGGCAGAGGGCTGACATTTGACCTTTACTGTGTCTACCGATCATTGAGCAAGGTCAGCAGGCCAGAGGGGTAAGGGCAGTGGACACAAGGAGATTGATGGTGCCAGAAACACCGATAGGGAAGAGGTGACAAAGGAGAGTAGGAGAGATGGGGGAAAAGGCCGACAGACGGAAGGATGGGGCATATAGAAACAGGCGAGGAGATGGAAGAGAGAGAAAGCCAGACATGAGGCTAAAAGATCGGAGGAGAGCTGGATCAGCAGAAGACATCACAAAGACAGAACTAAGGAGAGTCATGAAGCTGCAGCACAGAGAGATCAGCAAAGGAAGAGGCACATCAGGCAGATAGACCAACACTGGCGATGTAGGGGACACTAGCACAAGAGAAAAGGTGATGGTAAGAGAGCAGGGAGAGACAGAAGACATGGCAAAGAGAATAACCATGAGCAGTGCCACAAGCGCTCGCCTGGTGCGACTGAAAACCCAAGCTTGCTGTCACCTGATCACTGCTCCCTTTATCTCGCCCTCTTGTACTCTTTTCAGCCTCAGTGATTTTCCTGCACTGTGTGCACAGTCTGTTCACGTGGGTTTCCCCCCACCCCCAACTCCTCAGCCACCCACCCCACAAGAGCTGGGATATCGATCTATCCCTGGCGATCATTCTGCATGTGTAAATCCAGTCAGTTTGCGTCATCAGACTATTCGTCTCTATGGGGCATCACAGCCGAGCCTAAACCTGTCCGAATAATCACACTTCACTCATCGCAACAATTTTATTCTCACAACACAGCAACAAGTCACAACTCAACAGGGAGGAAATGAACCAATCAGAAATGATAAATAGTGAGTATCTCTGGGCTGATGTTGGAGGGTTAGTGATGGTGTGTCTGGGCAGTTGTTCGAGGGTGAGTGATGGTGTGTCTGGGCTGATGTTGGAGGGTGAGTGATGGTGTGTCTGGGCTGATGTTGGAGGGTGAGTGATGGTGTGTCTGGGCTGATGTTGGAGGGTGAGTGATGGTGTGTCTGGGCTGATGTTGGAGGGTGAGTGATGGTGTGTCTGGGCTGATGTTGGAGGGTGAGTGATGGTGTGTCTGGGCTGATGTTAGAGGGTGAGTGATGGTGTGTCTGGGCTGATGTTGGAGGGTGAGTGATGGTGTGTCTGGGCTGATGTTGGAGGGTGAGTGATGGTGTGTCTGTACTGATGTTGGAGGGTGAGTGATGGTGTGTCTGGGCTGATGTTCGAGGGTGAGTGATGGTGTCTCTGGGCTGATGTTCGAGGGTGAGTGATGGTGTCTCTGGGCTGATGTTCGAGGGTGAGTAATGGTGCAGGTCTCTGAACTTCACCACAAACCTTCAGCTGGCACTGCCTTCCACCCTCTCCGATACCCTCTCTGGCCTCCTTCTGCACTATTTTAAGAATTTCTTACTCCCAGGGAATTAGAGGTTTGAGTTTTGGGGTTCCCTCTTTCTGCTCTCACAGCCTGTCTTGTCCGTCAACAAGAATGCAAAAAGGGAGAATTCGTTTTGTTCATGGTGAGATGCAGTAACAGCGAGGTGTCAGCTCGCATTCCGTAATGGGGATAATGAGCGGCGCAGGCACCGAACAGGAGTGTCACAGCCTCTGATAACCTATCCACATCCTTTATCTCTCTCTCCGCAGCTGCTGCGAGTTGGTGTTCTTGGCAGTGTTTCACTTTTTACTGCACTGTCTCAGTTTAACTTAATGAACCCAGCTGATTGGTTGATTTTCATGTGTACATTTGTGCTGGGTCGGCCCCTCCCTTCTGTATGGCCAACTATGCTGTCAATCAAACAGCAGGGGCGGGCGCACGGCTCATAGTTGTGCACCAGCTAAAGGAAGATTTTTGAACCGTTGAAGTATGGATCGGTTTCTTGAACGCCTCACGCAGCAGCTGGGAAAACCGACCAAGGGCCTGTTGGGATGGCTGGCGAAAAGGTTCTTTGAGAAGAGGAACAGATTCCTGGAGACGAATGCTGTCAAACTGTGTGACATTCAGCCTGACAGTGTGGTGCTTGAAGTGGGCTTTGGACCAGGCCTGGGGTTGCTGGAAGCTGCCAAACGCCTCACACACCCCAGAGGGAAACTGTACGGCCTGGATTACTCAGAGTATATGCTGAATGTAGCCAGCAGGAGGCTGCAGGCAGAAATTCAGGCAGGGAAGGTGACGCTGTTTCTGGGCAGTGTGGAGCAGATCCCTCTGGAAGACAGTGTGGTGGACAGAGTGTATCACTGCAACTGTTACTACTTCTGGCCTGACCTACGAGCTGGGAGCGAAGAGATCTACAGAGTCATGAAACCAGGTACAGTGCTGGAGCTGTTTAATTAGTATTAAAATGAGAAGTCGCACAACACCAGGTTATAGTCCAACGTTGGACTATAACCTGGTGTTCCTCTTTTTGGTTGGACAAACACAAATTTACTGTAAATCAATTAAAACTTTAAATGAAACTTAACAAATCAAATCAAAATTTGGAAGTCCGGGGTGACGATGCACTCCAGTCCCCGCGGCGCCCACCGGTCGCGGAAAAACTCAAGCGTGCCGGCGGACACCGCGTGCTCCATCTCCAGGGCCACCCGGGCGCGAACATGGCCGCGGAAGAGAGGCAGGCAATCGGGCCGAACGACCCCCTCGACCGCCCGCTGCCTGGACCAATTAATGGCTTTCTTGGCCAGGCCCAGGAGCAGTCCTACGAGGAGGTCCTCCGACCTACCCGCTCCCCTCCGCACCGGGTGACCGTAGATCAGGAGCGTGGGGCTGAAGTGCAACCAGAAATTGAGGAGCAGCCCCTTCAAATAATGAAAGAGGGGCTGCAACCTCTCACACTCAATATAAATGTGATAGACGGACTCCTCCAGGCCGCAGAAATGACAAGCAGCCTGGGAGTCCGTAAACCTACTTAAAATCCTATTGCACGGGACTGCTCCGTGCAACACCCTCCAGGCCAAGTCCCCAATAGAACAAGGGAAGACTCCCGCGTAGAGAGCCTTCCAATGGGGACCTTCGCCTCCGCCGGACGGCAGGATGGTACGCCAAGGCGTGTCCGGACGGCAGACGAAGATGGCAAAGTGGAGAGTGTGCAGGAGCAGCCCGTACAGGAAACGCCTCCGTGCGGATTGAAAGGGCACGGAGGGCATTTCTCCGAGAAGGCTCAAGTGGTGAGGCGGCGGCTCCCGAGGGAGGATTCGGGGCCGGGCGCCGATAAGGAATTCCGTCCGAACGGGGGTCAGTTCGGACGGGATCGCCCCACGTGCTTGAGCCTCCTCGACACACCTAGTGGAGACGGGGCCCAGTGCCACTTTTAGCGACTCGATGGCTTTGACCGCGAGCCGGACGTTGACCCAAGACATGCGCCTCGCCAACTCCTCCGGCGCCATCCAGCCCGCTCCTCCGCCATCGAGCAGGTCCCCGACTCTGGTCACCTTACCGGGCACAGCCCTGCCCTCCGCCAGCCAGCCGAACCCGCGGTCGTGGAGGTGCGGATTCCTGAACAGCGGCTCCCGAAGGACGGCCGCCGCTCCTGACGGGGGAGAACTGCGCTCGGAGGCGACGCTGTTCCAAACCCATAGCAGTTCCTGGTAGAAGACAGGCAGCTCCTGCAGGCTGGCACGCGTGCCACCCACTCTCACAAACAGGAGCTGCGTGTCGTAATTGAGGCCGTGCAGCTGGCGGAAGAAATACGTCGCCAGCGCACGCCACCTAGGAGGATTCTCCACGTACAGGTATCTCTGCAGCGTCTGAAGACGGAAAGTCGCCGCCTGGGTGCGAAGGCACACCAGCGCCTGACCGCCCTCCCTAAGCGGGAGACTCAAAACCGCGGCAGAGACCCAGTGCTTCCTTTTGTCCCAGAAGAAGTCGACGAGCTTCTTCTGCATCTTGGCGACAAACGCAGGGGGAGGGATCAAAGTGACCAACCGGTACCACAACATGGCGGCCACCAGCTGGTTTATGACCAGCGCTCGACCCCTGTAGGACAACACTCGGAGCAGTCCTGTCCAGCGTCCTAGGCGAGCGGTGACTTTGGCCTCCAGCTCTTGCCAGTTCGCCGGCCAGGCGTCCTCGGCCGGGCTGAGGTAGACTCCCAGGTAGAGGAGGTGCGTGGTGCTCCAGGCGAAAGGCCCGAACTCCTCCGGCAGGGAGTCCACCCGCCATGGGCCCACCAGGAGTCCAGAACATTTCTCCCAGTTGATCTTGGCGGAGGATGCGTCCGAGTAAATCTGCTGGCATTCTCGCATCCTCCGCAAGTCGACGGGATCCGTGACCGCGAGGAGCACGTCATCGGCGTAAGCCGAGAGGACCACCTCCACGCCCGGCCCTTGCAGAGCCAGTCCCGTCAACCTCTTCCGCAAGAGGCGCAGGAAAGGCTCCACGCAAACGGCGTATAACTGACCGGACATGGGGCATCCCTGACGCACCCCCCTCCCGAAGCGAAGGGGCGCCGTCAAAGACCCGTTAACTTTAATCAGACACTCCGCGGCGGCGTACAGAAGTCGGATCCGGGCGACGAAATGCGTCCCGAACCCGAATGCGCGCAGAGTCCCGAAAAGATACTCGTGATCCACCCTGTCGAACGCCTTCTCCTGATCCAGGGAAAGGAAGGCGACCGACAGACCAGCCCTCTGGGAATGGTGGACCAGGTCCCGGACCAGATGGATGTTATCGTGGATACTCCGGCCCGGGACCGTGTAGGACTGGTCGGGGTGGATCATGCGGGCCAGCACGGTGCCAAGGCGAGCAGACATAGCCCTGGCGAAAATTTTGTAGTCCGTGCTGAGGAGGGAGACCGGGCGCCAGTTCTTAAGTAGGCGGAGATCGCCCTTCTTGGGCAGCAGGACGATGACCGCCCTGCGCCAAGAGAGGGGCATCTCCCCGGTCGCCAGACTTTCCCCCAGGACCCGCGCGTAGTCGTCCCCCAAGACGTCCCAGAACGCCCTGTGGAACTCCACGGTCAGCCCGTCCAGCCCCGGGGACTTGCCCCTCGAGAGCTGGCGCAGGGCGCCGGTCAGCTCCGCCAGGCTTAGCGGAGCTTCTAAATTCTCGGCGCCCTCCGGGCCGACCTTCGGCAGGTCCTCCCACAAAACTCTGCGCGCATCCTCGCTGGACGGATCCGAAGAGAACAGAGCCCCGTAATAGGCCCGGGCCTCCGCGCTGATGCCCTCCGGATCCGAGACCAGAGATCCGTCGTCGGCCAGCAGCCCCAAGAGCTGCTTACGGACCCCCCGTCTTTTTTCCAGCGAGTAGAAGAAGGGGGAGCCGCGGTCCAGGTCCCGCAGGAGCTGGATCCGCGACCTCACGTACGCGCCTCGGGACCCGACCAGCTGCAGGTCCTTCAGCGCGCCCTTCTTCTCTTCGTACACCTTCCGCAGGGCCGGGTCCTCGACGACCTGACCGAGACGGGACTCCAGGTCGAGCACTTCTTTCTCCAATCGCCCGACCCGGGCCTCCCGCCTCTTGGTCGACCCCTTCGCGTACTCCTGACAGAAGACGCGGACGTGAGCCTTGCCCACGTCCCACCATAGCCTCAAGGAGGGGAAGCCTCCCCGCTTCCTTCTCCAGTCGGCCCAGAACCGGCGAAATGAATCCCGGAACCGCGCGTCCTCCAGCAGCAGGTTGTTAAAATGCCAGTACGCGGACCCCCCCCGCGCGCGCAGCGGAGCGAGCTCCGCCCACACCAGGTGGTGGTCCGTGCACGGCACCGGCCGCATGGAAGCCGCCGGAACGCAGGAGACGTACGCCCGGGAAATGTAAAGGCGGTCGATTCTGGACCTTCCTCCTCCAGACCTCACGCTCGTGAAGGCGCTGGAGTCGGGATGGAGATTTCGCCAGACGTCCACCAAGTCGAAGGACCCGACCAGGTCCCGCAACTTCTCCATCGCCGCCGGGCTTCGCGGGGGACCCGACCGGTCCCGCGCCTCGAGGGTACAATTGAAATCCCCCCCGAGGATGACGCACTCGCCCACGTCGATGGAGCCCAGAAGAGCGGACACTTCTCCGAAGAAGCGCACTTGCTGCGCACCGGTCCGGGGGGCGTACACGTTCACTAAATGGAGCGGCACGCCTCCCAGGCGAACAGTGACCTGGAGCAAGCGGCCCGGCACGTGCTCCTTGACCCTCAAGATCTCCGGCTGAAAATGCGGGGCCAGCAAGACAGCCACCCCGCAGGAATTGTTGGAGAGGTGACTCATGCTGACCCCTCCTTGCCACTCCAGGAGCCACGTGGCCTCGTCTCCCGGAACGGTGTGGGTTTCTTGCAGGAAGCACACCGCATATTTCCCGTCCCGAAGGACCGAGAAGTTATTGAATCTACGGCGCGCCTCCCTGCTGCCGTTGATGTTGAGGCTGGCTATGGTTATCTTCATCTCAGAAGCATAGTGCAACCTCTACCTAACGGAGGGGAGGGAGGGCGGTCACTGACGACCGCCACTCCCTCAGCAGCCCAGTGTGGAACGTCTTGAGCCGACGCAGCTCGAGCCGGCCAACGTCCTTGTCCGCGCCCATGATTTTAACGGCGGCGCGGACGGACACGACGAGCAGCGCCAGCTCCGACCACTTGTCGAGGGCCAGCCGGATCTTCTTGTGACGACCCTGGCTCACGGCCATAAAATCCCGGAGTTCCCCTACGGGGATGAGGGGAGAGTCGGTGAAGGGCACGAGGGCGTCCATCACCTCGCTGCCGATGGACTCCAAATCGTCCTCGTTGCCCAACACCGAGTCCCCGTCCTCCTCCGGGAGGTCGTCACCGGCGGCCAACCCGTCCGTCACACAGGGTGCAGCGAACGGCTCAGCCGCACCGGCCGGCCCCGCCTCCGTCACGATCCCACCCCCAGGATCGGTGGCAGAGGAGTCCACCCTGGGCTCCTTCAGGGGCGCCGGGCCGGGAGGCGGCGGCGGCGGTTCGGGGCCCCCCCCCGCCTCAGGCGCCGGGGCGACCGGAGAAACCGGGGAGAAAATAATCCCAAATTCCTCCAGCACGTCCGGCGCCAACAACAGAGACGGAGTCAGGGGGCTTTCCGTCTCCCCGCCACCAACCTCCGACCCAGCGGGCTGGGGATTGTTAAAGTCCTCCACCAGGTCGAGCAGTCCCTGGGAGATGTCTGGGTTATAAAAGGCGGGCTCGGCTTCAGCCTCTTTGGCCTCGCCCGCCCCAGTCCCCAGGACGCCCGACCCGGCGAGGAGCAACGGTTCCGTAACTACATTTCCCTCCGCGGGTTGTTCCGCGCCCCCCCCCACGGGCAGGGTCTCTTCCCCATCCCCGGGAGGCACAGGTCGGACAGACTCGGCTGTCTCACCCTCCCGAGGGACAGACGACCCCTGCCGATCGCGCGCGACGATGACGGTGGTGGGGTGGGGCGCAGCACCCGCGGCGGGCGACTGCCCCCCTTTTGCGGAGGGACCCTCCTCCTCGCAGTCCTCCTGCTGGGGGCGGAGCTTTCTTTTTAACAAGTTGGGGCCCGGAGAGGGGGAGGCCTCCATGTCTGCTGGGGCCTCCCTCTCTGCCCCCTTCCGACGACTGGGTTTCTTGGGCCCCTCGGGCCCGAGCCCGGCCGCAGGTCTCGATTTAGCCGCCTCGGCGGTTGCGGTCACGGTCACGGGCCCGGGCACGAGGACCCCCCCAGTCTCATGCGTCCCGACCAACTCCGCGATATACTCAGGCGTGAGTTCTGTCAATTCCGATGTTTCCTCCGCGAGGGGATCCGCCCTTAGGTGTTTAGTTTTCCTACGCGCCTTCCTTCCCCCCGGACGCTCTCCCTCCTCCCCGCCGGAGGCCGTGGTGGTGTTGGCCTCCGATTTCGACCGCGCATCCGTCGCCGTCGACGCGCGGACAGTATCAGGGGGAGGGGGGGCGGCGGCGCCAACCCCGGCCGCGCCAGGTGTCGTGGCGGCCTTGGAGGCGGGGCAGTTTTTGCGGACGTGCCCCACCTCCTTACAGGCGTAGCACCGCGCGCCGTCCGAGGTCCAGAAGACGCGGTGGGCGGTCCCCCCGTGGAGCACCGTGAACGCGCCGTCCGCGTCCTCCTCCCGCGCCAGCCGGACGAAAAGCTGGCGCCGGAAGGAGAAGACGTGCCGAAGGCTGGCTTCCCGGAAGCCGAGCGGGATGGGTGTGATCCCCGACCTCACCTCCCCCAGTTGACGTAGGTGGGGGAGGAGGAGCTCACCCGGAACAAAGGGCGGGACGTTGGAAACCACAATCCTTTGCGCGGTGGCCTCAAGGGGGTCCACCGGCAGGAAGGTCCCGCCCACGGTGAGCCCCTTCTCGATGGCCAGGGACACCGCCCGCTCCGACCCCAGGAAGAACACAGCCTTGCCGTACATTTTAGAGGCGGCGACGATGGCTGAAGGGCCGACAACCCCAGCCATGGCTTTTACACACGCCTCTATAGTCATGTTGGGGTGAGTGTAGCTCTTGACCCCATTCTTCCTCGTAAGGAGGGTAAAAGGTGACGGGGTAACAGGAGGACTCGTGGCTGCGGCCGTGGCCGCGGCTGCCACGCTCGCGTACGTCCTCGCTGCCCCCGCCACCGACGAAGATGTACTCGCCATAATGGAGGGTTCTTTAAGGGCTACACTCACCCCAAGTCACAGGCCTGAAGGTGTTAATGGCCTTGGTTTTTTTTGTTTTAGTTTTCCCCTGAGCAGAGGGAGCTCTTAAATTGAAGGCACACCTCTCCCTTTAGTTGATTGAATTGGGAGAGGGGCCTTCTCCCCTCTGCTCAATGGGTACTTAATTAAAAATAGATGAGGTGCCTCTTAGAGAGAGAGGCAGAGAGAGACAAGAGACAAAGAGAGAGAGAGAGGGGGTGGAAGGAGGGAAGCCGCAAGGGCAGGGTCGCCACTCAGGATGGTGGGTGGGTGGGTGTTGGCAGGGGGGTGCACTCTCCGATGTAATACAAGTCTTTGGTGGTGGTCTTCTGGTGGGGGGAGAAGATGTCTTCACCTGGGATAGCTGGAGATGCCCAGGCTCAGTCCTGCACCAGGTCTTAACGATGCCCAATAATATTAAGTTAATTGGGGACTTCACCTAGGCAGCTCCAGCTGTCCCAGGTCAGGCAATAGAAAGGGGGTGTTTAATATGGTGTGTGCGGCCTAGCTTTTACAAAAGCCACACACACACACACACACCCCTTGGATGTTCCGGCCTTCTTCTTTTTCTTCTTTCCTCCCCCCACCTACAAAACAAAGTCTCTGGGAGAGTGCCCCAGAATCACACCCACCTGTAGCTGTTGTTCTTTCCTTCCTCCCTCCTTCCAAACAGATGATGTTGTTGATGTTTTCTCCCCTCTCTCCCTCTCCTGAAATGGAGGCCAATTGAGGAGGCAGTGTTGGAAAGGCCTCTCCTCTGGTGTTTGATGGCCTTGGCCTTCCTTTCTTATCTTTCTCCTCTCCTGTCCTCTCTCTCCAGGCACCTCAGTAGTTGTGGTTGTTGGTGGTGGCCTGCTGTCTGGCCTTCTCCTTCTCCTCTTCCTGCTCACAGAGACCACCACTCTGCTGCTGCTGCTCCTCAGTCAGCAGCTCCGAAAGCTTGTGATTTCAAATACAACTGTTGGACTATAACCTGGTGTTGCTCTTTTTGGTTGGACAACACAAATTTACGGTAAATCAATTAAAACTTGAAATGAAACTTAATAAATCAAATTAAAATTTGAAAGTCCGGGGTGACGATGCACTCCAGTCCCCGCGGTGCCCACCGGTCGCGGAAAAACTCAAGCGTGCCGGCGGACACCGCGTGCTCCATCTCCAGGGCCACCCGGGCGCGAACATGGCCGCGGAAGAGAGGCAGGCAATCGGGCCGAACGACCCCCTCGACCGCCCGCTGCCTGGACCAATTAATGGCTTTCTTGGCCAGGCCCAGGAGCAGTCCTACGAGGAGGTCCTCCGACCTACCCACTCCCCTCCGCACCGGGTGACCGTAGATCAGGAGCGTGGGGCTGAAGTGCAACCAGAAATTGAGGAGCAGCCCCTTCAAATAATGAAAGAGGGGCTGCAACCTCTCACATTCAACATAAATGTGATAAACGGACTCCTCCAGGCCGCAAAAATGGCAAGCAGCCTGGGAGTCCGTAAACCTACTTAAAATCCTATTGCACGGGACTGCTCCGTGCAACACCCTCCAGGCCAAGTCCCCAATAGAACAAGGGAAGACTCCCGCGTAGAGAGCCTTCCAATGGGGACCTTCGCCTCCGCCGGACGGCAGGATGGTACGCCAAGGCGTGTCCGGACGGCAGACGAAGATGGCAAAGTGGAGAGTGTGCAGGAGCAGCCCGTACAGGAAACGCCTCCGTGCGGATTGAAAGGGCACGGAGGGCATTTCTCCGAGAAGGCTCAAGTGGTGAGGCGGCGGCTCCCGAGGGAGGATTCGGGGCCGGGCGCCGATAAGGAATTCCGTCCGAACGGGGGTCAGTTCGGACGGGATCGCCCCACGTGCTTGAGCCTCCTCGACACACCTAGTGGAGACGGGGCCCAGTGCCACTTTTAGCGACTCGATGGCTTTGACCGCGAGCCGGACGTTGACCCAAGACATGCGCCTCGCCAACTCCTCCGGCGCCATCCAGCCCGCTCCTCCGCCATCGAGCAGGTCCCCGACTCTGGTCACCTTACCGGGCACAGCCCTGCCCTCCGCCAGCCAGCCGAACCCGCGGTCGTGGAGGTGCGGATTCCTGAACAGCGGCTCCCGAAGGACGGCCGCCGCTCCTGACGGGGGAGAACTGCGCTCGGAGGCGACGCTGTTCCAAACCCATAGCAGTTCCTGGTAGAAGACAGGCAGCTCCCGCAGGCTGGCACGCGTGCCACCCACTCTCACAAACAGGAGCTGCGTGTCGTAATTGAGGCCGTGCAGCTGGCGGAAGAAATACGTCGCCAGCGCACGCCACCTAGGAGGATTCTCCACGTACAGGTATCTCTGCAGCGTCTGAAGACGGAAAGTCGCCGCCTGGGTGCGAAGGCACACCAGCGCCTGACCGCCCTCCCTAAGCGGGAGACTCAAAACCGCGGCAGAGACCCAGTGCTTCCTTTTGTCCCAGAAGAAGTCGACGAGCTTCTTCTGCATCTTGGCGACAAACGCAGGGGGAGGGATCAAAGTGACCAACCGGTACCACAACATGGCGGCCACCAGCTGGTTTATGACCAGCGCTCGACCCCTGTAGGACAACACTCGGAGCAGTCCTGTCCAGCGTCCTAGGCGAGCGGTGACTTTGGCCTCCAGCTCTTGCCAGTTCGCCGGCCAGGCGTCCTCGGCCGGGCTGAGGTAGACTCCCAGGTAGAGGAGGTGCGTGGTGCTCCAGGCGAAAGGCCCGAACTCCTCCGGCAGGGAGTCCACCCGCCATGGGCCCACCAGGAGTCCAGAACATTTCTCCCAGTTGATCTTGGCGGAGGATGCGTCCGAGTAAATCTGCTGGCATTCTCGCATCCTCCGCAAGTCGACGGGATCCGTGACCGCGAGGAGCACGTCATCGGCGTAAGCCGAGAGGACCACCTCCACGCCCGGCCCTTGCAGAGCCAGTCCCGTCAACCTCTTCCGCAAGAGGCGCAGGAAAGGCTCCACGCAAACGGCGTATAACTGACCGGACATGGGGCATCCCTGACGCACCCCCCTCCCGAAGCGAAGGGGCGCCGTCAAAGACCCGTTAACTTTAATCAGACACTCCGCGGCGGCGTACAGAAGTCGGATCCGGGCGACGAAATGCGTCCCGAACCCGAACGCGCGCAGAGTCCCGAAAAGATACTCGTGATCCACCCTGTCGAACGCCTTCTCCTGATCCAGGGAAAGGAAGGCGACCGACAGACCAGCCCTCTGGGAATGGTGGACCAGGTCCCGGACCAGATGGATGTTATCGTGGATACTCCGGCCCGGGACCGTGTAGGACTGGTCGGGGTGGATCATGCGGGCCAGCACGGTGCCAAGGCGAGCAGACATAGCCCTGGCGAAAATTTTGTAGTCCGTGCTGAGGAGGGAGACCGGGCGCCAGTTCTTAAGTAGGCGGAGATCGCCCTTCTTGGGCAGCAGGACGATGACCGCCCTGCGCCAAGAGAGGGGCATCTCCCCGGTCGCCAGACTTTCCCCCAGGACCCGCGCGTAGTCGTCCCCCAAGACGTCCCAGAACGCCCTGTGGAACTCCACGGTCAGCCCGTCCAGCCCCGGGGACTTGCCCCTCGAGAGCTGGCGCAGGGCGCCGGTCAGCTCCGCCAGGCTTAGCGGAGCTTCTAGATTCTCGGCGCCCTCCGGGCCGACCTTCGGCAGGTCCTCCCACAAAACTCTGCGCGCATCCTCGCTGGACGGATCCGAAGAGAACAGAGCCCCGTAATAGGCCCGGGCCTCCGCGCTGATGCCCTCCGGATCCGAGACCAGAGATCCGTCGTCGGCCAGCAGCCCCAAGAGCTGCTTACGGACCCCCCGTCTTTTTTCCAGCGAGTAGAAGAAGGGGGAGCCGCGGTCCAGGTCCCGCAGGAGCTGGATCCGCGACCTCACGTACGCGCCTCGGGACCCGACCAGCTGCAGGTCCTTCAGCGCGCCCTTCTTCTCTTCGTACACCTTCCGCAGGGCCGGGTCCTCGACGACTTGACCGAGACGGGACTCCAGGTCGAGCACTTCTTTCTCCAATCGCCCGACCCGGGCCTCCCGCCTCTTGGTCGACCCCTTCGCGTACTCCTGACAGAAGACGCGGACGTGAGCCTTGCCCACGTCCCACCATAGCCTCAAGGAGGGGAAGCCTCCCCGCTTCCTTCTCCAGTCGGCCCAGAACCGGCGAAACGAATCCCGGAACCGCGCGTCCTCCAGCAGCAGGTTGTTAAAATGCCAGTACGCGGACCCCCCCCGCGCGCGCAGCGGAGCGAGCTCCGCCCACACCAGGTGGTGGTCCGTGCACGGCACCGGCCGCATGGAAGCCGCCGGAACGCAGGAGACGTACGCCCGGGAAATGTAAAGGCGGTCGATTCTGGACCTTCCTCCTCCAGACCTCACGCTCGTGAAGGCGCTGGAGTCGGGATGGAGATTTCGCCAGACGTCCACCAAGTCGAAGGACCCGACCAGGTCCCGCAACTTCTCCATCGCCGCCGGGCTTCGCGGGGGACCCGACCGGTCCCGCGCCTCGAGGGTACAATTGAAATCCCCCCCGAGGATGACGCACTCGCCCACGTCGATGGAGCCCAGAAGAGCGGACACTTCTCCGAAGAAGCGCACTTGCTGCGCACCGGTCCGGGGGGCGTACACGTTCACTAAATGGAGCGGCACGCCTCCCAGGCGAACAGTGACCTGGAGCAAGCGGCCCGGCACGTGCTCCTTGACCCTCAAGATCTCCGGCTGAAAATGCGGGGCCAGCAAGACAGCCACCCCGCAGGAATTGTTGGAGAGGTGACTCATGCTGACCCCTCCTTGCCACTCCAGGAGCCACGTGGCCTCGTCTCCCGGAACGGTGTGGGTTTCTTGCAGGAAGCACACCGCATATTTCCCGTCCCGAAGGACCGAGAAGTTATTGAATCTACGGCGCGCCTCCCTGCTGCCATTGATGTTGAGGCTGGCTATGGTTATCTTCATCTCAGAAGCATAGTGCAACCTCTACCTAACGGAGGGGAGGGAGGGCGGTCACTGACGACCGCCACTCCCTCAGCAGCCCAGTGTGGAACGTCTTGAGCCGACGCAGCTCGAGCCGGTCAACGTCCTTGTCCGCGCCCATGATTTTAACGGCGGCGCGGACGGACACGACGAGCAGCGTCAGCTCCGACCACTTGTCGAGGGCCAGCCGGATCTTCTTGTGACGACCCTGGCTCACGGCCATAAAATCCCGGAGTTCCCCTACGGGGATGAGGGGAGAGTCGGTGAAGGGCACGAGGGCGTCCATCGCCTCGCTGCTGATGGACTCCAAATCTTCCTCAGCGCCCCCCACCGAGTCCCCGTCCTCCTCCGGGAGGTCGTCACCGGCGGCCAACCCGTCCGTCACACAGGGTGCAGCGAACGGCTCGGCCGCACCGGCCGGCCCCGCCTCCGTCACGATCCCACCCCCAGGATCGGTGGCAGAGGAGTCCACCCTGGGCTCCTTCAGGGGCGCCGGGCCGGGAGGCGGCGGCGGCGGTTCGGGGCCCCCCCCCGCCTCAGGCGCCGGGGCGACCGGAGAAACCGGGGAGAAAATAATCCCAAATTCCTCCAGCACGTCCGGCGCCAACAACAGAGACGGAGTCAGGGGGCTTTCCGTCTCCCCGCCACCAACCTCCGACCCAGCGGGCTGGGGATTGCTACACTCCTCCACCAGGTCGAGCAGTCCCTGGGAGATGTCTGGGTTATAAAAGGCGGGCTTGGCTTCAGCCTCTTTGGCCTCGCCCGCCCCAGTCCCCAGGACGCCCGACCCGGCGAGGAGCAACGGTTCAGTTTCTACATTTTCTTCCGCGGGTTGTTCCGCGCCCCCCCCCACGGGCAGGGTCTCTTCCCCATCCCCGGGAGGCACAGGTCGGACAGACTCGGCTGCCTCACCCTCCCGAGGGACAGACGACCCCTGCCGATCGCGCGCGACGATGACGGTGGTGGGGTGGGGCGCAGCACCCGCGGCGGGCGACTGCCCCCCTTTTGCGGAGGGACCTTCCTCCTCGCAGTCCTCCTGCTGGGGGCGGAGCTTTCTTTTTAACAAATTGGGGCCCGGAGAGGGGGAGGCCTCCATGTCTGCTGGGGCCTCCCTCTCTGCCCCTTTCCGACGACTGGGTTTCTTGGGCCCCTCGGGCCCGAGCCCGGCCGCAGGTCTTGATTCAGCTGCCTTAGCAGTTGCGGTCACGGTCACGGGCCCGGGCACGAGGACCCCCCCAGTCTCATGCGTCCCGACCAACTCCGCGATATACTCGGGCGTGAGTTCGGCCAATTCAGATGTTTCCTCCGCGAGGGGATCCGCCCTTATGTGTTTATTTTTCCTACGCGCCTTCCTTCCCCCCGGACGCTCTCCCTCCTCCCCGCCGGAGGCCGTGGTGGAGTTGGCCTCCGATTTCGACCGCGCATCCGTCGCCGTCGACGCGCGGACAGTATCAGGGGGAGGGGGGGCGGCGGCGCCAACCCCGGCCGCGCCAGGTGTCGTGGCGGCCTTGGAGGCGGGGCAGTTTTTGCGGACGTGCCCCACCTCCTTACAGGCGTAGCACCGCACGCCGTCCGAGGTCCAGAAGACGCGGTGGGCGGTCCCCCCGTGGAGCACCGTGAACGCGCCGTCCGCGTCCTCCTCCCGCGCCAGCCGGACGAAAAGCTGGCGCCGGAAGGAGAAGACGTGCCGAAGGCTGGCTTCCCGGAAGCCGAGCGGGATGGGTGTGATCCCCGACCTCACCTCCCCCAGTTGACGTAGGTGGGGGAGGAGGAGCTCACCCGGAACAAAGGGCGGGACGTTGGAAACCACAATCCTTTGCGCGGTGGCCTCAAGGGGGTCCACCGGCAGGAAGGTCCCGCCCACGGTGAGCCCCTTCTCGATGGCCAGGGACACCGCCCGCTCCGACCCCAGGAAGAACACAGCCTTGCCGTACATTTTAGAGGCGGCGACGATGGCTGAAGGGCCGACAACCCCAGCCATGGCTTTAACGCACGCCTCTATAGTCATGTTGGGGTGAGTGTAGCTCTTGACCCCATTCTTCCTCGTAAGGAGGGTAAAAGGTGACGGGGTAACAGGAGGACTCGTGGCTGCGGCCGTGGCCGCGGCTGCCACGCTCGCGTACGTCCTCGCTGCCCCCGCCACCGACGAAGATGTACTCGCCATAATGGAGGGTTCTTTAAGGGCTACACTCACCCCAAGTCACAGGCCTGAAGGTGTTAATGGCCTCGGTTTTTTTTTGGTTTTCCCCTGAGCAGAGGGAGCTCTTAAATTGAAGGCACACCTCTCCCTTTTTATGAATTAATTAGGAGAGGGGCCTTCTGCCCTCTGCTCAATGGGTACTTAATTAAAAAGATAATGAGGTGCCTCTTAGAGAGAGAGAGGCAGAGAGAGACAAGAGACAAAGAGAGAGAGAGAGGGGGGTGGGAAGGAGGGAAGCCGCAAGGGCAGGGTCGCCACTCAGGATGGTGGGTGGGTGGGTGTTGGCAGGGGGGTGCACTCTCCGATGTAATACAAGTCTTTGGTGGTGGTCTTCTGGTGGGGGGAGAAGATGTCTTCACCTGGGATAGCTGGAGATGCCCAGGCTCAGTCCTGCACCAGGTCTTAACGATGCCCAATAATATTAAGTTAATTGGGGACTTCACCTAGGCAGCTCCAGCTGTCCCAGGTCAGGCAATAGAAAGGGGGTGTTTAATATGGTGTGTGCGGCCTAGCTTTTACAAAAGCCACACACACACACACACACCCCTTGGATGTTCCGGCCTTCTTCTTTTTCTTCTTTCCTCCCCCCACCTACAAAACAAAGTCTCTGGGAGAGTGCCCCAGAATCACACCCACCTGTAGCTGTTGTTCTTTCCTTCCTCCCTCCTTCCAAACAGATGATGTTGTTGATGTTTTCTCCCCTCTCTCCCTCTCCTGAAATGGAGGCCAATTGAGGAGGCAGTGTTGGAAAGGCCTCTCCTCTGGTGTTTGATGGCCTTGGCCTTCCTTTCTTATCTTTCTCCTCTCCTGTCCTCTCTCTCCAGGCACCTCAGTAGTTGTGGTTGTTGGTGGTGGCCTGCTGTCTGGCCTTCTCCTTCTCCTCTTCCTGCTCACAGAGACCACCACTCTGCTGCTGCTGCTCCTCAGTCAGCAGCTCCGAAAGCTTGTGATTTCAAATACAACTGTTGGACTATAACCTGGTGTTGTGCGACTTCTCATTTTTGTCCACCCCAGTCCAACGCCGGCATCTCCACATCATAATTAGTATTAATCCTAAGGGTTGAGAATCCAAAATGGGGATGTAGAGATGGCAATGATGGGAACATATTGTACTCGATTTTGCTGTTTCCTAAAACTTTGCCTTCAAGTCCCAGACATACAAACATTTGACTGACGCATCACTGATTGTCCTGGAAGTTGAGTACTGATTGAACTAAATTTTGATGTACTAAACAGTTATAAAGGGTCCTGGACCCCTTGTGCGCTGTTAAAAGGAACATGGGAACAGGAGCATCATTAATCAACACTTACATAAGAAGATAAGAAATAGGAGCAGGAGTAGACCATTTGGCCCTTCGAGCCTGCTCCGCCATTCAATAAGATCATGGCTGATCTTCTACCTCATCTCCACTTTCCTGCACTATCCCCATATCCCTTGATTCCCTTAATATTCAAAAATCTATTGATCTCTGTCTTGAATATACTCAACGACTGAGCCTCCACAGCCCTCTGGGGTAGAGAATTCCAAAGATTCACCATCCTCTGAATGAAGAAATTTCTCCTCATCTCGGTCCTAAATGGCTGACCCCTTATTCTGAGACCCCTGGTTCTAGACTCCCCAGCCAGGGGGAACATCCTCCCTGCATCTACCCTGTCAAGCCCTGTAAGAATTTTGTATGTTTCAATGAGATCACCTCTCAATTCTTCTAAACTAGGAAATAAAGGCCTAGTCTACTCAATCTCTCCTCATAGGCCAATCCCCCCATCCCAGGAACCAGTCTGGTGAACCTTCGTTGCACTCCCTCTATGGCAAGTATATCCTTCCTTAGGTAAGGAGACCAAAACTATACACAATACTCCAGGTATGGTCTCACCAGGGCCTTCTATAATTGCAGTAATACATCTTTACTCTTATACTCAAATCCTCTTGTAATAAAGGCCAACATACCATTTGCTTTCCTAATTGCTTGCTGTACCTGCATGTTAACTTTCGGTGATTTGTGTACAAGGACATCCAGGTCCCTCTGAACACCAACATTTCCGAATCTCTCACCATTTAAAAAATACTCTGCTCTTCTATTTTTCCTGCCAAAGTGGATAACTTCACATTTCTCCATATTATATTCCATTTGCCATGTTCTTGCCCACTCACTTAGCTTGTCTATATCCCCTTGAAGCTCCTTGCATCCTCTTCACAACTTACATTCCCACCTAGCTTTGAATCATCAGCAAACTTGAATATATTACATTTGGTCCCCTCATCCAAATCATTGATGTAGATTGTGAATAGCTGAGGCCCAAGCACTGATCCTTGCGGTACCCCACTAGTTACAGACTGCCAACCCGAAAATTACCCATTTATTCCTACTCTCTGTTTTCTGTCCGTTAACCAATCCTCAATCCATGCTAATATATTACCCCCAATCCCATGAGCCCTAATTTTGTTTAATAACCTCTTGTGTGGCACCTTATCGAATGCCTTCTGAAAATCCAAAAACACCACATCCACTGGTTCCCCCTTATCTATTCTGCTAGTTACAACCTCAAAATACTCTAACAGATTTGTCAAACATGATTTCCCTGTCATAAATCCGTGTTGACTCTGCCCAATCCTATTATTATTTTCTAAGTGCCCTGTTAGCACGTCCTTAATAATAGATGCCAGCATTTTCCCTACTACTGATGTCAAGCTAACTGGTCTGTAGTTCCCAGTTTTCTCTCTCCCTCCTTTCTTAAATAGTGGGGTACATTTACTACCTTTCAATTCGTGGGAACCGTTCCAGAATCTATGGAATTTTGGAAAATGACAACCAATGCATCCACTATCTCTATAGCCATCTCTTTCAAAACCCTAGGATGTAGGCCATCAGGTCCAGGGGATTTATCGGCTTTCAGTCCCATTAATTTCTTCAGTACTATTTTTTTACTAATACTAATTTCTTTCAGTTCCTCATTCTCACTAGAGCCTTGGTTCTCCACTATTTCCAGGAGGTTTTTTGCATTTTCTTCCGTGAAGACAGACACAAAGGCCGCGATTTTGCCGGCGCTCAGAGGGCGGGTTTGGAGGCGGGTCAGAGGTTCAATTAGTTTTGATTGACGGTGGGTCCCGAACCCGCCGTCAACCCGCCTCCACGCAACTTTACCAAGTGTCGGGTCTGGGAGTCCCGATCAGAGCCGCCACCAAGCGGCGGGAGAGGCACTTAAGGCAGTTAACAGCTTGTTAACTGCCTACATAATCCCATTTTAGCAGGCTCTTCCCATTTTACCACATTTTCAGTGTGTTTCACGCCGTTCCCAGAACACACCAGCTGATTGTGCCGGGTTCAGCAACTACGCAATTTCTTGACTGCTGCTCTTGCAGCATAAAAGCGGACCTGTAACATGGCTGATTTCCAGATGACACAACTTTGTGTTTTGAGGTGTTGGAACACTTTTTGCAGGTCTGTTGAGCTTGTAAGTGGTTAAGCTGAGATCCACTAGCACTGTGACCTCCTTGGAAAACCCTCTCTCCACATTGCCTGAGCGCCACATTTCCACCAGAGCCATCATCGAGTAAACCATCGGCTTGCTCAATTAGATTCAGATGCCTCGACAGATCAGGTGGAGCCCTACAGTACTCAGCAGCCAGGATCTCCAGAATCATCGTGGTCTGCTGTGCACTGCACAACATCGCACTGCAGCGTGGCTTACCGTTGCCTGAGGAACAAGTGGCTCAGCGCACAGCCTCCTCCTCAGAGGAGGAAGACCTTGCGGAGGCAGATGTGCCAGTTCCACCAGCACGCGAGCACATTGCTGGCCGTGATGCAAGGGATGCACTAATCCATGCCAGATTTGCTTAAGTTTATGAAGCAAACACATGTGGCTGCCACCTTCTTAACACACCAAACACCATCTGTACAATAAACTGTGGGTTCCTATCACTCTCACCACCATCATTACAGACGAAACGCGCCCTGACACCTCACTGTGACGCCCATTTCTGGGCACATATAGGCCAACTCTTTGAATGTTTGCCATTGCATTTCTTTATTACAATGGAAATGACGAAGATAATCTTAAATTTGTATAACATCAAAACACCCAAGTGACTACCCTCGTTTGTGTGTTAACTTTCTCTTACGCATGCTTCTACGTGGTGCTTCCCCTGTGGCTTCAACAGATGTGGAGGCACCTTGCTCACTTTCATGCTGCTCCTGCTTCAACACCTTTGGCGGGCGTCCTCTGGGTTTGGGAGCCTGGGAGGGCTCGGCAACAGTCTGCTTCTCCTGCGGCTGTGCAGGGGCTGAGACGGCCATCTCATTTGGGTGAGGAATCTGGGGCTCTGACCGAGGGCTCCGCTGTGGCATGGCAGTGTGAGCGCTTAGAGAGGTGCCCACACTTCCTTCTTGTTGACCACCAACATCCCTCTCACGGGTCAGCCGCACCTCTGTGCTGGCAAGTGGCAGGAGAGCACCTTGCTGCACTTCAGTGGGGCCATGAGGACCCGTATCTGCAGTAGCAGTCCTCCTCAAAAAGATGTTCATGAAGCTCTGGTCTCTCTGCTCAATAGCTGCCCATCGCTCCTCCAGAGATGTCGGTCTATTCTGAACAGTCACCATCTTTTCCTTACTCTGGCGACTTACTTCCTCCATGGCCGTAGCCATCCTTTCCACGCAGGTTGCCATCCTATCCATGGTGGTGCGTTGATGTGCCAATGCCTCCACCATTGCATTGCTTATGTTTGTGATGGACTCCTCCATTCTCTGCACACTCGCAGCTACCGTGGATGCAAAACCTGTCAGAGACTCCTGCACTTGTTGCTGAAGTTCCAGCACCGCTCTCTTTCTGGATGGCCCCAGAGGCACAGGGTCCACATGCAGCAGAGCTAGGAGCGCCCTGTGGCCTCCGACGAGGACTCTCCACTGCTGTCCCTGTCTCCACCATCTGCTGATTATCACTTGTGAGCTGTGATACACCAGGTGACAACACTAATCTATCTCGCGAATGAGCCACCGAGGTGCGCGTCTCTGCGCTGGTGCTGGGTGCGCTCAATTCTGCTGACAGTGCGCCCTCAGAGGTTGCAGCTTCCTGCTACTACTTCCTTAATAATGGACTCCAGCATTTTCCCAATGACAGATGTTAGGCTAACTGGTCTATAGTTTCCTGCTTTCTGTCTCCCTCCTTTCTTGAATAGGGGTGTTACATTTGCGGTTTTCCAATCCACTGGGACCTCTCCAGAATCCAGGGAATTTTGGTAGATTACAATCAACGCATCCACTATCTCTGCAGCCACTTCTTTTAAGACCCTAGGATGCAGGCCATCAGGTCCAGGGGACTTGTCCACCTTTAGTTCCATAAGTTTGCCTAGTACCTTTTCTCTAGTGATGGTGATTGTTTTAAGTTCCCCCCTCCCTATAGCCCCTTGATTATCTATTATTATTGGGATGCTTTTAGTATTTTCTACCGTGAAGACCGATACAAAATATTTCTTCAAAGTCTCTGTCATTTCCCTGTTTCCCATTATTAATTCCCCAGTCTCCTCCTCTAAGGGACCAACGTTTACTTGAGTTACTCTCTTCCTTTTTATATACCTGTAGAAGCTCTTACTGTCTGTTTTTATATTTCTTGCTAGTTTACTCTCATAATCTATCTTCGCTCTATTTATTATTTTTTTAGTCATCCTTTGCTGGTTTCTAAAAATTTCCCAATCCACTGGCCTACCACTAACAGTCACACCCTCCTGTCCCCGACCACTAACCAGACCTGTACCACTACCTAACCTAAGGGGTGTGACTGTCTCCTGGATCAAAGTGTCCAGGTAACTCTCCCCATCCCTGATGCCCCGCAATGTCTGCACCTCAGACTCCAGCTCAAAAACTCTGAGCTGAAGTTCCTCAAGATGCAGGCACTTACTGCAAATGTGGTTGTCCGGGATCTCAATGCTCTCCCACATGCTGCAGTTGCGGCACACCACCTGCACTGCCATCCCTATATGACCTTGTTTTATTTAATTAAATGTAATTAAATTTGTAATTAGGTAACTTAGTTTACACTGTAGTTTCTTGACTAGCTTAAGTTAAGGGTACTGAAATTAAATATCTACCTGTAACACAAAGCACTACAAGCCCAATAAGAGAAAAAATACTCTGGGAAATTCTTCTTTGACACCCTCAGGGAAATCAAAGCCAATCCAGGAGATCACGCGATCCAAGTGTTATTTATAAATGATGTGATCTCTGTCCCAGTCAAGAACGGGTCCGATCCCTCTTGAAGGCAATGCAGAGAGTCAGCACCCACCCTACCAGCCGGCAATGTATTCCAGAGGCTCACTACTCTCTGGGAAAAGAACCGCCTAACATCCAGTTTATTCCTACTCTTACACAGAATAAACTCATGTCCCCAGTCCTCCCCAATCTGTTAAACTGGAATAATCTATCAATAGGGTTGCTGTCCAGCCCTTTAATTATTTTATAGATCTCTATCAGATTGCTTCAAAGTCTACGCTACTCCAAAGTAAACAGACCAAGGTCCTTGAGCCTATCTGAGTAGCTGAGATTCTCTAAGCAAGGAATCAATCTTGTTGCTTTCCTCTGGATTTTTCCAAGGCCACTATATCACCCACCATGTGGGGGGACCAAAGTACTGCAGATGCAGTCTGACAAGCGACCTGTATAATGACAGAACGGTGTCCTTTGATTTAAACTGATTAATACACCCGAGTACCTTGTTAGCTTTAGCTACAGCTTCTCCACATTGGTCATGAACCATGAATCAGACATTCGAACAGAACAGATTTTATTCATTGACAAACAGCAGTACAGTGATGTAAACAGTAGATATGACAAACATAAAAATATGGCTCTAAAGTGGCGAGCTGTGCTGCATTCTCAACATCTGCATCTTTAGCATCGCATCTGCATGTGTGATCTGGATTCTAATTGGTTCATCATTTTAAACAAAAACAGAAAATGCTGAAAATACGCAGCAGGTCAGTCAGCACCTCTAAAGAAAAGAGAACGGTTAGTATTTTGGGTCAGGCGCTACCTCAATATTAACCTGTCATTTCTCTTTACAGATGCTAACTTACTTGCCAGGGTCGGTAATGCAATCTTGAACATTCGAAGTGCACCATAGTACAGGCCGACTTCGTAGCCAGCACATAGAGCCTGTGCAATGAATATGCACAAGACTCAGAAGGCCGACAGATTCCAAGCAAATAGGACCATAGCTGCACAGTGTAAGTGGAGTGATACAGACACTAAGGCCCTGATATTGACAGGCAGATCACTGTGGGTAACGCCGGCAGGACCTCATTTATTTTTTCCATTTCCTGGTCGGATTGAGAAGACTGGCTGGCTGTCGTACGGGAAGGACTGCACTGGTAAGCCACAGCCGGGGAGCGGAGGAGAGGGAGGGAGAAATCTGAGGTCAGGGGTGATCGTGGATGGAAGCTTGCGGGGGAGATCGGAGGCCGGGGTGGGGGATGGAGATCGTGGAGGCCAGGGAGGAGATCAGAGACTGGGGGTGGGTGGCGTGGGGAGATGGTGGCGGTCAGGGGGGAGACTGTGGCAGTCTGGTGTAGTTCGGAGGGGAGTTGGTGGAGGTCAGGGGGAAGGAAGTCCAATCACCGGGAGTGGAGCAGGTTTGCTTGGGGGACTGGGGGGAAGTACTCCTGGCTGAAAGCAGTGCTGGAAAGTCACCAAAAGCCCACTGATCATTGGCTCTCTAGTGTCAAATGGTCACTGAAAGTGGTGGTCTGTAAAACCAAATTCCAGCAGATGCTGCCCTAAGGGCAATGATGTTATTCTGGATCGGGATGTTAATTCATCTCTCACAAGGATACATTCTCTGAGGCTCGGGACAGACTGTAGAGCCTTGCTAGCAGCGAGTGTGGGTCAAAAAAAAATCAAATCACCAAGTATTTCCCAGTTAAAAGTTTGCCTCGCTGTAGGCCTGCCAAACCCTTGCTTGCATATGATGGGATTTTTCAATTCTAGGGGATGGTCCGCTCACAGCGAGCTGTTTGTCCATAGAAAAAGGGCACACCTTTTTGAAGCTGGCCTGCCCTGCGGTGAAGCTAGATTTAAAGCTCACTTGCCGCTGTTTTGTTTGTAGCAACTGCAGGGTGATTTTTTTGGTTGACCATTTTTAACCACCTTGTACTTTTTTTGGCAGCTTGTGTTCATTTTGGTAAAGGGCGCAAATTCTGCAAGTCTCACTTGCCTGGAGTCCTGGCTGTTGCCGCTCCTGCCCACAGTGTAGCCTAGCAAGGTGGGAAGGAGGGAATCCCTCTGGAGATTCTCAGTGTGCGCCATGACCTGGATGAAGAGGTGGTGTTAATGAGGGCGCACCATCCTCGGGTGCAAAGGCACCTCAGGGACCATTCAGAAAGGGTGCTGCTGTACAGTCTCGCCAAGGTGCTGTTACTTTCTCATTCAAAGATCTTGATATTGTGATTACTTCTTCAAATACCTTCCAATAAAATACCGATCAGAAAATTGAGTATTTATCTTTTATTCGACAGGTGGTCTGATGGTCACCACCATGAACCTGGAGTCTCTGGAGAGGGTGGTTGCTGCTGGATTCTTAAAGGACACAAAATGGCCACCTGAGCCATACATGGAGGTTCTCCGTGACACGGGATTTGTTGACGTGCGTATGGAGGACAAGCAAGACAAGGGAGAATCCTTCCAGGCTATCTTTGCGACAGCAAACAAGCCCTGAATGTGCTGTACTCTGTGAGCCCTGATACCTGAATAACTTGCATTTGCTGATGCTGTTATGGAATCCTTTAGCAATAAGTAAAAATAATTCGGAACATAATCTCTTACACCAGTTATATTCCACTGATCCCAGACAGGTTTAAAAATGTCACATACACGGAATAATTTCACTATGAGCTGTGCTGCTCCTTTTGTGAGCCATACAGTAATTGATGGCACCATACTCGGGCCCCCAGGCAGATATCAGTAAACATGTATGTTGTCCCAGCACAATTTATCCCCACCTGGCCCAACAATCCAAATTCGAATCCATAGTAACCCATTGATTGATCAGGGTTCTTGTACTCTGTGCCATGTAATGGTTCCCCCCTCCACACTGCCCCCCCCAGTCAAGCTAGACTTCCTGATCTGAGGTGTGCGAGCAGGGGCAGAAGTCAGACAGAGCCTTGGCACTCCCCCACAGGGAGGGAAGGAGACTGAAGAGATCCCACATGCCCTGCTTTCACACACCCACTAGCAGTCAGAGCGCAGCATTACACAGTACAGGAGGAAGGTTGTTTGATCATTCTCTTGCCTGGCCAACAAAAAAGGACTTAAAGGGTGCAAATACATCGTAAATAGAGGAGGATTAAAACAAAATGTTGGCCCTGAAATTGCACTCGGTGGCGTAGCTACGTAGTACGCCGCCGACCTCCGAAAGGAATTCGCACTTATGTGGTGCAAGGCCCCACACGTAAACGTGCTGTCAGATGCTGCAGAGTTGTGCACAGCCTGGTGCATCACAGAGCCGAGAAGCACAGCGTAAAGCTATGAGGTACCTGATGCATCCAACATGCTGAGAATGGTAAGGGGCTTGATTCCTTCAGAGTTTAGGGAAACTTCTGTTTTACTGCACTGTACTCCTAGAGGCTAGCTGGTACTATTGACAGTGAATTGAATATACGAACATACGAATAAACGAATTAGGAGCAGGAGTAGGCCCCTCGAGCCTAAAATCATGGTGGATCTGATTATTCCATATTCCCGCCTACCTCCGATAACCTTTCACCCCCTTGCTTGCTTAGATATATTTACAAACTTTTACAGGAAGAATGCAATTTCACTTTTTTAGGGAAGGGAAAAGACTCATTTTCTAGCAGATCCGCAATAAAATCGCTAATTATCTAAACTTTTATACTCGGGAGTAACATTTTTTACATTGCAATCATTCTAACAAAGTTGCCCTCTACATAAAATGATATTGATTTTTTTCTTTAGAGAAAGTAATCGATGATTCAAATTACGTCTTAAAACAAATATATAATGTTCCAACAATTTTTTTAAATAGAGACATCCTATTAATTCCTCAACTTTTCTGTTTTTGTGGGGTGGTGGGAGATGGAGACATGAGTGGGGAGGGAGCACGTTACTTTCAGAAACTTGGACCCTTTCTAAAGCTGAAAGGACAAAGCGAGTTCTAATTAAAGGTGTTACGCTGTGCTAACAGGCTGCCGCGCCTCTTTGCACCAGCTGTAAAATATTCATGCATGCAGTTGGTGGGCAATTAGCCCAACTCTGCCAGCAATGAGGATAATACAGTCGGAGCAGATGATCTGTCAAGTCAGAACTCTGAGAGTATATTGTCATACCTACCGCAAATTCTGCCCCATTATTTGCCTGGTATCAAATGCGCTTGCACTCATTGTAGCCAACAGAAAGAATGAGAAAGTTCCTACAAAAGATTTTGGGAAGTGAGGAAGAGGATTAGATTAGAGGGCTCATGTGGAGAAAATGATCTCCAGTATTTTGTACATTCATATTATAAAAAGTTTACGTACTTTTTCACTTCCTGGCCTGCATACTTCAAACGTCACACGCAGTTTAATATAAATTTCTGGATCACACGAGAATGAATCCCAAGCTAGATTTCTTCACTTGTCAGCATCCCAACCCCACTCCCAAGCTGGCAGGCCAGATTTCTTCACTTGATTTTAGGCCTATCCATGTCCCGTTCCCCACTCTGCAAGATGCCTGGGTGGCGTTTCCCCCCTTCATCCCCCACACCAATTTCTTTGTTGCTCTGTGGCAACTTACCATCCCATCCCTGCTGGATGCACGTGGCCCAAAAAAGAAAGACTTGTATTTCTATAGCACCTTTCACGACCTCAGGACGTCCCAAAGTGCTTTCCAGCCAATGAAGTACTTTTAAAGTGTAGACACTAATGTAATGTAGGGAACGTGGCAGACAATTTACAGGCAGCAAGGTCCCACAAACAGCAATGAGATAAATGACCAGATAATCTGTTTTAGTGATGTTGGTTGCACTATAAATATTGGCTAGGACACTGGGGAGATCTCCCCTGCTCTTCTTCGAAAACGTGCCATGGAATCTTTTCAGTCCATCTGAGAGGGCAGACGGAGCCTCGGTTTAACATCACATCCGAAAGACGGCCCCTCCAACAGTGCAGCACTCCCTCAGTACTGCATTGAGTGTCAGCCTAGATTATGGCTCAGGCTGTAGGCCTCTGCCCCCATCTCTCCTCTCTCTTGCCACCTCTTCCCTATGGCCTATTGGTCTCTGGCCCCATCTATCTCTTTCTCTCTCATTTTTTCAGATACCCGTGCTCTGCCCTTTGCCCCATAACCTGCTGACTCTGCTCAGTGGCCCAACTATTCCTATATTTCTCGCTTTCTTTCCAAACTTGGGCGTCTAAATTTAAGTGCCTTGATGTAGATTAAAAGATATACGTGTTCCAAATTTTAAAACTAAATTAATCACAGGCAATGTGTTGTTGTTGTTGCATGTGGGAGCTGGTGGACACCATTGAGGTCCAAGGCGACCACATCTGCAGCATAGGTTGGCTGCTCGAGGAACTTCGGCTCAGAGTTGATGAGCTGGAGTCCGAGATTCAGACACTGCGACACATTCGGGAGGGGGAGCATTACCTAGACACTAAGTTCCAGGAGGCAGTCACACCCACTAGAGTAATTACTTCCAATTTGGCCCATGGTCAGGGACAGGAGGGTGTGACTACAAGCGAGGCAGGTATTGGGATCCAGGCGGTAGTGATGGAGGAGCCTCAGCCCTTGGCCTTCTCTAACAGGTACGAGATTCTTGCTCCCTGTGTGGACGAGAGCAGGGACTGCAGGGAAGATGAGCAATCTGACCACAGCACCATGGTACAGGGAGCCATTCAAGTTGGGGGAGTAGAAAGAAATGTTGTAGTGATAGGGGATAGTATAGTTAGGGGGATAGACACTGTTCTCTGCAGCCGAGAGCGTGAGTCCCGAAAGCTGTGTTGCCTGCCCGGTGCCAGGGTTAAGGACATCTCCTCTGGGCTGGAGAGAAACTTGGAGTGGGAGGGGGAGGATCCAGTTGTCATGGTCCACATAGGCACCAATGACATAGGTAGGACAAAGAAAGAAGTTCTGCTGAGAGAGTATGAGCAGCGAGGGGCTAAATTAAAAAGCAGAACCACAAAGGTAATTATCTCTGGATTACTACCTGAGCCACGAGCGAATTTGCATAGGCTAAATAAGATCAGAGAAATGAACGAGTGGCTCAGAGACTGGTGTGGGAGAAATGGGTTTCAATTTGTGGGGCACTGGCACCAGTGCTGGGATAAGAGGGAGCTGTTCCGTTTGGACGGGCTTCACTTGAACCATGCTGGGCCTAGAGTCCTAGCGAGTCGAATAACGAGGGCTTTAAACTAAATAGTGGGGGAGAGGATCCAGGTGAGTGGGAATTTAAAAAGTCAATGAGAAATGAGAAAGCAATAGAGCAGGATAGAGATGGGGGAATAATAACCAGAGTGTGACAGGAAGGGACAGAATGTTTAAAAATAAGAGCGCAACAGAAAATGGGGCCAAAACAAGGAGGAATGGTAAAAAGACAAAGTTGAAAGCTCTATATCTGAATGCACGCAGCATTCGTAACAAGATAGATGAGTTGACGACACAAATAGATACAAATGGGTATGATCTGATCGCCATTACAGAGACGTGGTTGCAAGGTGATCAGGGTTGGGAACTGAATATTCCAGGGTATTTGACAATGCGGAAGGATAGACAGAAAGGAAAGGGAGGTGGGGTGGCTTTGTTGGTAAAGGATGGGTTGAGTGCAGTGGTGAGAAGTGATATTGGCTCAGAAGATCAAGATGTAGAATCGGTTTGGGTGGAGATAAAAAATAATAAAGGGAAAAAGTCTCTGGTGGGCGTAGTCTACAGGCCCCCGAACAGTAGCAATACTGTTGGACAGAGTATAAATCAGCAAATAATGGAGGCCTGTAAAAAAGGTACGGTAATAATCATGGGTGATTTTAATCTCCATATTGATTGGACAAATCAAATTGGCCATGGTAGCCTTGAGGAGGAGTTCATGGAGTGCATCCAGGATGGTTTCCTAGAACAGTATGTAATGGAACCAACCAGGGAGCAGGCTATCTTGGATCTGGTACTATGTAATGAGACAGAATTAATAAATGATCCTGTATGAAAGAGCGATCATAGCATGGTTGAATTTCAAATTCAGTTGGAGGGTGAGAAAGTTGTATCTCAAACCAGTGTCCTGATCTTAAACAAAGGCAATTACAATGGCATGAGGGCAGAATTGGCTAAAGTGGACTGGAAAAATAAATTAAAGGGTAAGACAGTTGAAATGCAGTGGCGGACATTTAAGGAGATATTTCATAACTCTCAGCAAAAATATATTCCAGTGAGAAAGAAAGAATTTAAGAGAAGGGCGCACCATCCATTGCTAACTAAGGAAGTAAAGGATGGTATCAAATTGAAAACAAAGGCATACAATGTTGCCAAGATTGGTGGGAGACCAGAGGATTGGGAAATTTTTAAAAACCAGCAAAGGATGACTAAAAAAATTATAAAGAGAGAGAAGATGAATTATGAGAGTAAACTGGCAAGAAACATTAAAACAGATAGTAAGAGCTTCTACAGGTATATAGAAAGGAAGAGGGAAGCTAAAGTAAACGTTGGTCCCTTCGAGGATGAGACTGGGGAATTAATAATGGGGAACGGGGAAATGGCAGAGACTCTGAACAAATATTTTGTATCTGTCTTCACGGTAGAAGACACTAACAACATCCCAATAATGGATAATCAAGGGGCCACAGGGAGGGACGAGCTAAAGACAATCACCATCACTAAGGAAATAGTACTTGGTAAAATAACGGGACTAAAAGATGGCAAGTCTCCTGGACCAGATAGCCTGCATCCCAGGGTCTTAAAAGAAGTGGCTGCAGAGATAGTGGATGCATTGGTTGCAATATACCAAAATTCCCTGGACTCTGGAGAGGTCCCAGCGGATTGGAAAACCGCAAATGTAACACCCCTATTTAAGAAAGGAGAGAGAAAGCAGGAAACTATAGACCAGTTAGCCTAACATCTGTCGTTGGGAAAATGCTGGAGTCCTTCATTAAGGAAGTAGTAGCAGTGCATTTAGAAAATCATAATGCAGTCAAGCAGAGTCAGCATGGTTTTATGAAAGGGAAATCATGTTTAACAAACTTGCTGGAGTTCATTGAGCAGGTAACGAGCAGGGTGGACAAAGGTGAACCAGTGCATGTGGTGTATTTAGATTTCCAGAAAGCATTCGATAAGGTCAGCAGGCCAGAGGGAAAAGGGCAGTGGACACAAGGAGATTGATGGTGCCAGAAACACCGATAGGGAAGAGGTGGCAAGAGAGAGTAGGAGAGATGGGGGAAGAGGCCGACAGACGGAAGGATGGGGCAGATAGAAACGGGCGAGGAGGTGGAAGAGAGAGAAAGCCAGACATGAGGCTAAAAGATCGGAGGAGAGCTGGATCAGCAGAAGACATCACAAAGACAGAACTAAGGAGCGTCATGAAGCTGCAGCACAGAGAGATCAGCAAAGGAAGAGGCACATCAGGCAGATAGACCAACACTGGCGATGTAGGGGACACTAGCACAAGAGAAAAGGTGATGGTAAGAGAGCAGGGAGAGACAGAAGACATGGCAAAGAGAATAACCATGAGCAGTGCCACAAGCGCTCGCCTGGTGCGACTGACAACCCAAGCTTGCTGTCACCTGATCACTGCTCCCTTTATCTCGCCCTCTTGCACTCTTTTCAGCCTCAGTGATTTTCCTGCACTGTGCGCACAGTCTGTTCACGTGGGTTTCCGAATGTAAAATTTAGGAGTCCAGTTATTTTCAACCTGAGATGATTACCCTTCTCCAAGTCTGGTTACTGAGTTTTTCCCTCAGCTTTTTCCTGCAATTCTAATTTTTTGAGAATTTTCTCCCCTTTTCTCCATCCCACCCCGCCCCCAGCTCCTCAGCCACCCACCCCACAAGAGCTGGGATATCGATCTATCCCTGGCGATCATTCTGCATGTGTAAATCCAGTCAGTTTGTGTCATGAGACTATTCGCCTGCATGGGGCATTACAGCCAAGCCTAAACCTGTCCGAATAATCACACTTCACTCATCGCAACAATTTTATTCTCACAACACAGCAACAAGTCACAACTCAACAGGGAGGAAAGGAACCAATCAGAAATGATAAATAGTGAGTATTTATGGGCTGATGTTAGGGGGTGAGTGATGGTGTGTCTGGGCTGATGTTGGAGGGTGAGTGATGGTGTGTCTGGGCTGATGTTGGAAGGTGAGTGATGGTGTCTCTGGGCTGATGTTGGAAGGTGAGTGATGGTGTGTCTGGGCTGATGTTCGAGGGTGAGTGATGGTGTGTCCGGGCTGATGTTGGAGGGTGAGTGATGGTGTGTCTGGGCTGATGTTGGAGAGTGAGTGATGGTGTGTCAGGGCTGATGTTGGAGGGTGAGTGATGGTGTCTCTGGGCTGATGTTGGAGGGTGAGGATGGTGTCTCTGGGCTGATGTTGGAGGGTGAGTGATGGTGTCTCTGGGCTGATGTTGGAGGGTGAGTGATGGTGTCTCTGGGCTGATGTTGGAGGGTGAGTGATGGTGTGTCTGGGCTGATGTTGGAGGGTGAGTGATGGTGTTTCTGGGCTGATGTTGGAGGGTGAGTGATGGTGTGTCTGGGCTGATGTTGGAGGGTGAGTGATGGTGTGTCTGGGCTGATGTTGGAGGGTGAGTGATGGTGTGTCTGGGCTGATGTTGGAGGGTGTGTGATGGTGTATCTGACAGACATTTCCTTTCCGTGTGGTGGAATGACCTGTACAGATCTCCCAAATTAAATGCCACATACCAGGCTCGCAAGGAGGATTGGCAGAGATGCAACCAGCTGACTCCTTCAATCCCAGCAACCTCTCTTCTCCCCACCCTCCACCCCACGAATTCACCACACAGCATGGTCCTAGATCCTGCATGTGGGATAACGGAAACCCTTTAATTGTATACTAGGAATGTCAATACAGAAGATACAGTAACTGCTTGAGCACACATCTTACTTAATAAACCATAAGCTTAGCCTGCTTTCGTTGACAAAAAATGACTTTTACCCTTTTCAGCATGGCACAAAAAGGAGTGCGTTCAAGCTAAAAGTTTGAATAGAGGTACTAACGTGAATAGACAAATAGGAGGGAAACCAATTGTAGCTTCCAATCAGCAAGACTGCCTCTTTCTGTGCATAACCCTGTAAGTTGCTCATCCTTGGACATTGGAACTGGTTCTGGGGGAGGTGGGACCAGTACAAACGGGACGGTCTGCACCTGGGCAGGGCCGGGACCGATGTCCTAGGGGGAGTGTTTGCTAGTGCTGTTGGGGAGGGTTTAAACTAAAGTGGCAGGGGGTTGGGAACCTCAGCAGGGAGACAGAGGAAAGGGAAACAAGGATAAAAGCTAAAGACAGGAAGGAGAAAAACAAAAGTAGAAGGCAAAGAATCCAACGGTTTAAATCAAACATGGTCACAGTAAATAATAATTCATATAGGTCTGAGAGCGTTAAAAAAACAAGCCTGAAGGCTTTGTGTCTTAATGCAAGGAGCATTCGGAACAAGGTGGATGAATTAGCTGCGCAAATAGAGGTAAATGAATACGATTTGATTGGGATTACAGAAACATGGCTCCAGGGTGGCCAAGGCTGGGAACTCAACATCCAGGTTTATTCAATATTTAGGAAAGATAGGCAAAAAAGAAAGGGAGGTGGGGTAGCATTGCTGGTTAAAGAGGGGATTAACACAATTGAAAGGAAGGATATTAGCTCTGATGATGCGGAATCTGTATGGGTAGAACTGAGAAATAACAAAGGGCAGAAAACGTTAGTGGGAGTGGTATATAGACCTCCAAACAGTAATACGGAGGTTGGGGACGGCATTAAAAGGGAAATTAGAGAAGCATGCAGTAAGGGCACAGCAGTCATCATGGGTGACTTTAATTTACATATAGATTGGGCTAACCAAATTAGTAAAAATACTGTGGAGGAGGAATTCCTAGAATGTTTACGAGATGGTTTTCTGGAACAATATGTCGAGGAACCAACCAGAGATCAGGCCATCTTAGACTGGGTATTATGTAACGAGAAAGGATTAATTAGCAATCTTGTTGTACGAGGCCCCTTGGGTCAGAGTGATCATAATATGATAGAATTCTTCATTAGTATGGAGAGTGAAGTCGTTGAATCAGAGACTAGGGTCCTGAATTTAAATAAAGGAAACTACGATGGTATGAGGCGCGAATTGGGTAGGATTGATTGGGGAATGTCACTCAAGGGGTTGACGGTGGATAGGCAATGGCAAACATTCAAAGACTGCATGGATGAACTACAGAATTTGTTCATCCCAGTGTGGCATAAGAATAAAACAAAAAGGGTGACTCAACCGTGGCTAACAAGGGAAATTAGGGATAGCATAAGATCCAAGGAGAGGGCATATAAATTGGCCAGAAAAAGCGGTAGCCCTGAGGATTGGGAGCAGTTTAGGATTCAACAAAGGAGGACAAAGGGATTAATTAAGAAGGGGAAAATAGAATATGAAAGGAAGCTTGCTGGGAACATAAAAACTGACTGTAAGAGCTTTTATAGATATGTGAAGAGAAAAAGATTAGTGAAATCAAGTGTAGGTCCCTTGCAGTCAGAAGCGGGGGAAGTTATAATGGGGAACAAAGAAATGGCAGACCAATTAAATGCATATTTTGGTTCTGTCTTCACAAAGGAGGACACAAATAACCTCCCAGAGATGTTGGAGAACATACGGTCTGATGAAAGGGAGGAACTGAAAGAAATCAGTATTTGCAGGGAAATGGTGTTCGGGAAATTGACTGGATTGAAGGCCGATAAATCCCCAGGGCCTGATAATCTACATCCTAGGGTACTTAAGGAAGTGGCCCTAGAAATAGTAGATGCATTGCTGATCATCTTCCAACATTCGATGGAATCTGGAACTGTACCCATGGATTGGAGGGTAGCCAATGTTACCCCACTATTCAAAAAGGGTGGTAGAGAGAAAGCGGGGAATTACAGACCGGTAAGCCTGACATCGGTATTGGGGAAAATGCTAGAGTCCATTATAAAGGATGTAATAGCTGAGCACTTGAAAAACAGTGACAGGATCGGACAAAGTCAACATGGATTTACAAAAGGTAAATCGTGCTTGACTAATCTACTGGAATTTTTTGAGGATGTAACTGGGAAAATAGATAAGGGAGAACCAGTAGATGTGGTGTATTTGGACTTTCAAAAGGCTTTCGATAAGGTCCCGCATAAGAGATTAGCATGTAAAGTTAAGGCACATGGGATTGGGGGCAAGGTATTGACTTGGATAGAGAACTGGTTGGCGGACAGAAAGCAGAGAGTAGGAATTAATGGGTCTTTTTCCGAGTGGCAAGCAGTGACTAGTGGGGTACCGCAGGGATCGGTCCTTGGACCCCAGCTATTCACAATATACATTAATGATCTAGATAAGGGAACTAAATGTAATATCTCCAAGTTTGCAGATGACACAAAGCTGGGTGGGAGTGTGTGCTGCGAGGAGGATACCGAGAAACTCCAGGATGATTTGGGCAGGTTGGGTGAGTGGGCAGAAGCGTGGCAGATGCAATATAACGTGGATAAGTGCGAGGTTATCCACTTTGGTGTCAAAAACAGAAAGGCAGACTATTATCTGAATGGCAATAGATTGGGAGAAGGGGAAGTGCAACGAGACCTAGGTGTCCTTGTGCACCAGTCGCTGAAAGTAAGCATGCAGGTGCACAGGCGGTGAAGAAGGCAAATGGTATGTTGGCCTTCATAGCGAAAGGGTTTGAGTATAGGAACAGGGATGTCCTGCTGCAGTTGTACAGGGCCTTGGTGAGACCACACCTTGAGTACTGTGTGCAGTTTTGGTCGCCTTATCTGAGGAAGGATGTTCTTGCCATGGAAGGAGTTCAGCGAAGATTCACAAGGCTGATACCTGGGATGGCAGGAATGACATATGAGGAGAGATTGGGTCGATTGGGCTTATACTCGCTGGAGTATAGAAGAATGAGAGGGGATCTCATCGAAACATATAAAATTCTGACAGGTCTGGACAAACTAGATGCAGGAAGAATGTTCCCGATGGTCGGAGAGTCCAGAACCAGGGGTCATAATCTAAGGATAACGGGTAAGCCATTTAGGACAGAAATGAGGAGGAATTTCTTCACCCAGAGAGTGGTGAACCTGTGGAATTCTCTACCACAGAAGGTAGTTGAGGCCAAGTCATTAACTATATTCAAGAATGAGTTAGATATATTTCTTAAAGCTAAAGGTATCAAGGGATATGCGGAGAAGGCAGGTACAGGGTACTGAGTTTGGATGATCAGCCATGATCTCATCGAATGGCGGAGCAGGCTCGAGGGGCCGAATGGCCTACTCCTGCTCCTATCTTCTATGTTTCTATGCTTCCTGCCACTGAGCCAATTTTGTATCCTTACTGCCACTTTCCCCTTAGATCCATGGGCTTCCATCATCTTAATAAGCTACCTGTGTGGCACTTTGTCAAATGCCTTCTGAAAGTCTGTACACCTGTATAAACCTTCTCTGTTACCTCATCAAAGAATTCAATTAAGTTCGTCAGACATGATTTATTTTTAACAAATCCATGCTGGCTCTCCTTGATTAACCCATGGCCTTTCAAAATGAAAGTTTATTTTGTCCCCGATAATGGTTTCCCACCACCAATGTTAGGCTGACTGGCCTTTTCTTGAATGGTGGTATAACATTAGCAACCCTCCTGTCCTCCGGCACTACTCCTGTATCCAATGAGGATTGAATGATTGTGATCAATGTCCCTGCTATTTCAACCTTTACTTCTTTCAGTAACCTAGGATGCATTCCATCTGGACCAGGTGACATCCAGTGATGCTAATCGTTTTAGTACATCTTCTCTAGCCATTAATATCCTGCAAAGTTGAAAGAGCTATCCAATTAGTCCCGCTGCCCTGCTCTTTCCCCATAGTCCTGCATCTCTTTATTGTATATATCCAATTCCCTTCCAAAGTTACAATTGAATCTGCTTCCACCACCTTTTCAGGCAGTGCATTCCAGATCATAACAACCCTCTGCGTCAATATGGTTCTTTTGCCAATTATCTAAAAAATATATATATTTTTTAAAAATTGCACCAAGTTTATGCAGTTAAGTGAACTTAGATAAAATGATGAATGGAGAGATACTGTATTTGTGCGCAAGTAACTAAGTGAAAGGATGGGGTGCAGAAGAATTGATTACAGCTGAGCCACTTGGCTCATTGACAAAGAATTCGCTCATACACGCGCACCCCTGCAACTGAATGGAACGCCGCCCAACAACTGGATGATTGACGCGTTAACCAACCAATAAGAAGAGTTAGAGTCCCTCACTGCGCCCGCCCAATAGCTTCACTTTCGGGGTTCAGCCGGAGTCACATAAGTCACACCAAGCCAGGCATTGACGGGACGAGCTCCGGCATAGCGTTATTTTTTTTCTAAATATCTTTATTCCTTCATTTCACCTCAATAAATTTTATAAACGCACAGTAAATATCACAGACAACCCGCCTGCTTACCTTGCCATCTGATAAAGCTTGATATGTGCCGTACAAACATGGGAGATCAAAACTTTGCATGGCACGCCGTGTCTGCGCTGCCCTACTCTGTCTCCTGCTGCTCAGGAGAATAACCAGGACAATAATTTGCCTTCAATTCCATGAGCTTCAACTTTAACTAACAGTCTCTTATGAGCAACTTTATCAAATGCCTTCTGGAAGTCCATATAAATAACATCCTTAGACATTCCCCTGTCCACTACTTCATTCACCTCTTCAAAAAATTCAATCAGGTTCGTCAGGCACCTACCCTTTACAACACTTGCGCAGATTTTGTTGTCATTTGCAAACTTACTAGCCGTACACCCAACACCACTATCTAGGTCATTAATAAAGACAGTGAAGAGTAGTGGGCCTACGACCAATCCCTGGGGACACCACCAGTTACGTGACTCCGGCTGAACCACATCGTTAACTACAAATTTGTGGCTGCGGGATTGGAGCCAATTCTTAATCGAGCATTTCAAATTGCTACCGATACCACAAGATTCTATCTTGTGTAGTAGCCTAGTGTGAGGTACCTTATCAAAACCTCTCTCTGAGTGCTGATGACATTGTTGAAGTGATGAGTGGGAGGAGTAGCTGAATTCACAGCGCCAGACAGAGTGGAGTTTGGTTGTAATGATTGATTTGGACAGCCCAGTTTGATCATTATATCTTCAGATCACAACATCCAGTTCAATGCACACCGTGCTTCGCTAATCAGACAGTCGAACAGAACAAATTTCTCAACATCTGCATCTTGATCATCACATCTGCATTTGTGATCTGGATTCTAATTGGTTCATCATTTTAAACAAAAACAGAAAATGCTGAAAATACACAGCAGGTCAGTCAACACCTATAAAGAAAAGAGTTAGTATTTTGGGGACAGCGCTACCTGCAATATTAACCTGTCTTTTCTCTTTACAGATGCTAACTTACTTGCCAGGGTCGGTAATACAATCTTGAACACTCGAAGTGCACCATAGTACAGGCCGACTCCGTAGCCAGTACATAGAGCCTGTGCAATGAATATGCACAAGACTTAGAAATCCCACAGATTCTATGCAAATAGGACCATAGCTGCACAGTCTAAGTGGAGTGGCAGGCAGTGACAGGTATCGGTCCTGGGACCCCAGTTATTCACAATATATATTAATGATCTAGACAAGGGAATTGGATGTAATATCTCCAAGTTTGCAGACGACACAAAGCTGGGTGGGAGTGTGTGCCGTGAGGAGGATGCCGAGAAACTCCAGGATAATTTGGACAGGTTGGGTGATTGGGCAGAAGCATGGCAGATGCAATATAATGTGGATAAATGCGAGGTTATCCACTTTGGTGTCAAAAACAGGAAGGCAGATTATTATCTGAATGGCAATAGATTGGGAGAAGGGGAAGTGCAACGAGACCTGGGTGTCCTTGTGCACCAGTCGCTGAAGGTAAGCATGCAGGTGCAGCAGGCGGTTAAGAAGGCAAATGGTATGTTGGCCTTCGTAGCGAAAGGGTTCGAGTACAGGAACAAGGATGTCTTGCTGCAGTTGTACAGGGCCTTGGTGAGACCACACCTTGAGTATTGTGTGCAGTTTTGGTCGCCTTATCTAAGGAAGGATGTTCTTGCCATGGAGGGAGTGCAGCAAAGATTCACCAGGCTGATACCTGGGATGGCAGGAATGACGTATGAGGAGCGATTGGGTCGATTGGGCTTATACTCGCTGGAGTTTAGAAGAATGAGAGGGGATCTCATTGAAACTTATAAAATTTTAACAGGACTAGACAGACTAGATGCAGGAAGGATGTTCCCGATGGCCGGGGAGTCCAGAACCAGGGGTCACAGTCTATGGATAAGGGGTAAGCCATTTAGGACTGAGATGAGGAGGAATTTCTTCACCCAGAGAGTGGTCAACCTGTGAAATTCTCTACCACAGAAGGCAGTAGAGGCCAATTCATTAAATATATTCAAGAAGGAGTTAGATATATTTCTTAAAGCTAAAGGGATCAAGGGATATGGAGAGAAGGCAGGGACAGGGTACTGATTTTGGATGATCAGCCATGATCTCATTGAATGGCGGAGCAGGCTCGAGGGGCTGAATGGTCTGCTCCTGCTCCTGCTCCTATCTTCTATGTTTCTATGATACAGATACTAAGGCCCTGATATTGGTGAGGAGGTCGGAGCAGGTAACAATGGCAGGACCTCATTTAAATTTATTTTCTCCATTTCGTGGCCAGCTGCCAGCCAGATCGAGAGGCTGTTTGGCTGTCGCACGGGAAGGACTGCACTGGCACACCGCAGCCGGGGAGCGGAGGAGAGGGAGGGAGAGGTCTTCGGTCCAGGGAAGATTGTGGATGGAAGGTTGGGGGGGGGAGATTGGAGGTCAGAGGGAGATCATGGAGGTCGGGGGGGGAGGGAGATCGTGGAGGTCAAGTGGGGGAGACCGTGGAGGTCGGGTGGGGGAGATCGTGGAGGTCGGGTGGGGGAGATCGTGGAGGTCGGGTGGGGGAGATCATGGAGGTCGGGAGGGGAGATTTTGGAGGTTGGAGGGGGAGATCGGAGGTCTGAGGGTGGGGGGGAGATCGGAGAATAGTGGCGGGGTGATCGGAGGTCGAGGGGGCGAGATTGTGTAGGTCGCGGGGGAGATCGTAGAGGTCGGGGGGGAGTTCGTGGAGGTTCTTGGGGGGAGATCGTAGAGGTCGAGGGAGGTCAGAGCGTAGGTTGGGGGGAATAGGAGGTTGGGGCAGAGTTCGGAGGTCGGAAAAAGAACAAAAAAGAAAGACTTGCATTTATATAGCTTATTTCACGCCTTTCACGGACGTCTCAAAGCGCTTTACAGTCAATTAAATACTTTTAGAGTGTAGTCACTGCTGTAACCGGGGAGAGCGGAGGTCGGTGGGGGGGGAGAGCGGAGGTCGGTGGGGGGGGAGAGCGGAGGTCGGTGGGGGGGGAGAGCGGAGGTCGGTGGGGGGGGAGAGCGGAGGTCGGTGGGGGGGGAGAGCGGAGGTCGGTGGGGGGGGAGAGCGGAGGTCGGTGGGGGGGGAGAGCGGAGGTCGGTGGGGGGGGAGAGCGGAGGTCGGTGGGGGGGGAGAGCGGAGGTCGGTGGGGGGGGAGAGCGGAGGTCGGTGGGGGGGGAGAGCGGAGGTCGGTGGGGGGGGAGAGCGGAGGTCGGTGGGGGGGGAGAGCGGAGGTCGGTGGGGGGGGAGAGCGGAGGTCGGTGGGGGGGGAGAGCGGAGGTCGGTGGGGGGGGAGAGCGGAGGTCGGTGGGGGGGGAGAGCGGAGGTCGGTGGGGGGGGAGAGCGGAGGTCGGTGGGGGGGGAGAGCGGAGGTCGGTGGGGGGGGAGAGCGGAGGTCGGTGGGGGGGGAGAGCGGAGGTCGGTGGGGGGGGAGAGCGGAGGTCGGTGGGGGGGGAGAGCGGAGGTCGGTGGGGGGGGAGAGCGAGGTCGGTGGGGGGGGGAGAGCGGAGGTCGGTGGGGGGGGGAGAGCGGAGGTCGGTGGGGGGGGGAGAGCGGAGGTCGGTGGGGGGGGAGAGCGGAGATCGGGGGCGAGAGCGGAGGTCGGTGGGGGGGAGAGCGGAGGTCGGTGGGGGGGAGAGCGGAGGTCGGGGGGAGAGCGGAGGTCGGGGGGTGTGAGAGCGGAGGTCGGGGGGTGTGAGCGGAGGTCGGGGGGTGTGAGCGGAGGTCGGGGGGGTGTGAGCGGAGGTCGGGGGGTGTGAGCGGAGGTCGGGGGGTGTGAGCGGAGGTCGGGGGGTGTGAGCGGAGGTCGGGGGGTGTGAGCGGAGGTCGGGGGTGTGAGCGGAGGTCGGGGGGTGTGAGCGGAGGTCGGGGGGTGGGAGAGCGGCGGTCGGGGGGGTGAGCGGAGATCGTGGCGGGGGGGGGAGCGGAGGTCGGAGGGTCGGAGGTCGGTGGGTGTGAGCGGAGGTCGGGGGGTGGGAGAGCGGCGGTCGGGGGGGTGAGCGGAGATCGTGGCGGGGGGGAGAGCGGAGGTCGGAGGGTCGGAGGTCGGTGGGTGTGAGCGGAGGTCGGGGGGTGAGAGCGGAGGTCGGGGGGTGAGGGGAGGTCGGGGGTGTGAGCGGAGGTCGGGGGTGTGAGCGGAGGTCGGGGGGGTGGGAGAGCGGCGGTCGGGGGGGTGAGCGGAGATCATGGCGGGGGGGAGAGCGGAGGTCGGAGGGTGGGAGAGCGGAGGTCGGAGGGTGGGAGAGCGGAGGTCGGAGGGTGGGAGAGCGGAGGTCGGGGGGTGAGAGCGGAGGTCGGAGGGTGGGAGAGCGGAGGTCGGAGGGTGGGAGAGCGGAGGTCGGGGGGTGAGAGCGGAGGTCGGGGGGTGAGAGCGGAGGTCGGGGGGTGAGAGCGGAGGTCGGGGGGTGAGAGCGGAGGTCGGGGGCAGAGGAGAGCGGAGGTCAGGGAGGGGGGAAGAGCAGAGGTCGGGGCAGGGGAGAGCGGAGGTAAGGGGCAGGGGAGAGCGGAGGTCAAGGAGGTGGGGAGAGCAGAGGTCGGGGCGGAGGAGATCGGAGGCCGGGGCGGAGATCAGAGGTCGGGCGAGATGGTGGAGGTTGGGGGAGATTAGAGGTTAGTGGAGGTCGAGGGAGGTCGGGTGGAGATAGGGAAGTTGGTGGAGGTAAGTCCAATCGCAGGGAGATAAGCAGGTTTACTTGAGCGACTGGGGGGAAGCACCCATGCTCCTCCTGGCCCACAAGCTGTGCTCGAAAGGCACTTAGGTGCTGGATCCCGCCCTTCTGGCCTCCCTTCAGCTGGCGGGTTTCTTGAGCCCTGGTAAACCCAGCCCACAGCAGTTAAATGTAAAAGTCAGGTAAAATTGGAGCCACGCAGCCTGATTATCATATTTAAATGACTGACCTGCTTCTCAAGAGCAGGTTAGTGACCCGTTCCCCAGCCCACCTCCGTTTAAACCGGAGGTAGGCGGGTTGGGGTCGGGTTTCTGATTTTTGAAATTTTAACCCGCTCCAGCCCTCTCCCACCCATCCTGGGGGGGGGAGGGGTTAAAATTCCCCCCAAGTCCCACTGCAGCTGTGGTTCATAAGAACATAAGAAGTAAGAGCAGGAGTAGACCATACGGCCCCTCGAGCCTGCTCCACCATTCAATAAGATCATGGCTGATCATCGACCTCAGCTCCATTTTCCTGCGAATTCTGTGCCTGCTTGTTCCCTCACTGCTTTGGGGTTCTGCTGCAGAGGGCCGTGAAGATACACCTCACTCCATGGTACACTGTGTTTGAGTAAATCCTTCTGCAGGACTGTAGTGATGTCAGAGGTGCACTGCTGCACATTCTCTGACAACTGTTGCAGGCTGCTGATGGTGGACTCAAAGATGTAGTAAAGGCCATCTGCTTTTGCATTAGATCTGTACCAAAGGCAGCTCCAGTAGGAAACCAATCCCTTGTCCTTGCTGCTGCAAAGTGTGTGGGCTTGTCGTTTGCCCAGATGTTTCCTATTGCTGTCTTTCTACATCCGCTTTCTCTTCCTCACTTGCGCATTGCACTTTACCCACTGCCCCTTCCTTGTTCTCACTTATTACATTCTCTGGGCTGCTACTATCTGTGCTGGTGCTGAGGGCAGGTGGAGTGTTGTTAAGTGCTGGAGGCACTGCTGCCTCCAGCTTGCCAAAGACCTACAAGAAGACAGCTTCCAAGACTACCTTTGCAGTTGATCTCATTGATATGTTGAGGTCACTTCTTATATGAAGGAAGAGTACACATATATCCTCAAGTGAGCATACTTGCCATGACACTTCTTCTAATGCCGCAGAACTTTTTATTCACTTGTTTTCAAGTCTGCCTGACCGAGGAGATACCATTCATTTACTAGGTGACCTCTTCCGAGAAAGTTTGGGGGAGAAATTCGTTTTAGCCAGCAGGAGTTAACGGCCGCAATACTAACGGAGCAAAATGTATCTGGGGGAATGGAGATTGTTGGCGCAGTGCTTAGCTTCCATGCAATGCCGTCAGAGCCAATCAGAGGCGAAGTACGTGTGCAGGAGCAGCGTTGGAGCTTCCCACAGCCTCCGGAAGCGAGGCTGTGGAGCTCGCAAGGAATTGTGGGTAATGAAGAGGTCTGAGAATTAAAGGGGCCATGCACACTGAAGCAATACAAATTAAAATGAAGTGAAACAATGCAGTTTTCAGCCATTTCTGCCTTTTAAAAAAATATTTAAAATTAAAATGAAGTCCTAAATGGGAATATTCAGCTCTTAAAGCTGAATTCCCTTCCTAACCTCAAAAAATGGAAAAAATGCCTTGGCACTAACACAAATGGCTCAGCAAGCCAGGGAAGGGGCACCCAAGGTCTCACATGCAGCACTCCAGCTTTGTGCAGGGGGTCAACACTGCAAGACAGACCCTCTACCCACAGGGGCCAGGAGGCCCTCCAGAAACGATATTGAACCACATCACCGAGGCTGTCACTGCCAGCAGTGTCGCCCCCACCACCTGGCTCCATTGCCCAAAGAAGCTTCATGACCTCAGACAACTGGTCAGGGTCAGTGAATGCATCTTCAAAAGCTGTCTCCTATCAACTGCACCACTAGCTTCACACACTGCTCAATGCTCGACCCCCCACCCCAATCAATCACCTACCAACAATCTGCACCAATCATGAAGCACATCTCCCATTCCTAGCCTCACCTCACCCCCTTGGAGGAGATGGTGCAGGGCATTCTTGGCCGGGGCATGGCTGAACCCTTGGCCAGTGGCGGGGCTGAAAGGATAAAAGATGCTGGTATCCTCATACATTATCCTCCTTCTAGCCTGCACCTCATGCTTTCCCACCCTCCCATCACCACAACTCCACCCTTGTGCTTTCCTCATTTCACACACCCAAGAAATGCAGCCTGTGGGTGACAAGAAGAGGAAGAGGAGAGTGAAGACGAACAGGATGAAGAAGATTGATTTGACACTCCCAGCCACCAGCTCCTCAAGGCCAACCAGCAAGGACATTTGCAGTGTCCCCACTGAAAGTCAGCAGCCTTCCACCAGCCATGCTGCAGCCACTGGGGTAGCACTGCATGACATCAGTAGGATAGGCAAAGGCACACACAAGACACTCACTAAGAGAATGCAGATGGGTGATGAGTTGATTTCTTGATGTCACATTGGATGGATAGACGTATATAGATAGATTGGAAAGTTTGCTTTGTGATGGCTTTTATTTCAGCATTGTGGCCAAGAGGACACTGTGATGGTCAGTAACAGAGGGAAGCTAAGGTGTGGGACAAATGTTGAAAGTGGAATTGGTGTTGTGCTCACTGGGACCACAGGCAGGTGCTGGATATCCCGGCCACAAAGGGGCTGTCTGGGATGCATCCATCCGTCTGATTCCTCCTTTTCGGCTTTCTCCTCTTCTGTGTCTTCCTCTTCCCTCTGCAAGCGTATACTGTAAATGTGAAATGACAGCATAAAATCCTAGAAATACTCAGCTGGTCAGGCAGCATCTCAACCTGAGACATGAAATCTGTTTATCTCTCCACGGATGTTGCCTGACTTGCTGAGTATTTGCAGCATGTTCTGTCTTCTCAAAGGCTTTCATTTACCATCTGAGCCCTTGCAGGCATCCAGCAGCACTCCCTACACACTTAAAAAACTTTTCACATCTATTGCAGCAAGCTACCAGTTCAATAAAATCAAAAAAAAACAGTCCAAAACCTTAAATCCAAACTTACCTGAACGATGTGTGTGGTGTCCCATTAAGAGGTGCAGACATCGCCACTATCAGCCTGCTTGCATTAACCTGACGTGCTTAGGATCCAGCGCTGAATTGAGCGCTAGGGTCGAAGTTCACGCTTCTCCAGCATGACGCTGCCAGTTACCGGCAGTGCAAAGGTAAGCACGAAAGAAAAGTTAAGCACGAAAACGACCAGCAACTGCCATTTGAGTGCCATTTAAGGCTACAAATTTCTAGCCCCTTGAGTCTCCTTCTGCCTAAAAGAGTCTCCAATGACTTGGGGTTGAGCTCCGATACCTGAATAATTTGAATTTGCTGATGTTATGTAATCCTTTAGCAATGTGTAAAAGTAATTTGGAACACAATCTCTCATACCAGTTATATTCTACTTATCCCAGACAGGTTTAAAAATGTCAGATAAGCAGAATAATTTCACTATGAGCTGTGCTGCTCCTTTTGTGAGCCATACAGTAATTGATGGCACCATACTCGGCCCCCAGGCAAATATCAGTAAACATGTATGTTGTCCCAGCACAATTTATCCCCACCTGGCCCAACAATCCAAATTGGAATCCATAGTAACCCATTGATTGATCAGGGTTCTGGTACTCTGTGCTGTGCAATGGTTCCCCCCTTCACACCCCCCGCCCACAGTCAAGCTAGACTTCCTGATCTGAGGTGTGCTAGCAGAGGCAGAAGTCAGACAGAGCCTTGGCACTCCCCCACAGGGAGGGAAGGAGACTGAAGAGGTTCCACATGCCCTGCTTTCACACACCCACTAGCAGTCAGAGCGCAGCATTACACAGTACAGGAGGAAGGTTGTTTGATCATTCTCTTGCCTGGCCAGCAAAGAATGACATCAGGACTTAGAGGGTTGGCAAATATATCATAAATAGAGGAGGATTAAAACAAAATGGCCCAGAAATTGGACTTCGATGGTTGCCGCGGGGGTAAGGATCCCCCGCGATATCGCACTCCGCGCCTACCTTTATGGTTTTGGCCCACACGAACTTCAGTTCCTGGGCCTGTCCCTGGTGCCGGCGCGCAGTGTGTGCGTGTCCCAGAGGCGCAGTTAGTGCGATGCGACCTCTGGGATCACGTGGGCCAGTTAGAGCCAATGGCAGCACACCATCTTTCATTCATAGTTTTGACAGGAAGAGCTGTCAAAACTATGAATACAACAAGCCCCCAAAAGAACAGCTAAACCTCAATTAAATTTAAAAAAGCCATCACATTAATAAAATAACTATAGTTAAATAAATTAACCACTTTAAACAAAAATTAAAATTTTTGAAAAAATTAAAATTCTTTTTAAAAGTTATAAAAATAAACTTACCTTTCTTTAAAGTCTCTAAAAAAGATAAACCTGTTGAAAAAAATTTAAAATAATACTTAATTAACTACTTACCTTGTTAAAAGGGGGTCTTACGCCTGCTTTCTTCATGTGTAAAATGTTCAACACTTACCTGCGCGTTCAAACCTGAAAAAAAAACTAAGTGTGCTGCGTGCGCGCAACCTGTAGCGCGCGCGCGGTTCACTTAGGAACCGCCCCCTTCGCAATACCCGAAGTGCCGGTTTCCCGCGCATGCGCAGTGCATGCAGGAAACCGGCACTTCGGGACCTAATACGCGAGAGTACACAGTGCGTAATCTCCCGTATTAGGTCTAATTTTCGGGCCAATATTATTTGTCTGCACCCATTGTATCCCACAGAAGGAATTAGAGATACAAAAGCAAAATACTGTGGATGTTGGAAATCTGAAATAAAAACAGAAAATGCTGGAAATACTCAGCAGGTCAGGCAGCATCTGTGGAGAGAGAAACAGAGTTAACGTTTCAGGTCGATGACCTTTCGTCAGAACTCAGAAGGAACTGGAAAGTTGCTTGCAAAAGATGCCTATTAAAGACTTTGGGAAGTGAGGAAGAGAATAGGATTAGATTAGAGGCCTCAATTTCTTCACTGTGGTGAAGTCTGTGTCCAACCAGATATTGGAGCAACAAAGCCTCGATTTATACAACACAACATAAATCCGGGTAAGATATCTGGCAAATTTTATCAAACCCAAACTGCAGCCCCACCCTGACTCCCTCTTCACAAACACGTGGCAAAATGACTATTTATATATTTTGTTAGGTCCTTTTTCACTGAAATGTCAAAATTTATGCACTTGTGGTATTATAGAAATTGCAAAGTCCTAACAGATCACTGCAATTTAAAGTGCAAAAATAATAAATTTTTAGTACAAGTAACTGTCTCTTCACCTCTGGAATCTTTTGATCTCTGTTTCATATCTGCCACATCCAGAATAGCGTGAAACAAATCATAATTTGTAAACCAGTCCCACCTTGTTTGGAACTATGGGGCCAATGACGCGATGGTCCATGTCCACGGTACTGATGCACATTGGGTGTTTGTGACCTGTATTATCAGGTATTAGGATCTGATGTGCACATGTTGTATGTTACATGTTGACTGCATGCCCTGCTGAGATGTAGATACGCATGAACGAGCTGTAAGGTTGTGTGAAGGCTTGGCATGGCGAATGGTAACCATGGAAAAGATTGAGAGAGAGGCTGGAGCAGAGAATAGAGTCAAGGGCTGAAAGCAATAACCTCAGTACAATGATGTTGAATTGGAGGAAGTATTGACTCATTAAGGACAAGGAGTCTGACAGCATGGAAGTCATTGAAGGCGGTTCAAGAAGGCGGCTCACCACCACCTTCTCAAAGGCAAATAGGGATGGGCAATAAATGCTGGCCTTGCCAGCGCTGCCCACATCCCATAAATGAATTTAAAAAATGGAGCTGGTGGAGAAATAGAGCTGTATGTCATCGGCATACATATGGAAGTTGACCCCCAAGCCTATGGGTGATGTCACCAGGTGCCAGTATGTAGATGAGTAAGAAGAGGAGGCCAAACATTGATCCTTGGGCGACTCTGGAGGTGATGGTAATGGGAACAGGAAGAGAAAAACAAAAACTTGCATTTATACAGCGTTTTTCACAACCTCAGGACGTCCCATAGTGCTTTACAGCCAATTAAGTACTTTTTGAAGTATAGTCACTGTTGTAATGTAGGAAACGTGGAAGCCAATTTTTGCACAGCAAGATCCCACAAACAGCAATGAGATAATTACCAGATAATCTGTTTTTTAGTGATGTTGGTTGAGGGATAAATATTGGCAAGAACACAGGGGAGAACTGATCATCTTCGAAATAGTACCATGAGATCTTTAACGTCCACCTGAGGGGGCAGACAGGTCCTCGGTTTAATGTCTCATCCAAAAAACGGCATCTCCAACAGTGCAGCGCTCCCTCAGTACTGCATTGGGAGTGTCAGCCTAGATAATGTGCTCATGTCTCTGGAATGGGACTTGAACTCACGACCTTCTGACTCAGAGGTGAGAGTGCTACCACATAAGCTACAGTGCCATTACTGGAGATGTGCTGGCTATGTTTGGACAGGTAGAAGTGGAACCACAAAAGGGCAGCCTCACCAAGCTGGGTAACAGAAGAGAGGCAACAGAGGAGAGTGGTATGGTCAACTGTATCAAGTATTGTAGACAGGTCAAGGAGAGAGAATGCATTGTGGGTACAGTCATAGAGAATGTCATTTGTGACTTTGGCAGGGCAGTCTTGGTGAAAAGGATGAAAGCTAGACAAAAGTGAATTGATATGGGAGGTTTGGGAGAGATGGGTATGAAGCTGGGAGTACTGACAGGTTTGAGGACCTTAGAAAGGAAAGGAAGGTTAGCAGCCAGGAGCAGAGATGGCAGTAGATTGGTACCTGGGAGGAGAATCAAGGGCGGGAGCAGCTGGTCTCAATGTTAGAGATGAAGAAATCCATGAGCTCGTCACACTTGGTATTGAAGAGAAGGGTCGAGAGGGAGAGAAAAGGATTTGAGGATTTTTAAATTCATTCTCTGGATGTGGCAAGGCCAGTATTTATTGCACATCCCTAGTTGCCCTTGAGAAGATGGTGGTGGGCCTTCAACTTGAAACACTGCAGTCCGTGTGCTGTTAGGTAGGGAGTTCCAGGATTTTGACCCAGTGATGATGAAGGAACGGCGATATATATCCAAGTCAGTATGGCGTGTGACTTGGAGAGTAACTTGGAGGTGGTGGTGTTCCCCAACAAGAACCCACTGCCCTTGTCCTTCTGGGTGTTGGAAGTCGTGGAGTTGCTGCTGAAGAAGCCTTGATGACGTGCAACCTGTAGATAGTACACACTGCAGCCACGATGTGCCGATGGTAGAGTGAGTGAATGCTTAAGGTGGTGGCTCAGTCGCCGATCAAGTGGACTGCTTTGTGCTGGATGGTGTCAAGCTTCTTGAGTGTGGTTGCAGCTGCACCTATCCAGTCAAGTGGAGAGTATTCCATCACACTCCTGACTTGTGCCTTGTAGGTGATGGAGAGGCTTTGGGGAGTTAGGTGAGCCACTTGTCGCAGAATACTCAGCCTATGACCTGCTCTAGTAGCCATGGCATTTATGTGGCTGGTCGAGTTGAATTTCTAGTCAATGGTAACCCCCAGGATATTGATGGTGGGTTTTTGGCAATGGTAATGCCATTGAATATCAAAGGTAGATGGTTAAGCTCTCTCTTTTTGGATATGGTCTTTCTACAGTTGCTTTCATTATGGCCCCAATGGTTTTATTCAAATTGAATTCAATGACATGCATATATATTGTGCATAACAATGACTCAATGCCTGATTTCTCATCACCATTACAGTGAACGTAGCTCTCCTAGATTTTTCTTGTTCAACTTGGGAAGATGTCAGTTTGTGGTCAGAACCGTTCAAGATTTCCCAGTAAAAACAAACAAAAAAATTTAGACATTATGAAAGTATCTGGAGGTCAGAATATCCCAAACAGATGATCCAACACATAACCCATCACAGGATATCTCTTCTGTGCATGCGCAATGTTTCATCATGCGTGGAGAAGAAGTATGCTGCAGTGGATTATGGTGTCACTCCAGCTAACCTGAAATCAGCTGTTTTCCTAGCCCTGTATGAACAGCAAGAACAGGGGCAAGAGAACTTGATGTTTGTGCAAAAAGGTGGACAGTAGGCAACTATGCTAACATCACTGGTGGTTCAGAACCAACTGTAGAGAGCCCAAGGGCAAATAAATTGATTTAATGAGTGACCTAAAGGGTAGGATAGGTCAAACAAAATGTAAATTTTAATAAATTGGAGTTCTTCCTACAGGTAATGAAATCTCAAGCTTAGTGACATCTTGGGGGAACTTTTAACTTTTGGACCACTGGGAGCGGAGGGGCCCAGTAACACGCAGGAAACCCGAAGTCCGAGAATCCCTGCACGCTGTGGGAGTTCCACAGCGTGTGTGTGACGTCACGGACAGGTTCCCTGCCAGGAACTCAGCCTGATTGACAGGCTTGGCTTCCAGCCGGGTGGGGAACGCTGGAGATGAGGCCGCAGCCCCAGCTAAGTCCAAGCCCTGACCCTGAGGTGAGGGTCCTATCCCCAATCCCACGGGTGTGTCCGATCCAGGGGGCGGAGGAGGGAGGGATTTTGTATGGAGAGGGTAAGGCTGATGAAGGGGGAGCTTGGGCGACATGGGGGGGGTGGGGGAGCACTCCTGCTCCTCCCGACCCACAAACATAGAAACATACATAGAATCTAGGAGCAGGAGTAGGCCATTCGGCCCGTCGAGCCTGCTCCGCCATTCAATACGATCATGGCTGATCATCCAAATCCAGTACCCTGTCCCTGCTTTACTCCCCACAGTACACATATCCCACCCTACCCCCGTAACCCCACGTATTTAATTCCCCCTAACATATCTCATCCTATCCCCATAACCCCTCATATTTAATCCCCCCTAACACTAAGGGTCAATTTATCATAGCCAAATCAACCTAACCCACACATTTTTGGACTGTGGGAGGAAACCGGAGCACCCGGCGGAAAGGAGTGCTCCCGGAGGCTGTCCTTGCCTCCTTGCAGCTGCCGGGATTCCCGACGGCCGGCCACAGTTAAACTCACAAAGCAGATTAAATCCGAGGCTTCCAGTCTCATGATCATATTTAAAGTGCCATCTTGCCTCCTGGCAGCAGGTTGGCTGCCCGTCCCCTGTCCCACCTCCGTTAAAACAGGAAGTGGACGGGCTGGAGGCAGATTGGGGTCGGGATTCAGATTTGTAACACTTAAACCTCCCACCCAACCCAAACCCACCCGATTTTTGGGGTTAAAATTCCCTCCCCCCTAAACATCACTGCCCAATTTCATCAATCTTCTGTCCTACTGCTTGCTTTCACTGTGGGGTTTGGCCCTTCACCAAGGTTTTTCAATGGTAAAAAACAAATCAAGTTTTTGAATGAAAGTGAAGTGGCTGATACTTCTGTTACACACACTGGATAGGTCTCACTGTGACCCGTCACAGCAACAGTGTTATGCAGGTCAGCACTAAGGCTGTGTAATGTTATACAGTTGGAGCATGGCAAGAAATAGGGTCCTTAAAGAAACAAATGGATGATTTTAAGAGACAACCTACAGAAGTAATGCTTTGGAACGACAAAAGGAGCAGTTTAATACTCACCACTATAAATGGCGCTTGAGGCCCAAGGATTTGTAAATACTTTGGTTGTCCAATAATTGGGGACCAACAGTCCGAGTAACACGAGAGCAGGACCAGCAGCTCAGTAGATAAGCGCTTCCCCTTGTGGAGGAGAATTGGATCTCTCTTTGGTACTCATATTCTTATTGATTGTAATACTATGTGATTCAGCTATAACTCAAGAAACATTTTTTTGTGAACCAGATTTGCTAAGTATCGATATTAATATGCTGAGTTATTACAGCAAGAAAAGACAGTTTGCCTTGCTCACAAAATTCAGCAGTTGTTAATCTGAAGTAGTTTCATTACTTGGTTGCATAATTCTCCAGCCAAAAGCCAAGTTATCACCCCATGAGGCAGTCTATTTAAGTTACCCTTCTTCAGCTTCTGTTGCACCCTTATATTCTTCATCAGTTTGAAGTTTGTCATATTATGCTGCAAAGATATTACAAATCTTCACTGGAACCTACAGTAAAACACTACTGTGCCAGCATTCCAAATATCTGCTGAGGAAAAGATGGAGATGTCCTGATCTTATGCTTTGATGTGCCTTGTTTTACTGACATGCTGCTGTACTTCATTTTCTGGGGTTTGCAAGGGTATCAGCAGCCATGGTTTCACAACATTCCCAGCTGAGAGAGTAGTTCCTTATTCAGTTAGGACTGTTGTTGGTGCCATTTTGTATTTGACATTTTTTAGCCTGGGTACCCTGTAAAGTTTATTTCCTTCACTCACTTCATAATAATCAATGTTAATTGATGCATTGACTGTAGGGGGTGGTGTGGTAGGGTCAGCCTCACCTCTGACTCAGTAAGCGGTTCGAATCGCTCCCACGTCCCTGGTTCTAGACCGTGGACTTATTTAGGGGTTGTGAACAAAGATGCAGTAGACAACAGGTTTTGATGAAAGAACTTTGACTTTTATTAAAAGAAAAAGGTAACAAACTTAAAACATACTTAACACTTAAACACAGGTTGGGGAACACTTTGGTACAAGCGAGGGAAATAACATTAGAAGAATACTTCACCCCTCCCAATCCCACTTCACTAGCTAGGTTGGGCTCTGGAGAACCAGGGATAATGCTCACCAAACGAATCCTTGACAGTTGAGAGTTAGGGTTTAGAGTCTTTTGAGTAAAAGGTTTCGTAAGGCCCTTGTTGCCGCGAGGTGTCCGATGGTCACTGAGGCAGTCGCTCTGGTTTCTTCTTGCGTGTCGGTCTGCTTGTGAAGTTGTTGGCCTTCTTTGTTGAATTTCTTGCTGTAACTCTGCCTCTGTTTAAACTGTCTTCTTCCGAGCTGTGGAACTGCCTTCTTGCAGAACTGTGGAAACTGCCTTCTGCCTGCTTCTCCTGAACTCTGTAACTCCAGCACTGACTTCTGCTGAACACAGGCTTTTAATTATTCGAAATAGCAGAACTGACTTCTGTTGAACTTGAACTGTTTTACTGGAGAACTGTAACTGCCGAACTTGTAACTCTTGTAACTGCTTGATGGGCCTTCAATTATACTAAATTGAAGTGGCCTTATCAAAACCAAATCAAATCCCGGTCATTGTAAGACCTCATTAACAGTAACAACTTTACTAGCATGTTAACTGGTTTTGTAAATGTGTGAAGTGGTTCTCCATCCTGTCGATCTGTTGTTTAATCGGAGTTTGGATTGTCCTCATGTTTTGGGTTTCTTGTCTGGGCCTAGGACTTCTATCTTTATGCATGCCTTTAATGGGTTCTGTAAGTGTCAGATGGGGGTTTTTTTTTGGATGGTTTGCATCCTGTCGATCTTCTTGGCTGATTGGTTTTTGATGGGATGAGACTGTCTTCTCCTCGGGTCTATTGTCAAAATGTTAATGCTTGCTGGGGCTTGAGTGAGGTCATCCCGATTCCCCAGACAATGCAATTTAACTGCAATACCCAAAACTGCTTTTGCAGAGGTCGACTCCAACTTCCTTCACAGCCTTTTCTCCCTCCACAGGCCCAGACATGCTTTTAAAATGCCAAAACTTGGTTTTTGGTCTTAGTCTCTTAGGTTAGGCCCAAATGCATTTTTATCACTCTGAGGTAGTTCCAAAGTCCTTTTTCCTTAGGTTTTGGGGATCTGCAAATTTTGGAAACCTTACATGACACCACCTAAATTGATAAGGACCATGTCTGACAAATTCAGTCGCTCCTACGTGCTATCCCAGGAGAAATAAAGAGCCAGAACATTGTTTCAATTTAAAGGGTTTATTCATTTCAACGAATAGTTTGAAAATATTCTATTCACCATAAATTTAAGAGGAACTACAGTATAACAAAAAAAAAACTCTTGGATTATCAAAAATAGCTCAGCTTCTAGAATCTTTTTCAGAAAATATAAACAGAATTGGTAGAACTGCTGAAATTTAGTGGAATGGGAGAGACCGAGTTTCTTTAACTTGATGCTGGTTTGATCCCTGTTGATTATGATGGATTTGCACTCCGCAAGTTTAGCATTGATGCAAAGCTGAGAGTAAATCGGATGTGAAGTCTGAACTATCCTAAAGTGAAATGGAGTGCGATTCCCTCCTCCAGGGAGTCTCTCTCTGCTTTGGTCTGGTGTCAGGTTGGGTGCTGCCTCTGGATTTAAGCTGCATTTACACTATAATTGCAGCATTGGTGTGAAGTGAAACTACAATGCATTGATGCTATAGTTGTGGTGTGAATGCAACCCTTCAAATATTGCCAGGCCTAGAAGTTCGTTGAAAATAATTCATTTTTCAAAGTTTTTTTTCCCTTCCCTGCTTTTGGTCCCTTTTACCACAGTCCCATTCCAGTGAGAGTCCAGGAACCATGCTCTCCATTTACACTGAGCAAAGCATTAAAGTTCAGCCAGATATTTCTATCTCCTTTTGTAACTTTGTAACTTGAGAACATCTTGATAAATTTATGAAAATTACATTAAAGTTTAACACAAACTTTTATAAGTCAATATAATCAGACAATAGCTAGAAGATTCACAACAGCAAATTGTAAAAGATGAATGAATAGCACAATCCCAATCAGTCTCTGATCAGATGATAGCTCCTGTAACTCTGGGTTGTGTGGATTAAACAGATTGCCCGATAACTAACACAGTTTATATTCAGGTAGGATAGCAGTAGTGATAAATCAGTCAGAATACACAAATCTCGTGTAAATCTGGCTGGTTTCTAAGAATCCTGAATATTAGAACTAGTTAACCATAGGACGCGACTACCCTTATAAGGGCTGGATCGCAGAATGGAGTCAGGTGACACTAACCCACCAATGCCCTTTTTACTGTACTTGCACACGGTGTCTGACACTGTGCAGTAGCAGATAAACAGTAAAGCAATGTGTTGACACAACGTGCCCCTGCTGACCCCACTGATGTGCAAACAACGTAAAATGCAGTAAATCCACATTAACAAAGGAAATACTGACAGACCAGCCAAGTGTCACTTATTGCAGCATCACTCATATGTTTAATAATGTAACCAAATGTGGCATACCCCACTTCAAAACAGGAGTGCAGATGTTTAAATGAATTTACAGTTAGTGCCACTCTTACTGACCATAAGTGTCACTCCCAACATTTCCTGGATATTCACAGCTTGGTATTTAACTTGAGTAACCAACAAGAATACGGACACTGCAAGTTAAATACAAATTATCAAGTAACCTGAAATGCCTTATTCATAACTGTTTATCTCATTCCACAGGTAAAGGCTCAGTGAGTTCGTGATGCTGGACAGTTGAAACTGACCTACGTATGAAGCAATTCTTCCAGAATCACTACCATCACTCTGATCATGATCCTCCAAACTGACGGGGATCTCTGTGGCTGAAGTCGAACAGCTGGGATTCCAGTCACTGCAAGCAGGATCCCTATCACATTGGCAATAAATACAATGCTTGCTGGTTGAACCTGTCACAATACAAGGATACACGAACTGTTAGTGCGTTAAACTGAGTTCAGTTCTACTAAATACATATAAGCTTCATCCTCCTCAGAATCACACACTTAAAAACATCTGGTGTACATAAATGCCCACTGTCAGCTTTTCAACTTGTGTCAATGCTTCCCAGGAAAATTCAACTTTTTTCACTGGAACTGGAGGTTGGAAGGTACAAGTGCAGGCTGTCAGAATCAATCAAATCAGTTGAAGGGAGAATTGAAGGCTGATGGAACCATTTCTTCCATTTTTCATTGTGCACAAACTTGAGGCAGGAAAGTTTTAAGATGAGCTGATGGTTTTTGAGAATCAGTGTTACAGGCATTTTCATTTAGAGTTTGTTCCTAAAGAAATGGTGTATAACAAAGAAGCTGCTAAAAGTGCAGCTTTTAAAAACTTTTAATTGTCTTCAAAGGAACTTTCTGAGGATTGCCCTTCTTATATGAAGGTTTATTTTCTTCAAGACTAGTTGCATTTTTTTTAGACAAGAAAATGTTCTCTGGTGTGAATGTAATACAGGAAACTCTCTTTTAACCGGCACCCAAATAACCGGAAATCTCTCTTAACCGGCAAAATTCTTGAGTAGGTAACCGGGGTTTTCCTTCATCTCTCCTTTGAAAATAACTTTTTAAAAAACCCCGAGGCGTTTGCCTTGTATCGGAGCGTGTAGATTGGGAGGGGAATGTGCAGCCCGGGTAGGCAGCGGACACGACAGATGGTCAGCTGGCGGTCCCCGGGGAGACGGAGCTCCGAATGCAGGCGCATGTCAGTGTGTACGGGGCTCTCGTACGTCGGGAGATATAACTCTCCGTTATCCGGACTTTTGGATTAACCGGCACCACGCCGGTCCCGTCGGTGCCGGTTAATAAATAGTTTCCTGGTAACTAGTTTTATTGAGCATTCCTGCCTTTGTACTGGTGAAATTGCCAGGGTTTAGTAGTAAAGAGTGGATTAGAAATAGTGATGGGCTTTACTTAACTTGAACAAATTACACCCGTTTCCGATATTTAGGATTTTACTACAATGTACTGCTGTGATTTGTAATGCAGCTTGTTTGTGTATAAGTTACAGTGCTTGATTATGTTCTGTAACTTAGCTATTTTCAGTTTGTTTAATCAGACGTGGTTGAGATGTCTTTGTTGCCATAGATTAACCAGAGGAAAAAGCCCATGCAACATATAGGAGAGTGGCCAACATCCATGGGGAAATATAAGGAGTGCTATTTATAGTCAATGTGAGTATATTAGCAACCCTTAGACTGGAGGAAATAATTCAGGCACATCTTAAGAGTAGAAAATTCAGCTCCACCTCCCTGATGTTGGAAACTGCTTTTTGTGCACTTTACTGTTTCTTTAGTGATTGCAGTGTATAATTACTTTTATTTCCAGTAGAAAAAAAGCTTTTTGACAGGTTCAATAGAGCAATGTAGGGTAGAAATGTGTCTAACTGCAGCTGAAGGTTGAGGGGTACCCTTCTTAGGAGATGAATGCTAGTTTAAATAAATAAGGAAGAAAACATTATTGGAAACCCAGAAATCAGCACATAACTGCCTCTGGAGATCCACCTCAACCTCTATCTCGATCTTCACGATGCTCGTCATAACCACTGTCATCAACTAATATATATTAGATTGTCAAATCAATATGTATACAGTATACAAGCCAGCTGCAGGCAGTCTCTCAGTAATGCCAGTCCCCACCTTACAAAGTGTAAATGAGAGGCATGTTTGAACTTCATTACATTTTAGAAAAAAAAAATCCACATTTTGAAAAATTGTCATATGGAACTGGCTAGCATTTCTGTCTATCCATCAGGAACTTTGATTCCCTCACATTCAGTGGTAGGGTCACCTCTTTCTGAATCTGCCAAGTGCATTTAACAATGCTTAATTTGTGTCCCTGCACTATCAGTCACCCAATCCAGACAGATTCATTCATCTTTCTCATAAATCTTAGAATCATAGAATGTTACAGCACAGAAACAGGCCACTCGGCTAATCAAGTCTGCACTGGTGTTATTCTCCACATCAGCCATCTAGTCTACTCCCAACTCTCCTGCTTGCTCTCCATCCCCTTTAATATTTTTTTTTTTTACGCAACTATCTAATGTCCTTTTAAAAGAATTTATCGAATCTGCTTTCAACATTTGCTTTGTGGCAGAGAATTCCACATTCTAACAACCCTGTGTGTAAAGAATCTTTTCATAACCCCCCTCAGTTCTTTTTGTGATTAGCTTAAATTTGCGCTGTCTTGTTACCATCTCGCTGATGAATGGGGGGGGGAAAAAATCTATCCTATTTAGCATTTATAACCCTTCACAATCTTAAAGACACAACCTTCTGAGTTCCAGTAAAAACAACTAACTTCTGAATTATTTATTCAGATCCATAACTCTTCCTCCCTGGTAAATCCTTGTTAAATAAGTTCATCATTACCTTGTTTTTATATTCTAGATTACAAAACCTAGAATTCTATTTTAAATACAGAAAATACTGGAAATACTCAGCAGGTCAGGCAGCATCTGTAGAGAGAGAAACAGAGTTAACGTTTCAGGTCGATGACCCTTCTGACCCAGTTCTGACGAAGGGTGTTCGACCTGAAACGTTAACTCTGTTTCTCTCTCTACAGATGCTGCCTGACCTGCTGAGTATTTCCAGCATTTTCTGTTTTTACTTCAGATTTTCAGCATCCGCAGTATTTTGCTTTTGTACTAGAATTCTGTTAGTCTTTTTTATGGCCTTAGCTACTTGGACTGCCACCTTTATCTGACCTGTGTAACTGCACACCCCTTGCTCTTCTCCAGTTAAAATCTTACCATTTAAAGTGTACTCCTTTATTATTTCCAAAACGCATTCATTCACATTTCTCTACCGAGCTGCATCTGCCACCGACCTGCCCATCCTGGTAGCCAATATCCTTGAGATAATTATAGTATGTTATGTTATATAGTAAATTACAGATCCCAGTGGATTACCACTCACACCGTTCCAGTCCAAGGAACTTTCCTTTACCTTTTGCTATCTGCCTCCAACCATTTTTATATCCATGTGACCACATTCAACATCATCATCAAAAAATAACTGGCATTTATAGAGCACCTTTAAGATACAAAACGTCACAAGGCACTTTACAGATGAAAGGAATGCCACCGCAGGAAAGTGAGTTTAGATGGGGTGACTTTGGGAAAATGATGGGTTTTGAAAAAAGTTTTTAAAAAGGAGAAATCGAGAGATAGAGGGTTGAGGGAGGGAGTTTGAGAGAGCGGGAGTTAGGCATGTAAAAGCTCTGCCAACAATGTTGGGTGAAGGGAGGAGATTCACAGGATTCCAGAATCGGAAGATCAAAGCATGCTGGACAGAAGCTATGTCTGCAGGAGGTTGGAATGAGACTATGGAAGGACTTGAAGACGAGGGCGAGAATATTCAAATTAATTCACTGGAAAGCAAGAAGCCAGTGTAGGCCATGAGGCTGGGAGTGCTAGGCCAGTGGGGCTTAATATGGGACAGGATATGAATAGGTGTGTTTTGGACATGAGGGGTGTTGTGACTCATCCATGACTTGATATCAGAAAGGCAGTCTGACATCACATAGGTGGTTGAGGAGTCAGGAGAAGTGGAGGAGAGGTAGAGCTGTGTTTCAAGACCAGACATGAAAGCTGACTCTATGCCTGTGGATGATTACACCAAGGCACAAATATAGATGAGGGGGTGACAGTGATGGGAAAGGAGGAAAACCCATCTGAAGTGATTCAAACTCTTGGCACTATTGGTAATATTGGCACATTCTGCCTGAATCTCATGTGTCAGATAAAATTCCTACATCAAGCAATGGGAAATAGTATTTATTAATTTTTCCCATTATTCACACTGCACTACTTGGTTGGAAAAATGGGATGGTCAATCCTACAGATGTTATAAGATCTCTCAATACTGTTCTGTCATCAACCTTCCTTGGAAAGGTCAACAAGTAAAGTCCTCTCCTTCCTGCTTGTCGCTTTATTTCTGGGTTGTTACGTTCTTCCTCTGAATTACCTCCCAGTTGTTTGGATTTAAATGTTTGAAACACAATACAAAAAGATACAGAGGCACAAACAGTGCTTTAGCACAGATACAAACGTTCAAACTTACAAATGCACCGAAGGCGAGGCGAGCACGCTGGATGAATTGCGCATTGTGGGCATAATCGTTATTTAGTTGGTCACCGATCTGTTGGAGTCTCCTGGCTACCTCTACGATATCGTCAACATTACCTGATGAAAAATGAATCAGTTAGACTCCAGAAAATCAACGGTTAATTCCCACACACATCCATTCTATTGTCATTCCCACAGATCTTGTCAGTAAGGACGTGGTTGCCAGACTGGGCCTACGACAGGTGTTGAGAGAACCAACACGAGGGGAAAAACCTACTCGACATCGTCCTCACCAATCCACCTGTCGCAGATGCATCTGTCCATGATAGTATTGGTGGAAGTGACCACCGCACAGTCCTTGTGGAGACGAAGTCTTGTCTTCATACTGAGGACACTCGCCATCGTGTTGAGTGGCACTACCACCGTGCTAAATGGGATAGATTCAGAACAGATCTGGCAGCTCAAAACTGGGCATCCATGAGGCGCTGTGGGCCATCAGCAGCAGAAGAATTGTATAACATCACAATCTGTAACCTCGTGGCCTGGCATTTCCCTCTCTCTGCCATTACCATCAAGACAGGGGACCAACCCTGGTTCAATGAGGAGTGTAGAAGAGCATGCCAGGAGCAGCACCAGGCGTACCTAAAAATGAGGTGGCAACCTGGTGAAGCTGCAACACAGGACTACAGGCATGCTAAACAGCGGAAGCAGCATGCTATAGACAGAGCTAAGCAATCCCACAATGAACGGATCAGATCAAAGTTCTGCAGTCCTGCCACATCCAGTCGTGAATGGTGGTGGACAATTAACGAACAGGAGGAGGAGACGCCATTAATAACCCCATTGTCAATGATGGCAGGGCCCAACACGTGAGTGCAAAAGACAAGGCTGAAGTGTTTGCAACCATCTTCAGCCAGAAGTGCTGAGTGGATGATCCATCTCGGCCTCCTCCTGAGGTCCCCACCATCACAGAAGCCAGTCTTCAGTCAATTCGATTCACTCCACACAATATCAAGAAATGGCTGACTGGATACTGGCAAAGGTTTTAGGCCCTGACAACATTCCAGCTGTAGTGCTGAAGACTTGTGCTCCAGAATTAGCTGTGTCTCTAGCCAAGTTGTTCCAGTACAGCAACAACACTGGCATCTACCCTACAAAGTGGAAAATTGCCCAGTTATGTCCTGTCCATAAAAAGTAGGACAAATCCAATCTGGCCAATTACCACCCCATCATTCTACTCTCAATCATCAGCAAAGTGATGGAAGGTGTCGTTGACAGTGTTATCAAGCGGCACTTACTCACCAATAACCTGCTCACTGATGCTCAGTTTGGGTTCTGCCAGGACCACCCAACTCCAGACCTCATTACAGCCTTGGTCCAGACTAAAAAGAGCTGAATTCCAGGGGTGAGGTGAGAGTGACTGCCCTTGACATCAAGGAAGCATTTGACCGAGTATGACATCAAGCAGCCCTAGTAAAATTGGAGTCAATGGGAATCAGGGGGGAAACTCTCCACTGGCTGGAGTCATACCTAGCACAAAGGAAGATGGCTGTGGTTGTTGGAGGCCAATCTTCTCAGCCCCAGGACATCGCTGCAGGAGTTCCTCAGAGTCCTAGGCCCAACCATCTTCAGCTGCTTCATCAATGACTTTCCCTCCAACATAAAGTCAGAAATAGGATGTTCACTGATGATTGCAGTTTTCAGTTCCATTCGCAACTCCTCAGATGATGAAGCAGTCCGTGCCCGCAAGCAGCAAGACCTGGACAACATTCAGGCTAGGGCTGATAAGTGGCATGTAACATTTGTTCCACACAAGTGCCAGGCAATGACCATCTCTAGTAAGAGAAGTTCTAACCACCTCCCCCCTTGACATTCAATGGCATTGCCATCAGCGATTCCCCCACCATCAACATCGTGGGGGTCACCATTGACCAGAAACTTAACTGGCCCAGCCACATAAATACAGTGGCTACAAGAGCAGGTCAGAAGTTGGGTATTCTGTGGTGACTGACTCACCTGCGGACTATCCAAAGTCTTTCCACCATCTACAAGGTACAAGTCAGGATTGTGATGGAATACTCTCCATTTAGGTGGATGAGTGTAGCTCCAACAACACTCAAGAAGCTCAATGCTATCCAGGACAAAGCAGCCCACTTGATCGGCACCTCATCTACCACCTTAAACATTCACTCCCTCCACCACTGGCGCACCGTATCTGCAGTGTGTACCATCTATAAATGCACTGCAGCAACTCACCAAGGCTTCTCGACAGGCCCTCCCAAACCCACAACCTCTACCACCTAGAAAGACAAGGACAGCAGGTGTGTGGGAACACCACCACCTCAAAGTTCCCCTCCGAGTCACACACCATCCTGACTTGGAAATATATCACCATTCCTTCATCGTCAGTGGGTCAAATCCTGGAACTCCCTACCTAACAGTACTGTGGGAGTACCTTCACCACACGGACAACAGCAGTTCAATAAGGCAGCTCACCACCACCTTCTCAAGGGCAATTAGGGATGGGCAACAAATCTTCCCAGTGACACCCACATCCCATGAATGAATTAAAAAACTGTCCTCCATCATAGTGTTGAGTTCTTGTAAGGCTACAGTTCCACAGGCACTGGCCATTATTGATGTGAGAGCCGTGACAGTGCAAGTTAGGGTCAGTGGGGCAATACAGATGAGCCCAATTCTGTCCTTATCCGAGGTCTGCACACACACACTTATAGCAGAGGGTGCTCTGTTCTGGCTGACATCAGCTAATATCATTGATCAGGCACTGAACATAAGAAACAGAAGCAGGAAGTAGGCCATATGGCCCATCGAGCCTGCTCCGCCATTCATTGAGATCATGGCTGATCTGCGACCCAACTACATATACCCACCTTTGGCCCATATCCCTCAATATCTTTAGTTAACAAATAGCTATCAATCTCCAATTTAAAATTAACAATTGACCCAGCATCAATTGCTGTTTCCGGAAGAGAGTTCCAAACTTCTATCACCCTTTGTGTGTAGAAGTGTTTCCTAATTTCACTCCTGAAAGGTCTGGCTCTAATTTTTAGACTATGCCCCCTAGTCCTAGAATCCCCAACCAGCGGAAATAGTTTCTCTCTATCTACCCTATTTGTTCCCCTTAATATCTTGAAAACTTCAATCAGATCACCCCCTAACCTTCTAAATTCTAGGGAATACAACCCTAATTTGTGTAATCTCTCTTCGTAATTTAACCCTTGGAGTCCAGGTATCATTCTGGTAAACCTACGCTGCACTCCCTCCAAGGCCAATATATCCTTCCCAAGGTATGGTGCCCAGAACTGCTCACAGTACTCCAGGTGTGGTCTAACCAGGGTCTTGTATAGCTGTAGCATAACTTCTACCCCCTTGTATTCTAGATATAAAGGCCAGCATTCCATTAGCCTTTTTAATTATTTTCTGTATCTGTTCATGACATTTTAATGATCAACATACCTGGACCCCCAAGTCTCTTTGGACATCCACTGTTTTTAGCTTTTCACCATTTAGAAAGTACCCTGTTCTATCCTTTTTAGGTCCAAAGTGGATGACCTCGCATTTGCCTACATTGAAATCCATTCGCCACAGTTTTACCCATTCACTTAATCTGTCGATATCCCTTTGTAATTTTATGCTTTCATCTACACTGCCTACAATGCCGCCTATCTTTGTGTCATCAGCATATTTGGATATATGACTTTCTATGCCATCATCTAAGTCGTTAATAAATACTGTGAATAGCTGTGGCCACAACACAGATCCCTGCAGGACACCACGAGCCACATCCTGCCAATTTGAGTACCTACCCATTATCCCTACAGCTCGTCTCCTGCCGCTCAGCCAATTTCCTAACCAGGTCAATAATTTGCCTTCAGTTTCATGGGCTTCAACCTTAGTTAACAGTCTCTTATGTGGAACTTCATCAAATGCCATCTGGAAGTCCATATAAATAACATCCACAGACATTCCCCTGTCCACTACTTTAGTCACCTTCTCAAAAAATTCAATCAGATTTGTCAGGGACCTTTCACAAATCTATGCTGGCTCTCTCTGATTAACTCAATCTTTCCTCATAGGATAGCCCTCTCATCCCAGGAATCAATCTAGTGAACCTTCATTGCACCCCCTCTAAGGCAAGCATATCCTTCCTTAGGTAAGGAGACCAAACTGTACACAGTATTCCAGATGTATTCTCACCAAAGTCCTATATAATTGCAGCAAGACTTCCTTACTCTTATATTCCAACAACCTTGCAATGAAGGCCAACATACCATTGGCCTTCCTAACTGCTTTCTGTACCTGCATGTTAACTTTCTGTGAACCTGGGATATTGCTGGTCTAAATGGGCTCAGACACTCACTAGATTAACATGAGCCACTGGCAGAGCCCCATTTGCACTAACATAATCTATTACTTCTTTATTATCTATGTAATTGACTTATATAGTGTGATTTGTGTTTCGATTTTAGTAGATATATAACAAAAAATACCAGCAGTAACCTTCCAAAGGGTAAAAGTAGGTGACTGTGTTTACTTCAAATAGGATTGCTGGCATTTGTTATTCGCTAGGTGTCAATGCCAAGTCCTGCATTTTACAGGAGTTAACCAGATGGGATTCTACAAATTGTTCCTAGGTATTGAAAAATGATTGTCATCATTGTGTAGCATCAGACTCAAATGTGGCTTTGTTGCAGTTGTGTTAAAACAGACCAACACTTGTGTGTAAAAATGGCCATGGACTGCTCAGGTTTATTGCATTTTATTTCCCTTGGTAATATCTTAAAAATTCATCTGCTTTACCTCTTCAAATAAATTAAGCAGATAAAAGCAACATTTACCTTCAATTCATTTAGGCTGGATTCTGAAAGCTGTGCAGCTTAAGTAGAGCACCATGACCATGTGACTCGTGTATTTGACGTGAAACTCTCTAGGTAAGAAATACAGGTCGAGACATTTTATTACCTGGGGGTACAAGTTAACTGCATTGTTAACATCCACAGTGCCAGTTACAACCCTTTCACAAGATAATTAAGGTTGAGGAAGGCCATTCAGTCCATCTCAGTACATTCATCCAGGACATAGCTGCCAGACTGGGCCTGCGACAGGTGGTGAGAACACCAACACGAGGGGAAAAACCTACTAGACATCATCCTCGCCAATCTACCTGTTGCAGATGCATCTGTCCATGGCAGCATTGGTAGCAGTGACCACCGCACAGTTACTGTGGAGACAAAGTGCCGTCTTCACACTGAGGACACCCTCCATCGTGTTGTGTGGCACTAACACCATGCTAAATGGGATAGATTCAGAACAGATCTAGCATGCTCAAAACTGGGCATCCATGAGGCGCTGTGGACCATCAGCAGCAGCAGATTGTATGCCAGCACAATCTGTAACCTCATGGCCTGGCATGTCCCTCACTCTACCATTACCATCAAGCCAGTGAACCAGGGTTGGTCCCATGAGGAGTGTAGAAGAGCATGCCAGGAGCAGCACCAGGCGTACCTAAAAATGAGATGCCAACCTGGGGAAGCTGCAACACAGGACTACATGCATGCTAAACAGTGGAAGCAGCATGCTATTGACAGAGCTAAGCAATCCCACAATCAATGGATGAGATCAAAGCTCTGCAGTCCTGCCACATCCAGTCGTGAATGGTGGTGGACCATTAAACAACTAACAGGGGGAGGAGGAGGCTCCATGAATATCCCCATCCTCAATGATGGCGGAGCCCAGTACGTGAGTTCAAAAGACAAGGCTGAAGCGTCTTCAGCCAGAAGTGCTGAGTGGATGATCCTTCTCGACCTCGTCCTGAGGTCCCCACCATCACAGAAGCCAGTCTTCAGCCAATTCAATTTACTCCACGTGATATCAAGAAATAGCTGAACGCACTGGATACAGCAAAGGCTATGGGCCCCGACAACATCCTGGCTGTCGTACTGAAGACTTGTGCTCCAGAACTAGCCGCGCTTCTAGCCAAGCTGTTCCAGTACAGCTACAACACTGGCATCTATCCGACAATGTGCAAAACTGCCCAGTTATGTCCTGTCCACAAAAAGCAGGACAAATCCAATCCGGCTAATTACCGCCCCATCAGTCTACTCTCAATCATCAGTAAAGTGATGGAAGGTGTCATTGACAGTGCTATCAAGCGGCACTTACTCACCAAAAACCTGCTCACGGATGCCCAGTTTCGGTTCCGCCAGCACCACTCAGCTCCCAACCTCATTACAGCCTCGGACAAAAGAGCTGAATTCCAGGAGGTGAGGTGAGTGTGACTGCCCTTGACATCAAGGCAGCATTTGACCGAGTGTGGCATCAAGCAGCCCTAGTAAAATTGAAGTCAATGGGAATCAGGGGGGAAACTCTCCACTGGCTGGAGTCATACCTAGCACAAAGGAAGATGGTTGTGGTGGTTGGAGGTCAATCATCTCAGTCCCAGGACATCGCTGCAGGAGTTCCTCAGGGCAGTGTCCTAGGCCCAGCCATCTTCAGCTGCTTCATCAATGACCTTCCCTCCATCAGAAGGTCAGAAGTGGGGATGTTTACTGATGACTGCAGTGTTCAGTGCCATTCACAACTCCTCAGATAATGAAGCTGTCTATGCCCGCATGCAGCACGACCTGGACGACATTCAAGCTTGGGCTTATAAGTGGCAAGTAACGTTCGCGCCACACAAGTGCCAGGCAATGACTATCTCCAACAAGCGAGAGTCTAACCACCGCCCCATGACATTCAACGGCGTTACCATCACCGAATCCCACACCAACAACATCCTGGGGTTCACCATTGTCCAGTAACTTAACTGGACCAGCCACATAAATACTGTGGCAACAAGAGCAGGTAAGAGGCTGGGTATTCTGTGGCGAGTGTCTCACCTCCTGACTCCCCAAAGCCTTTCCACCATCTACAAGGCACAAGTCAGGATTGTGATGGAATACTCTCCACTTGCCTGGATGAGTGCAGCACCAACAACACTCAAGAAGCTCGACACCATCCAGGACAATGCAGCCCGCTTGATTGGCACCCCATCCACCACGTTAAACATTCACTCCCTCCACCACCGGCGTACCGTGGCTGCAGTGTGTACCATCTACAAGATGCACTGCCAAGGCTTCTGCGGCAGCACCTCCCAAACCCGCGACCTCTACCACCTAGAAGGACAAGAGCAGCAGGTGCATGGGAACACCATCACCTGCAGGTTCCCCTCCAAGGTATATACCATCCTAACTTGGAAGTATATCGCCATTCCTTCATAGTCACTGGGTCAAAATCCTGGAACTCCCTCCCTAACAGCACTATGGGAGTACCTTCACCACACGGACTGTAGTGGTTCAAGGCGGCGGCTACCCACCACATCCTGTGGCAACACGGTGGCATAGTGGTTAGCACTGGTGCCTCACAGCGCCAGGGACCCGGGTTCGAATCCGGCCTCGGGTGACTGTCTGTGTGGAGTTTGCACATTCTTCCCGTGTCTGCGTGGGTTTCCTCCGGGTGCTCCGATTTCCTCCCACAGTCCAAAAATGTGCGGGTTAGGTTGATTTGGCTATGATAAATTGACCCTTAGTGTTAGGGGGGGATTAAATATGTGGGGTTACGGGGATAGGATGGGATATGTTAGGGGGAATTAAATACGTGGGGTTACGGGGGTAGGGTGGGATATGTGTACTGTGGGGATTAAAGCAGGGACAGTGTACTGGATTTGGATGATCAGCCATGATCGTATTGAATGGTGGAGCAGGCTCGACGGGCCGAATGGCCTACTCCTGCTCCTAGATTCTATGTTTCTGTATGTTTCTATCCTCAAGGGTAATTAGTGATGGACAATAAATGCTGGCCTAGCCAGCGACGCCCACATCCCATGAACGAATAATAAAAAAAAAAATCCTAACGTGACGTGCCTTCATCTGCCAAGGCCCTAAGCTCTGAAATTCCCTCCCTAAACCGTCTCTCTACGTCTCCTTTAAGATGCACCTTAAAACCTACCTCTTTGACCAAGCTTTTGGTCATCTGCCTTAATATTTCATGTGGCCCGGTGTCAAATTTTGTTTTGATAACGCTCCTGTGAAGCACCTTGGGACGTTTTACCACATTAAAAGGTGCTATATAAATGCAAGTTGTTGTAATGCTCTCTTCCATTGTAGCATCCAATCGTTTCTTAAATAATTCCAGGATTTTTGTCTCCACTACTCTATATGAAAGTCCATTCTGTACGCTTTGTTCAAAAACCTTGCTTTAATTCCAAGAAACCATGATAACTGCAGAAGGATGCTCTGATCAGCTATATGCTGCAAATTATACTTGTCTTGTGTTTTAATTACTGTTTTTTTAAACTAGCTGATTTTGTAAATAAATTGAATTAGATATTTTAGCCCATCAAATCTCTGATCTGCAGGTAATATTTTCTATTCATCCAAAGTGAATGGGTGCATTATATGAGGATGGGTTGATGTAGTAGTAACAAAATTGGGGTAACTGTTAATCTCCAGGTTTACATACTCTGCAAGGATAGAAAGTAAAATGATGCAGATTTCAGAACACATGAGCATAGTTTGCTTACAGAAAGTGTGTCAGGCCATTGTACAAGGAAGAGGTGCAAAGAACCCAAAATCATAAAAGTAAGTGATGTTTGCATGAAATCTCCACAATAGGATTCATAATCCATATCATCACATTTAATTACCAGAATTATTTTTACTTTGAAAGCACGACTTTCATTTATAAAGCACCTTTCGTGGCCTCAGGATGTCCCAAAGTGCTTTACAGCCAATGAAGTACTGTTGAAGTGTAATCCCGGTTGTAATGTAGGAAACGCGGCAGCCAATTTGCGCACAGCAAGCTCCCACAAACAGCAATGTGATAATGACCAGATAATCTGTTTTTGTGATGCTGATTGAGGGACACATTGGCCAGGACACTGGGAATAACTCCCCTGCTCTTCAAATTAGTGCCATGGGATCTTTTATGTCCACCTGAGAGAGCAGACTTAGTTTAACGCCTCGTCCGAAAGGTGGCACTCCCTCAGTATTCCATAGTTAAAGGTGCTATATAAATACAAGTTGTTGTTGTATAAAATAGATGTTCATTGTTACCTGGATGCTTTAAATGGCAGATATTTATGCTGAAGCCAGAAACTATGCTACTGATTGTATCACTGTTGTTGCTACTTAGTCTTAATTTCACTATTACAGAGGCCACTTCTGTTACTGCAGGATCTGTGTTAATATAGCAACGGTGAAGGATCAATGATCATTTCTCCTTGTCCCAGCCCCCGTCCATCAAAACTATTGAAAGCCAGGAAACTAGGTCTTTCTCCCTAGGCATTCCACTATTCCTGGCTTTCACTGGAGACAAGGAGAAACAGAATCAACAGGAGAAGGCCGAGTGTAATTCCACAGTAGGTGTTTACACTCCACAGGTTTGTGCCCACCCTTCCTCTTCCTCCGGAAGCACAGAGACAGAAGTAGTTTTGAAAGCCTCATGGATAAGCAATTCTGGAAAACAACAACAACAGCAAATATCTATATAGCGCCTTTAACATAGTAAAACATCCCAAGGTGCTTCACAGGAGTGTCATAAAACAAAATTTGACACCAAGCCACATAACGAGAAATTAGGGCAGATGACCAAAGACTTGGTCAAAAAGGTAGGTTTTAAAGAGCATCTTAGAGGAGGAAAGAGAGGTAGAGGGGCGGAGAGGTTTAGGGAGGGAATTCCAGAGCTTAGGGCCTTGGCAGCTGAAGGCACGGCCACCAATGGTTAAGTGATTAAAATCAGGGATGCTTAAGAGGCCAGAATTAGAGGAGCGCAGATATCTCAGAGGTTCCCAAAGGAAACCATGAGTCTGAATCTCAGACTTGTCTCAGCATACCCGCCTGCCCTCTCAGTTGAAGTGAAGGTCACTATAGCCCTAAACATCTGTGCACCTGGATCCTTTTAGGCTGCAATTACAGACATCAACAATGTGCCCAGATGTATTATTCGAAAGGGCATCAACGACACCAATGGACCTGAATTCACTGCGAGAACTGTTGTTTTTTTGTGGGTGTCTGGCTTTCTCAGGATGCAGGGTGCATCAAAAGAATCCATGTTGCTATAAGAGCTCCTTTCACTGATGCGGCATCATATATCCAGAGGTTCCAATTCATCGAAGTTCAACCTGTGACTATCTTTATGCAGGTTTATGCATTCCCCCCACCACACCAAGCAGCTGCTGCCGCGTCATTGTTCTAAGGCAGTCTGCTGTGTTAGCTATATTTCAGGGTCCTGCCTGTACATGTGGCTCTATGTTGGGGGACCAGGGATACCCTCTTCAGCAGTGATTGCTGATCTCTGTGCACTTTCCAAGGGACAATGCTCGGGAGAGGAACAATGAGGCGCACTCTTGCACAATACCATGAGGGTTTTTAAAAATCACACTCCAGGCGCCTGTACCAGTTAGGAGGATCTTTGCAGTACTCCCCTTCAAGGGTCTCTAGAATAATTCTAGTATGCTGTATGCTCCCTAATCTGACTTTGGGAAGAGGACAACATATTCAGGATCCCCAGGTAGGAAATTCCAGATGAGAGCACCCAGGCCATTGATGGTATTCAGGAAGATGAACAAGCCCTTCCAGATGCCAAGAACATCCAGAATAGTCTGATGAGAGAACATTTAAGCATGAGCTTCAGGCATTACATGTAATAAAGTTCACCCATCATTGCACAAAAATTCCTCCACTAAATATGAATCTGACTGCATCTCAGATTTTGAGACCCTAATAAATTGCTATTATAGTCAGATATAGTAACTTGAATATCCAAAAATACTAATACATATCAATCATTACACCATCACAGACCCACTAATTGCAAACACAGTGCTTCACCCCTTCTGCCATTCAGTGATCTATTGCACGCTCATTCTTGGTTCCCACCATGTCGGTAGAGGGAACAGTCTGTCTACTGCTGCACAAATGGATTCTCTGAGAGAGCTGTGGCAAGTTTTGAACTGAAACCTGATCCAGCTTAGGGCTGCTATTCCAGAATTGTTGCCAGGCCCTGTGGGACGACACCTTCTTTGTGAAAACTCTGATCAGCTAAGAAGCTCACAGGTGTACCACTATCCCGAGATGCAACTACATCACTAGGGGATCTCTGTTCCTGCCATTTGGCTCCTGGCACTACCTCTACAGAACAATTAGATTGCTGGTTGGCACTTGCAATGGCCTAACAGATGTCAGTCAAGCTGTAACGCAGTACAATCCCTAGATTGCACTTTGCATCTGGTTACTGAAGGTTGCCAGAGTGAAGACTTGGGGTGCTAGACAGCAACCTATGCCAGGCCCAACACCATCTCTATCAGGATCAGCCCCCATAGGCCTACTTGCCACTACCACTCCTCTCAAGGTGACCTGCATTGACTGGAAGCCCTCCTCAATAGCAGGGCAAAAATCAGTGGTAGACTCCCCCACCTGCCCTGACAATTCTCGTATTATGAGATGCTGCCTGCAGAGCTCCACACACGCTCTTAATTTTCATCTAGCATCCTCCTTTTAAAATCCAGGCCAGTGAAATCAGGGTCCTCAGCTCCAGAATACACTCAACTTGACACCGAGTACTAATAAATTCTTTTAATTGAGCTATCTTTAGGCCCCCTGTGTGCTTTGATTTGTGATGGTGCCTGCCACGTTAGATGTGTTGGAGGAAGATGAGAAGAGTTTGATGGATGTATGAGGAGCCAGCTTCTTCTTTATCCAATTTTCTGCATCATTGTCTGATTTTTTTTGGAGGGGTAGAGGGACCCATATTACCATACATGATTGATATTAATGTACTGCATCATCACAAGAAATACAAATTCTCAGTTGTTGATTAATCTTCAAGAGTTCTAATGAGGGTTTCTCTGTTATTTGACTTTCTGATGACCAGATGTGTTCATTCAGAATAGGACTAATATTGTCATGGGTCTTCCCACTTTGCCACCAATACTGTCCACGACAGGTCACCCTAGGATGGCAACTGCTTCTGCTGTATGGAAAGGGCGGATGACACCAAATTCCGGGGGGGGTATAGTTAATAGAGGAAGACTGCGATAAAATACAGGAAGACATTAATAATTTTGCAGTATGGGTGTGGCAAATGGACTCCAATATAGATAAGTGCAAGGTGGTACATTTTGGTAGGAATAAGGAGGCCATATACTCCTTGGAAAAGAAGTGTCTAAATGGGGTAGAGGACAAGAGCGATCTGGGGATACAGATACACAGATCACTAAAAGTTAACGCAGGTTAATAAGACCATTAAAAAAGCAAACAAAGTAGGGGAGTTCATTTCTAGAGGAATAGAATTGAAAAGCAGAGAAGTTATGTTAAACATGTACAGAACCTTGGTTAGACCATAGAGTACTGTGAACAGTTCCAGGTCTCCATATTATAAAAACATAGAAGCACTGGGCAAGGTGCAAAAATGATTTACTAGAAGGATACCAGAATTGAGAGGTTATATGTATCAGGAAAGATTGAACAGGCTTGGGGCTCTTTTCGCTGGAAAAGAGAAGACTGAGGGGTGACCTGATAGAGGTCTTTAAGATTATGAAAGAGCTTGATAGATTTTGCGTGCCTGAAAGAGGAAATCAAATGCTTGCCAAAACTTATTACCAGGTCTAGGTTTAGTACAGTGTTGCTGTCTGTTGTCGTCAGTCAAAGCTCCAACTGAACTGGTCGAGATTAAGTTTCTGGGAGCTTGCTGTTGTTGGCGCTTCAGGCGGCTCGGCCCCTCGCGCTCTGCTCCAGCGGCCGCTGGCGGTTGCACAACTCACGCGCGCGCTTTTGAAAATGCCCCTGAATGATGAGCCGTGTGCGCATGCGTCTTTCGAGTTGCTGCGCGCTGTGTTGGCGGTTGAACTATTACCGCCCGCCCGCTGTTGGCTTGGCCGCCATTTTGTGCGGGAATGGCTGTGTTTGACGTTAAAGAGGGTGTGGCTGGCTGAGTCCTATTCGAACAACGTTCTGTAAAAGATTCAGGGAGACCGATTTGGAGTTGCATGATACTCCGATTCCCAAACATTTGCAACATTAGTCGATCTAGAAATATGCAGGAGAGAAAAAAGAAGTGCAGCCCAGGGCCGGCCACACCTAGTAGGAAGTGTCGGACATTGTAGTGTGTTGAGTTATGGTAACCTTTGTCATTGAAAGGGTAGGTGATGCCCATTGAATCTCTGTTCATTGTATTTTTTAATTATTTATGCACATAAGAGCTGATGCAACAGTTCTAGCTCTTTGGTAACATGAATGAACGGGTTCTGCTCCTCGAACGGTGTAAGCCTATGGCAGGTTGTATTTCAAAGGCTGGTGTACAGAGTGAAGATGACGACCTGGTTTCACTTCAAAATCCCTGAAACTATTTTGAGTGCGTCTACCCAGGCTGCAGCTATTGATCAGAGTGATGCAGGAGAACAGCTCTGCAAAGTAGAGCCTCAAACACACATGATCTCCACTGGTCACCATGAGTAGTCATGATGCGGAGATGCCGGTGTTGGACTGGGGTGGACAAAAGTGAGAAGTCGCACAACACCAGGTTATAGTCCAACAGCTTTATTTGAAATCACAAGCTTTCGGAGCGCTGCTCCTTCGTCAGGTGAAGTGAAGAAATACATATGGGCACAGCATTTCTAGTCAGAGAACAATGCCAGACGACTACTCGCCTTCAAACAGCCGCCTAACCTCAAAAGTACCATAGTTCGCAGCAAATTACCCAGCTTTCAGGAGAACAGCGACCACGACACCACACAACCCTGCCACGGCAACCTCTGCAAGACATGCCAGATCAGCAACACAGATACCATGATCACACGTGAGGACACTACCCACCAGGTACATGGTACATACTCATGTGACTCAGCCAATGTTATCTACCTCATACGTTGCAGGAAAGGATGCCCCGGAGCATGGTACATCGGCGAGACCATGCAGACACTGCGACAACGTATGAACAGACACCGCGCAACAATCGCCAGGCAGGAGTGTTACCTCCCAGTCGGGGAACACTTCAGCAGTCAAGGACATTCAGCCTCTTCGGGTAAGCGTTCTCCAAGGCGGCCTTCGAGACACACGACAACGCAAAATCATCGAGCAGAAACTGATAGCCAAGTTCCGCACCCATGAGGACGGCCTCAACCGGGATCTTGGGTTCATGTCACGCTACATGTAACCCCACCTGACGTAGCGTCATCCAGACTCGAGTCGTCGTTGGCTTGTTCTCTCTACACAGATGCAGCCGGACCTGCTGTGATTTCCAGCAAAAAAAGTTTAAAGTTTTTGGTTTTCCATACAGACTCCAGCATCTGCCACATTTGACCCCTTGTGACCCCACCTCATTGTCTTTGTTGTATTTTGCTATCGTCTTTGATGTAATGTCTTCCTGACTGACCTGGTTGGACACCATCCACACCTTTGATTGCCGTGATTATCTCTCCGCCGAGGTGTGATAAAGGGCAGTTAGAAAGATTAACTGTAGTCGTCTGGCATTGTTCTCTGACTATATATGCTGTGCCCATATGTATTTCTTCACTTCACCTGACGAAGGAGCAGCGCTCCGAAAGCTTGTGATTTCAAATAAAGCTGTTGGACTATAACCTGGTGTTGTGTGACTTCTCACCATGAGTAGTGACATTGCAAACCAGTTCAGGAAAGAAAGGCATGGACTTTGAAGTGTAGTGACTTGTGGGCACACAACAGCCATTGTGTGCACAGCCACATCGGGATTCAGAGTAATTTAGTTTTTTCGGGATTCAGAGTAGTTTAGTTTTTTCGGGATTCAGAGTAATTTAGTTTTTTGGTTGAAGTGTTGGTTGAGGGAGATATTTTGGCCAGGACAACGGGAAAATTCCCTCCTGCTTTTAGAATAATCTTCCCTAGCTACCTGAACCACTGGAATAGCTGGACTTCCCTGGATATAACAGTAGCTCTGAAAAAGCATCAACCACTCAGTACTGCACCACAGTGCTCGCCTAAAGTTCTCTCATCCTGATATGGCACTTCAATCTGCAAGCAGTGTCACAGGCTAGAGTGCTGAGCCAAGCTGCTAGTTCCAGTGACTTGGCAAGATTATGTTTATAACTTTGCAAAAAACAGTAGAGGCAATCTTCCCAAGTGTGTTTATGATGTTGCTACATTTAGTGGCCTGGGGAAATTATTTCCACATGTTATTGATAACAACAAATATGGTCAGGTAGTTTTAGGGCTGTTAGCCAGACCAGACACAACCAGTGATAAATGAAGCACATTAATTGAAAAGAAGACCAGGGAGTTTCTGCCTCATGTTACATCTTAATGATGAAGGGATCCATAAAACTGAAAGTTCCTGTTATAGTAGGGTAGATCTCAGGAGGAACCCCCTCCTGAATATAAATGAATAGTAATTATAATCGATCCGTGGTTTTTAGTAAATGTATCTCCAGTGATGGATGTTGTTCCTTCTGTGTAATAGACTTTCCTCAAGGGTCTGATTAAGGTTCGCCATTGACGATTGATTTATATCTATGATAAATCACATTAAATGTTTGAAATGATTTTGAATGTTAATAACTGGATTGTCCTCACTGTTCAGTGGAATAAATAAATATCAATATGGTTTGAATCAAACAGACACATTGCTTGCTGCTCACCTGTTGCCATGGTCTTGACTGGTTGTTCAGGTTGCAGATACCTGGGCAAATAAACCGTGTTTTCCTCAGATAGGCCCCCAAGACTAGAACTTCCTATAGTCTTTGATACACTTTTTAACTTGTGAACCTGTCCTGTGATTTTCATTCAGCCTTTGTCTCTGCAGACTTTAGCAAAGTAACTTCAAAATAAATTAAAACTACTTTTTTTTAAAAATCCTGACAAGCTAGAACTTGTCTGGAGAAGGAATCACAAGTATCAGTGTGTTACTCAATTCATTGCAATCTAATGGATACAAAATGTGTTACTATCACATGGATACAATGGCCCCAGTGAATTCTCACCTCTGGCAGCTTCCATCTCTGACTCGGATTCTCTAAGACTGATTTAGGAATTGAACATCAGCTTTTCAGTGTCTTTTTTTGAATATTTACTTTCAGTCCGTGCAAGTTCTGAAGATGCCTCTCTCAAGTGGGAATTTAAAACAAAAATCTGACAAGTTACAACTTGCTTGTGGGGAAGTCAACGAGATTCTCTAATCAAAGCATCAGCTAATGGTTTTTACACATTTATATACTGGAATATTTCAATCATGGATGATGTTTACTCAGCTTTAACATGTTCTCAAACTTTTTAAGAGATTTTTTTTCTGCTTTTATTAGTATATGCTTTGTTTTCCCTGCATCTTTCCCTGTACAAATGTGCACAGAGGTGACCCACTCCTGTGTCTGTCAATGTCAACTGATCACTGAGGTATAGCAATGAACTTGGCCTTCATTTTCCATTCATTCCATTCATCGGGGGTACGGTAGCATCGTGATTATGTTACTGGACTAGTAATCCGGAGGCAGGACTAATTATCTAGAGACATGAGTTCAATTTAAATTCAGTTAATTAAATAAATATGGAATGAAAAGCTAGTATCAGTAATGGTGACCGTGAAACTACCGGATTGTCGTAAAAACCCATCTGGTTCACTAATGTCTTTTAGGGAAGGAAATCTGCCGCCCTTACCTGGTCTATATGTGACTCCAGACCCACAATGTGGTTGACTCTTAACTGCCCTCTGAAATGGTGGCTCACCACCTAGGCAATTAGGGATGGGCAATAAATGCTGGCCTTACCAGTGATGCCCACATCCCATGAACAAATAAAAATTCATCTGAAGGGCAGTGAAGGGCCTACATGAAATGTCTTTATACAGTTTCAACCTAGTTCCAATTACGTATGGACAAAAATTTCCCTAGTTCAGTTTTGCTAATCTTAGTCTCTGTGTATATGTATTAGGAAAAATAACCTTTAAAATATTTTTTAAACCTTTAGAATATTGGACATTCTGAGATTATATTCCATGCATACTGGATTTGTTCTGTTACCTAATTCCTTAGTGGGGCTTGAACCCATAAACATCAGACTTGGAAGCAAGCGTGCTACCAACTGAACCAAACTGACAGCTTTTTTGAACAGATTGAGAAAGTAGGCTTTGGTTGGTGAGACTTAAATGAACCTAATGGTTCCTTTTGTTACTTTCATTCTGGGGAATTAATTCAGTAATTGAGAGGTTGTAAAAGTTATTACAGTGTAATAGTGTGATCTACACCAGTAATTATCAATCCTAAAATGATGAGGACAAAATGCAGTTTGAAGAGAATAGTTTTGTTTGAGGGACTACTGGAAAAACATTATCTGTGACAGCTACTGTAGTATTTCTACATCCAGTCTGCTGTCAGGATTTAAGTATTCAGCTTTATAGTTGAAGTTTCTCTGGAATATTAGTATGACTGTCAGATCTCCTGTGACATTGCTCACAGTCAGAAGTCATGCTGTTGCCAGGGAAAGGTGCTTGGGGGTTGCTCATTTCTGCTCAAAGAAGTTTGTGAGAGATTTGCTTAGAGGCTGTGAAGTAATAATCTTACTGACTCCAGATAGATAACTAAGTAAATAAATAATTTAAGTTGTTTCTCTCGCATACGGTCATATAACTAAATCTTCAACATGGGAGAGAATGCAGCTCGGGAGAGAAGGGCGGAGCATGTAACTGCATTAATCCCTTGTCCAGTAGAGTGGTGTAGAGGACAAAGTGGTAATCTGTTCAATTAATAATCAGATTTAGTAAGAGGACCAGACACTTCAAACTGGGTTTGCACATTAGGAGTATTATTCCTCAAAGAGTGAGGAGAGCGATTTTGGGGAGGGAGCGGAGATGAGACGAATATGTTCTTGGAACAGTAAATAAACATAATTAACCATTTGTATGTGCATTGTTCACATGATTTTACTGTCAAAGTTGCCGCAGAAAAAGTTGAAAACATTGTTGTGATTTTTTTGACACAAGTCATGTGTACCTTTAAACCCCCAAAAATTATTTTCTGGCTGTGTGCTGCCAGTACTTTGCCATTGTTGGACAAGAGGAGGGGCTTACACGCAACAAGTCCAAACATGCACGTTTCAGGAGGTGGTCACCCTGCAGCTTAAGTGTGTGCAAGCAGAGGGAATGGGTGACCGCCAGACAGATAAGGAGTCATAGAGTTATACGGCACGGATAGAGGCCCTTCGGCCCATCGTGTCCGCGCCGGCCATCAAGCCCTGTCTAATCTAATCCCATATTCCAGCATTTGGTCCGTAGCCTTGTATGCTATGGCATTTCAAGTGCTCATCCAAATGCTTCTTGAATGTTCTGAGGGTTCCTGCCTCCACAACCCTTTCAGGCAGTGAGTTCCAGACTCCAACCACCCTCTGGGTGAAAAAGTTCTTTCTCAAATCCCTTCTAAACCTCCTGCCCTTTACCTTGAATCTATGCCCCCTTGTTATAGACCCCTCTACTAAGGGAAAAAGCTCCTTAGTATCCATCCTATCTATGCCCCTCATAATTTTGTACACCTCAATCATGTCCCCCCTCAGCCTCCTCTGCTCCAAGGAAAACAAACCCAATCTGCCCAGTCTCTCTTCATAGCTGAAGCACTCCAGCCCGGGTAACATTCTGGTGAATCTCCTCTGCACCCTCTCCAAAGCGATCACATCCTTCCTGTAGTGTGGCGACCAGAACTGCACACAGTATTCCAGATGTGGCCTAACCAGTGTTTTATACAGCTCCATCATAACCTCCTTGCTCTTATATTCTATGCCTCGGCTAATGAATGCAAGTATCCCATATGCCTTTTTTACCACCTTATCCACCTGTTCCGCTGCCTTCAGGGATCTGTGTACTTGCACACCAAGATCCCTCTGACCCTCCGTCTTGCCTAGGGTCTTACCATTCATTGTGTATTCCCTTGCCTTGTTAGTCCCTCCAAAGTGCATCACCTCGCACTTTTCCGGATTAAATTCCATTTGTCACTGTTCCGCCCATCTGACCAACCCATCTATATCGTCCTGCAGACTGAGGCTACCCTCCTCGCTATTTACCACCCTACCAATTTTTGTATCATCCGCGAACTTACTGATCATACCTTTTACATTCATATCCAAGTCGTTAATGTAGACCACAAACAGCAAGGGATCCAGCACCGATCCCTGTGGTACCCCACTGGCCACAGGCTTCCAGTCACAAAAACAACCTTCGACCATCACCCTCTGCCTTCTGCCACTGAGCCAGTTTTGTATCCAATGTGCCAAGACACCCTGGATTCCATGGGCTCTTACCTTCTTGACCAGTCTCCTGTGCGGGACTTTATCGAAGGCCTTACTGAAATCCATGTATACCACATCCACTGCATTACCCTCATCCACACACCTAGTCACCCCCTCAAAAAATTCAATCAAATTAGTCAGACATGATCTTCCCTTGACAAAGCCATGTTGGCTAACCCTGATTAATCCTTGCCTCTCCAAGTGGAGACTAATTTTGTCCCTCAGAATTTTTTCCAATAATTTTCCTACCACTGATGTTAGGCTCACTGGCCTGTAGTTCCCCGGTTTTTCTCTACTCCCTTTCTTGAATAATGGTACTACATTAGCGGTTCTCCAGTCCTCTGGCACATCCCCTGTGGCCAGAGAGGTTCTGAATATATGTGTTAGAGCCCCCGCAATCTCCTCCTTTGCCTCACACAGCAGCCTGGGATACATTTCGTCCGGACCTGGGGATTTATCCATTTTTAGACCTGCTAAAACCGCCAATACCTCCTCCCTCTCGATGTTAAAATGTTCGAGTATATCACAGTCCCCCTGCCCTAATTTTATGTCTGCATCGTCCTTCTCCATTGTGAAAACAGATGCAAAAAATTCATTTAGATCCCCACCTACATCTTCCGGCTCCACACACAGATTGCCACTTTTGTCCCTAATGGGCCCTATTTTTTCCCTAGTTATCCTCTTACCCTTAATATACTTATAAAACATCTTAGGATTTTCCTTTATTTTGCTCGCCAGTGTTATTTCATGGCCCCTCCTTGATCTCCTAATTTCTTTTTTAAGTATCCCCCTGCACTTTTTGTACTCCTCTAGGGCTTCCTCCGTCTTTAGCATTTTGTATCTGCCAAAAGCCCTCCTTTTTTTCCTGATCCATTCTCGTATATTCCCTGACATCCAAGGTTCCCTGGGGTTTTTGGAACCACCCTTGACCTTTACGGGAACATGCTGCCATTGTATGATCTCAATCTCCCTTCTGAAAGAATCCCATTGCTCCGATGCGGATTTTCCTACAAGCAGCTGATCCCAGTCCATTTTGGCCAGATCCTGCCTTATCCTATTAAAATCGGCCTTCCCCCAATTTAGAACCTTTATTTCCGGCCCATCCCTGTCCTTTTCCATGACCATCTTAAATCTCACCGTATTATGGTCACTGTCACCAAAGTGCTCACCTACTAGCAGTTCTTCCACTTGGCCGGCCACATTCCCTAGAATTAGGTCCAGTACCGCCCCCTCTCTTGTAGGACTTTCTACATGCTGGCTCAAAAAGCTCTCCTGGATGCACTTTAAGAATTTTGAACCCTCTAAGCCTTTCACACTCTGACTATCCCAGTTAATATTGGGGAAGTTGAAATCCCCCATTATTATTACCCTATTATTTGCACATTTCTCTGAGATTTGCCTACATATCTGTTCCTCTATCTCCCCCTGACTGTTTGGGGGCCTATAGTACGCTCCCAGCAAAGTGCTTGCCCCCTTTTTGTTTTTAAGCTCCACCCATATAGCCTCATTGGAGGAACCTGCTAATATATCATCCCTCCTTATGGCAGTAATTGATTCCTTAATTAATATTGCGATACCCCCTCCTCTTATACCTCCCCCTCTGTCTCGCCTGAAGATTCTGTACCCCGGAATATTGAGCTGCCAGTCTGCCCCTCCCTCGACCATGTCTCCGTGATAGCAACAATATCATACTCCCATGTGTTTATCAACACCTTCAGTTCATCTACCTTATTTGCTAGACTCTTTGCATTAAAATAGATGCCTTCCAGCCTTGCTCTTACATGTTTGCCCTGTCTTCCAAGCTGACTTGTTTTTTTCTCTATATTTGACTGTACATCACCCCCTATTGTAGCTCCACTCTGTATCCCATCCCCCTGCCAAGTTAGTTTAAACCCCCCCGCAACAGTGCTAGCAAACCTCCCCGTAAGGATATTTGTCCCGCTCTGGTTCAGGTACAAACCGTCCGACTTGTACAAGTCCCACCTTCCCCAGAAGCAGGCCCAGTGATCCAGGAAACTAAAACCCTCCCTCCTGCACCAACTCTTTAGCCACGCATTCATCTGTTCTATCCTCCTATTCCTATACTAACTAGCACGTGGCACTGGGAGTAATCCAGAGATTACAACCTTTGAGGTCCTGCTCTTTAATCTGCTGCCTAGCTCCCTAAATTCTTGATGTAGGACCTCATCCCCCTTCCTACCTATGTCGTTGGTCCCAATGTGAACCACGACCTCTGCCTGCTCACCCTCCCCCTTAAGAATGCCCTGTAGCCGCTCAGTGACATACATGACCCTGGCCCCAGGGAGGCAACAAACCATCCTGGAGTCACGTTTACGGCCACAGAAACGCCTATCTGTTCCCCTTACGATAGAATCCCCTACCACTATTGCTCTCCCACTCTTTTTCCTCCCTTTCTGAGCAGCAGAAGCAACCCTGGTGCCAGGAAGTTGGCTGCTGCCGCTCTCCCCTGGTGAGTCATCCCCCTCAACAGTATCCAAATTGGTATACCTGTTTGAAAGGGGGATGACCGCAGGGGTCCCCTGTACTTCCTGCCTGCCTCTGCTGCTCCGCCTGATGGTCACCCATTTCCCTTCTGCCTGTGCAGCCCTACCCTGCGGCGTGACCAACTCGCTAAACGTGTTATCCACGACCCTCTCAGCATCGCGTATGCTCCAAAACTCATCCACCCGCAGCTCAAGCGCCGCAATGCGGTCTACAAGTAGCTGCAGCTGGATGCATTTCTCGCACACATGGTCCCCAGGGACACTGGCAGCGTCCCTGAATTCCCACATGGAGCAAGAGGAGCATAACACGGGGCTGATCTCACCTGCCATGACCTACTCCTTTAATTAAATTAAAAATGTATTCAGTACCCCAGTTACAGATATACTCTAGGGCGCTTTATTTACCAACTGTCCCCACTACACCACAGAGACCCTAGAAATTTAACACCACAGAATTTAAGCTTAAAAAGAGAGAAATACTCACCAACCAATCACTTACCTGCTTTTTGGTGACATCACACTTCGATTATTTTTCCCTCCGAGTTCGGAGACTGGTACGCCTTACCTGGTCTCTGGAGCCTTTTATAGCCCCACTGCCGCCGCTGAAACTCCCGCCGACGCTCTGAGGCCTTACCTGGTCTCTGGAGCCTTTTATAGCCCCACTGCCGCCGCTGAAACTCCCGCCGACGCTCTGAGGCCTTACCTGGTCTCTGGAGCCTTTTATAGGCCCACTGCCGCCGCTGAAACTCCCGCCGACGCTCAGGAGGAGCAGGCAGGTAGTGCAGGAGATCCCTGAGTGCATCTCACTCTCCGATATTCAGTTATAAATACTGGTGAGGGCAATGGTTCCTCTGGGGAGTACAGCCAGAGCCAAGTCCACGGCACCACGGGTGGCTCAGCTGTACGGGGGGAGGAGTAAGATCGGGAAAGCAATAGTGATAGGGGATTCAATAGTTAGGGGAACAGACAGGCGTTTCTGCAGCCTCAGACGTGATTCCAGGATGGTATGTTGCCTCCCTGGTGCCAGGGTCAAGGATGTCACTGAGCGGCTACAAAACATTCTGAGGGGGGGAGGGTGAACAGCCAGAGGTCGTGGTCCATATTGGTATCAATGACATAGATAGAAAGAGGGATGAGGTTCTGCAGGCAGATTTTAGGGAGCTAGGAAAGAGATTAATAAGTAGGACTTCAAAGGTAGTAATTAGAAAGGAGAAACAGGGTGCACAAAGGATTGGGAGAGACAGCTAGCACTAGAGTAAGAAATAGCACAGTATTAGGTGGGGTCAGACTAAGAGAGAATACAAGAAGGTCTAAGATAGGTTTACAGTGCATGTGTGTAAACGCACGAAGCGTGGTAAATAAGGTTGGCGAGCTGCAGGCGCAAATTGCCACATGGGAATATGATGTTGTGGCGATAACGGAGACCTGGCTCAAAAAAGGGCAGGATTGGGTACTAAATATTCCTGGATATAAGATGTTCAGGAAAGATAAGGAAGGAAAGAAAGCAGGTAGGGTGGCAGTATTGGTTAAGGAGAATATTATAGTGCTGGAGAGAGGATGTCCTGGAGGGGTCAAGGACAGAATCTATTTGGTTAGAGTTAAGAAACAATAGAGGTGCCATTACACAACTAGGTGTATTCTATAGGCCACCAACTGGTGCGAAGGATATAGAGGAGCAAATTTGCAGGGAAATTACAGAGAGGTGTAAGAACTATAGAGTAGTGATAATAGGGGACTTCAATTTTCCTAATATAGACTGGGATAGTAATAGTGTAAAGGGCAGAGAGGGGGAAGAATTTCTGAAGTGTGTTCAGGAGAACTTTCTTGATCAGTACGTTTCTGGCCCAATGAAGAAGGAGGCATTGCTGGATCTGGTTCTGGAGAATGAGGTAGGTCAAGTGGAACAAGTGTCAGTAGGGGAACATTTAGGGAACAGTGATCATAGTATCATAAGGTTTAGATTAGCTATAGGAAAGGACAAGGAGCAATCTAGAGTAAAAATACTTAATTGGAGGAGGGCTAATTTCAGTGGGTTGAGATCAGATCTAGATCGGGTAAATTGGAATCAAAGATTGGCAGGCAAAACTAATCGAACAATGGGCTGCCTTTAAAGAGGAGATGGTTCGGGTACAGTCGAGGTACATTCCTACGAGGGGGAAAGGTAGGGCAACCAAACCCAGAGCTCCCTGGATGACGAAAGAGATAGAGAGTAAGATGAAGCAGAAAAAGGGGGCGTCTGACAGATGTCAGGTTGAGAATACAAATGAGAACCAGGCTGAATATAGAAAGTTCAGAGGGTAAGTGAAAAAGAAAATAAGAGGGGCAAAGAGAGAGTATGAAAATAGACTGGCAGCCAACATAAAAGGGAATCCAAAAGTCTTCTATTGACATATTAATAGTAAACGGGTAGTAAGAGGAGGGGTGCGGCCAATTAGGGACCAAAAAGGAGACCTACGCATGGAGGCGGAGGGCATGGCTGAGGTACTAAATGAGTACTTTGCATCTGTCTTTACCAAGGAAGAAGATGCTGCCAAAGTCATAGTGAAAGAGGAGGTAATTGAGATACTGGATGGGATAAAAATTGATTAAAAGCAGATACTGAAAAGGCTGGCTGTACTTAAAGTAGATAAGTCACCAGGACCGGATTGGATGCATCCTAGAATGCTGAGGGAAGTAAAGGTGGAAATTGTGGAGGTACTGGCCATAATCTTCGAATCCTCCTTAGATTCGGGGGGTGGTGCCAGAGGACTAGAAAATTGCAAATGTTACACCCTTGTTCAAAAAAGGGTATAAGGATAAACCCAGCAACTACAGGCCTGTTAGTTTAACCTCAGTGGTGGGAAGCTTTTAGAAACAATAATCCAGGAATTAAGGAAAGCCAGCACGGATTTGTTAAAGGCAAATCGCATTTATCTAAATTGATTGAGTTTTTTGATAAAGTAAAGAGAGGGTTGATGAGGGCAATGAGCTCTCTCTGTTCATGCACCCCCTTTAGAATTGTACCCTTTAGTTTATATTGCCTCTCCTCATGTACATGGACTTCCAAAAGGAGTTTGATAAAGTGTCACACAATAGGCTTGCCAGCAAAGTTGAAGTCCATGGAATAAAAGGGACAGTGGCAGCATGGATACGAAACTGGCTAAGTGACAGTAAACAGAGAGTAGTGGTGAACGGTTGTTTTACAGATTGGAGGAAGGTATACAATGGTGTTCCCCGGGGTCGGTACTAGCACCACTGCTTTTCTTGATATATATTAATGACTTGGACTTGGGTGTACAGGGCACAATTTCAAAATTTGCAGATGACACAAAACTTGGAAATATAGTGAACAGTAAGGAGGATAGTGATAGATTTCAAGAGGACACAGACAGGCTGGTGGAATGGGCAGACACGTGGCAGATGAAATTTAACGCGTGCGAAGTGATACATTTTGGTAGGAAGAATGAGGAGAGGCAATATAAACTAAAGGGTACAATTCTAAAGGGGGTGCATGAACAGAAAGACCTGGGGGTATATGTGCACAAATAATTGAAGGTGGCAGGGCAGGTTGAGAAAGTGGTTAAAAAAACATATGGGATCCTGGGCTTCATAAATAGAGGCATAGAGTACAAAAGCAGGAAAGTTATGATGAACCTTTATAAAACACTGGTTCAGCCTCAACAGGAGTATTGTGTCCAATTCTGGGCAGTGCACTTTAGGAAGGATGTGAAGGCTGTAAGATTCTCAAAATTCACAGATCCCCCAAAACTCAAAGACAAACCCTAAGGAAAAAGACTTTGGACTCTTTTTCTAACTATTTCAGGGTGGTGAAATGCATTGGGAAAAACTGAAGGACATTTTAGAGCAAAAACCAAGATTTGGTATTTTAAAAGACATGTCTGGACTTGTAAGGGAGAAAAGGCTGTAAAGGAAGGTGGGTTCAACCTCTGTAAAGACAGTTTGGATATTGGAGTTAATGAAAACTGTCTGGGGAACCGCATGACCTCGCTTGGAGTTAAATCGGCCCCTATCAGACATTAACATCCTAACAATAAACCCGAGGAAAAACAGTCTCCACCCAAATTTACAGAACCCATCCAAACATGCATAAAACGGATCACGAAGACCCACTCTATAGAAATCCTAGGCCCAGTCAAGAAACTCAAAACCTGGGAACAATCAACTACAATTAAGCAGCAGATCGACAGGATGGAGCCATCCTGAAACCACTTCACACATTCACAAACAGGTTACTGTTGATGAGCCCGCCAAAATCTTACAATAAACCGGGGCTGATTAGGAGGCCCCAATTAGTATAATTGAGGGCCTGTTTTCTCAAGCAGTCAGTTCAGCAGTTACAACAAGTTCTCTACAAGTTCAAGGGTGGAGCAGTTACACAGTTACAACAGAAGGGAGTTCTCGAGTACAACCGTACACAGTTCAACAGAAACAAGTTCAACAAGCAAGCAGCAAGGAGTTCAGCAAGCAGTCCGGCAGAAGGCAGTTCCACAGTTCTGCAAGAAGGCAGTTCCACAGCTCTGAAGAAGACAGTTCAACAAGGCGAGGGGGCAACAGAAAGATGTTCAACAAAGAAGGCCAGCAGCTCCAGAAGCAGACCAACACGCAAGAAGAAACCAGAGCGACCGCCTCAGTGACCATCGGACACCACGCGGCAACAAGGGCCTTACGAAACAACCAACCGAACATTACCACTAATATTGGGCCACCGCGACCAAAGAAAACCAACTCGGAGAAAAACCGAAGATCCGCAAAGTTTCCACTCTACAATCTATTCCTGACTTACCCCTGGGTAAGATTTTACTCAAAAGACTCTAAACTCTACCTCTAACCAAGGAAAACTGGGTACTCACCCGCTAAATCCAATCCAGCGAATCCCGAAACCGCGAACCAGCTCAACTGTCAAGGATTCGTTTGGTGAGCATTATCCCTAGTCCTCTAGAGTCCAACTTAGCTAGTAAAGTGGGATTGGGAGGGGTGAGGTATTCTTCTAACGTAATTTCCCTCGTATGTACCGAAGTGTTCCCCATTTTATTAGTGTTAAGATTGTTGTGTTATATTTACTCTCTTGAATAAAGATCAAAAGTTCTTGCACCAAACCAGTTGTCTGCTGCACTTTTGTCACAACCCCCAAATAAGTCCAAGGTCTAGAACCAAGGGAGTGGGAGCGATTCAAACCGCTCAGAAGTCAGAGGTGAAGCTGACACACACCACCACCCCCTACAAGGCCTTAGAGAGGGTGCAGAAAAGATTTACAAGAATGGTTCCAGGGATGAGGGACTTCAGTTACCTGGAGAAGCTGGGGTTGTTCTCCTTAGAGCAGAGAAGGTTGAGAGGAGATTTGATATAAGTGCTCAAAATCATGAGGGGTCTAGACAGAGTAGATAGAGAGAAACTGTTCCCATTGGCGGAAGGGTCGAGAACCAGAGGACACAGATTTAAGGTGATTAGCAGAAGAACCAAAGGCGACATGAGGAAAAACTTTTTTACTCAGCGAGTGGTTCTGATCTGGAATGCACTGCCTGAGAGGGTGGTGGAGGCAGATTCAATCGTGGCTTTCAAAAGGGAATTGGATAAGTACCTGAAGGAAAAACATTTGCAGGACTACAGGGAAGCGGCGGGGGAGTGGGACTAGCTGAAGTGCTTTTGCAGAGAGCCGGCACGGGCTTGATGGACCGAATGGCCTCCTTCTGTGCTGTAACCATGCTATGATTCTATGAATTACTGGTCTTGCTGCCAATCATTAATAAAAATGCTGGAAGTTACAGCGCAGATGTGCTCTGGGAGTTGTAGTCTCATCCTTATTGAGTCTCTTGATGCTGAGAATGATTGCTATGGAAAGCCCTCATGAACTCAAATGCTAAGCTTCTCATAAAGGCAAAGTCTTCCAGTGGGAAATATTGCTTGATACTGTTCAAACACACAAAATGCTCTTAAATAGGTAAGTTTAATAATTTTCTTGTAAATATTGTATTTTGAAGTCTTTCTAGTGTTACAGACAAAGTTTCTGAGCTTAATGAGAATCAAATCTGACGGCCAAAAGAATTTTCAGAAAACATTTGGAGCAGTTTCATTGGTTGCCCTTTTTATTGGTAATGTTTACTGATTGCTCATTGTTGACTGGCTCCTAGGTTTTCATTGGAAATATCTGTTCTCAATTGGTTTGTTCTCTAACTGTTCAGCTGAGATTTGTTTGTGTTTTATACTTATGACATTTTTGAACAAATCAGGTGTAAGTGTAACATTGAAATTTGCTTTATATGCAGATGTTATGTTCGAAGCATGATGCACAAAACGTTTACCAGATGCAAGACTTTTATCTATTAGTATAAGCAGCAAAATTTGTGACTTTTTGATCGTTGCTGATTAACTTGTATTTTTTATAATCCGAACGGGAATATCAGATATTAAAAGTGCCTGTTCTGATTATTTTTTTTAAAGTAATCTCCGAGACTAAAAGTATTTATTTTTAATCAGTAAATATCATCACAGGTAATAATCATTCTTGTAATTGAAACAAGTTATTTAAGCAATGAATGTACATTGTATAATCAAAACTGATCATGTCAGGTAATAAAAGTACTTTTCATAATCAAGACAAGGCATCTCAGGTAGTTAAAGTACATTTTCTCATTGGAAGATGTCATCTTGGGTAATAAAAGTACTTCTTAGATTGAGACAGGTCATTACAGGTAAAAGCACTTTTTATAATTGGCTCATGTCATCTCGGGCAATGAAAGTACTTTTTATAAGCTGAACAGGTCATCCCATTTAATATTTTTTTAATTTCGGGAGATGTCATCTCAGGTAATAAATATGGTTTACAATCAGATCTGGTCATCTCAGGTAGTGAAAGTACTTTTTTATAATCGAGATATGTCTTGGGTAATTTTTTTTTAGAATAATATTGGGTCATCTCAGGTAATGAAAGTTCTTGTAATTGAAACAAGTTAGTTAAGTAATGAATGTACATTGTATAATCAAAATTGATCATGTCAGGTAATAAAAGTACTTTCTATAATCAGATCAAGGTCATCTTGGGTAAGAAAAGCCCTTTTTTAATCAGATCAGGTTATCTTGACTAAAAAGCTCACAAAGCACAATATTTGAGTATTTTGCTCTTGCTGGTACATAAGATGAGAAGAAAGGTGAAGATACAACAGTTCTAGCTTCAAAGCCGATTCTTAACTGAATTCACGAACATGGTGTTGGCTGTTTCCCAAATCTAATTCACAGTGGGTTCTGTTTTAAAATTATCAAAATATTTACTTTCCAAAAGCTAATATTTCACTGACAGGTTAGTCTTATTTGTGACCTAACAGGCAGTAACAACAGAGAATAGAGAGGGGTAAAATTCCTGATCACTTGCCATAATTTCAGTGGACACAAACACACAGTAACATGCCATCCTGACTTGGAAATATATCGCCGTTCCTTCATTGTCGCTGGGTCAAAATCCCGGAACTCCCTCCCTAACAGCACTATGGGAGTACCTTCACCACACGGACTGCAGCGGTTCAAGAAGGCAGCTCACCACCACCTTCTCAAGGGCAGTTAGGGATGGCAATAAATGCTGACCTTGCCAGCGACGCCCACATCCCATGAACGAATAAAAGAAAATGTAAATTGCCATTTATACTGTTTCTCCAGTTGCTTCCACCTAAGTTACGGTTTGAGATCGGGAGAACCCCATGGAAAATCTATCCTAGAGTGTAGCGAAGCCAGTCAAAACAAACTGAATATGGAGGAGATGGTTGTGTGTGTTGGCTGGGATTTAAAAAACTGTCAGTGGAGTGAAAGGTGAGCTCTTTCCACCAGTCTCATTGAGGATCCCAGAATCCTGGGCTGACTCTTGGTGCTGCACCCATCTGTTTGTTTGGGACAATGTATAGAGTATCAATTACAACCTGCTACCCAGTCATGCCTCCTTTCATTTCTCCCTTCTTGGGTAGTTTGCAACCCCAATTCCCTACCTCAACCCTTCACTATTCCTCTGCGTTCCTACTCTCCTGCCGCTATCCCAGTCTTCACTTACTCTTGGATAAGCTCAGAGCTTTCCACTGTGCCTCTCTCAGCATTCTCCGAAGGGCCCAACAAGGCTCTTGTCGCTGCTTCTTATGAATAACAACCCCAACTTTCCCATTCTACTCTCTCACTGACTTTACTACCCAACACACCCGCTGAGGACTGATCTTTCCAACTTCCTTCCCTTCCCACTGACCGCTGACAGACTGGCAGCATGCACAGGATCAACATTCACTGCCCTGTCCACATTTCCCTCCAGAATGTTTCTTCACTTGCCATCCATGACCTTAGATGATTGCTTTGACATCATGGCCTTGACAGAAACTTGGTTCCTGGGTGTTGACACTTTCTCCCTTACTTGCGACTCACTGCCGGGTTATACCTTCCATCACCTAACTAATTGGGAATGTGCAAGAGGCCAGAATTGGAGGAGCACAGAGATCTCAGAGGGTTGTAGGGCTGGAGGAAGTTACAGAGACAGGGAGGTGCGAGGCCATGGAGGGATTTGAATGTTAAAATCATGGTGTTGCCAGACTGATACCTACCTTCATAACTAAGTGCATTCTTACCTCTGAGTCACTGGCCAGAATTTTCCTGACCTTGGCAGGTCCAGTACGGCCGGTTTCCGTAACGAATCCCGACCCCGCTGCTGGCTCCATCCCGCTGTACAGAAACTTACCTTAATGGGACCTATTAAGCCTGCCCAGCGCATTACCCAGCCCAATTTCATGGATCGGCTCTGGTGATGTCACTCATGACGTGTTTTAAGCCGAGATCCTTAAAGGGACCCTGGCCACATTACATTTTAAGTTCAATCTAACATAGTGGGTGTTGAATCTTTACTGTACAATTACATAATAAAAGTTATATATGTGTGACAAAGAAATATTTAAATTAAATTATCATTAAGTAATATGACTCCATCTACAAATACGATCAAGAACATAATTAAAAAAGTACATTAATTGGGAAGTTATTGGTGCTTTAGTCACAAATCTACACACTTTTGTATCAGTAACTGGTACAAATAAAAGACGTGTGTGTATAGGTAATACATAAAATTAAGCAGATTTTAAATGTAATTGTAAGGGAGTGGATTTACAATCTTGTGCAAGTTCAGCGGAACAGCTGCGGAATCCCTGACAAACAGTGTAAGTGGCGCTTACAATGTGTTTCTGGGATTTCTGCAGCTCTTCCGTTGAAGTTAACAATAGACAAGCGAGAGAACTTCCACAGAAATTCACCCTAAAGTCTCAGACTGAAAAATTAAATTAGTCATATTCAGGGCCTGAAAGCAAATTGAGCCAGTGGAATGAGCGATGAGAATAAAATTGTTATGGTTGATGACTTTATTTAATGTGTAACTGGACAATCACAGTATACTGTGAGAAAAACATAGGATATACGGCACAGAAACAAGCCATTCGGCCCAACCAGTCCATGCCAGTGTTCATGCTCCACTCGAGCCTCCTCCCGTCTTTCCTCATCTAAATCTACCAGCATAACCCTCTATTCCCTTCTCCCTCAAAAGTTTCTCCAGCCTCCCCTTAAATGCATCTATAATATTCGATTCAACCACTCCCTGTGGTAGCGAGTTCCACATTCTCACCACTCTTTGGGTAAAGAAGTTTCTTCTGAATTCCCTATTGGATTTCTTGGTGACTCTCTTATATTGATGGCCTCTAGTGATGCTCTTCCCCACAAGTGGAAACATTCTCTCTGTATCCACTCTATCAAAACCTTTCATAATTTTAAAGACCTCTATTAGGTCACCGCTCAGCCTTCTATTTTCAAGAGAAAAGAGAACCAGCCTGTTCATCCTTTCCTGATATGTATACCCTCGCATTTCTAGTATCATCCTTGTAAATCTTCTCTGCACCCTCTCCAGTGCCTCTATATCCTTTTTGTAATATGACGACCAGAACTGTACTCAGTACTCTAAATGTGGTCTACCAAGGTTTGATACAGGTTTAGCATAACTTCCCTACTTTTCAATTCTATCCCTCTAGAAATAAACCCTAGTGCTTGGTTTGCTTTTTTTATGGCCTTGCTAACCTGCATCGCAACTTTCAGTGATTTGTGTATTTGTACTCCTAGATCCCTTTGTTCCTCTACCCCACCTAGACTCGCACCCTCCAAGTGCTAAGTGACTTCCCTATTCTTCCTACCAAAACCTGACCAGAAACAACAAAAAAATGTATTCAAATAGTATATGTCATTTTTTATAGTGCAGATCAATTCACTGCAATTACTGTTCAGTTGGAAGGCAACAGCTGAGAATGGCCAGTGAAAATTAACATTTACTAGTAGCTTTTCAAGTAGAACAGAATCTCCATCAATCTGTTAGCTGATGTAATCAACATGGTTTTATTTTGGTTTGCTTTCTATGCTGTCAAGTAATCAGCTGGAACAATGGCCACGGAACTCATGCCTCAGGTTGACAGAGGTGGTTCCTGAGCTGTGTGAATCCCGTGGCCATGCACGGAAATTTAAAAAGTAGGGGGAAAAAGGCTCTTAAGTGCCTGTAAAGTACCTCATAATGATTTCAATTGGGTCCCCCGGCACTGCAGGTCGGGTCGGCTCCACAATGACAGACGCACCTGTGGGAAAGGTGCGTGGGAGTGAGTTGACAGCCGATCGTGTCTGCTACCACCACGGAAAATTCAGCCCACTGAGTGAGGAGCAATTAGGAATGGGAATGCTGTCATCTCTACCCAGCCTAAGCCACAGCTACTGTGATAAACTGGAGTCGCCTCACTGCTACCTTGGCTATAATCAGCTAACTCAACATATACTGGGAATTAAATCTGGGACCTTCCAGAATGTGTGGCTCAGTCACCTGCTGTTTTAACCAACTGAGTCTATAAGCCAGCTATCTAGATTGATTCCTTCATATAAAAGGTCAAAAAATTAAAGACCAAGGGGGAAAAATTCAGTTGGTTGCGCCTCCCGTTAGCGCCTTAAGAGGGCGCTAATGGGGCGCAAAGCATCTAGCGCCCAGGCGCAGGTGAAGTTTGCGCCGCTAGCGAAATTAACTAGACATTTTGCGGCGGCGCTAAACACTACCGCCACGATATCCTGCGCCGGCAGATCATGACGTCACTCGAGTGCGCAACGCCCCGGTATCGCCCCGGAGCGGATATTGAGTGGCGCCCCCTGCCTTATCGCCTGACGCTAGCAACGACAGGTTGAGGGGAGCGTTCTGCAGTCATGAAGGGAAAGGGGGAGCGCTATTTAAAGGTGACCGCTTCCTGCCTTTTATTGTTGGTGCCATTTTTGAACTACGCATTCTGAGAGAGAGAGGGAGAGACTTCTGGAGAGATTCAACGTTGTGTGAAGGAGTTTTGGGTACTGAGCAGCACTTTGCAGGTTCATTTTGATTTGCCATTCCTTGTATCGATTTAGCAGAGACTGTGGGGGCTGCACTCTGAGCTCTTTGCCTGGTACTCTCCATTGTTCTTTCCAGCACATTTGATGTGCAGGTCTCTCCAGGCCGAGATTCAAGGCTGCAATGAGCAGGATGTGGATGGAAAGCAAGATTAACCATTCCCTTTAAGAACTGGCCCGTGCCATTGTGTGTGTGTTCCATTGCTGACTGACATTACATGAGCTTCGCCAGCGCTCTGAGGTAGCGCCTCGCTCCTCGGCCTTTGCGCCTTAAGACAGGTGTGAAGCGCCTGATATAGCGCTGCAATCACCTCCAGGGGCGATAAAAGTCAAGTTTGCAGTCGGTGGCGATAATTAGCGACAGGCGCTAATCTTTGCGCCCGGCCGATAATTGCGCCCCAAATGGGGCGATACTGAATTTCTCCCCCCAACACTCTTATACAACCTTGCAGTAATTCCAGAAGCCTGTTATTATGTTTATGAATACCATCCAGTATGAAGTGGATGTGGTTTAGGATGAGTATATCACTGAGTACCACGTATTGTAAAGCTGCTTCATGCCCAGCTAATAACATGTTTCCTTTTCATTCTCCTTCTCCCAACCTATCACCTCTAATAACCCACCGAGTTAGAACAGGGACAGGAATGGTTGTTGGAAGTTGCGGGGTATAGATGTTTCAGTAAGAGTAGGGAAGTTGGTAAGAAAGGTGGAGGAGTAGCATTGTTAATCAAGGATAGTTTAACAGCGGCAGAAAGGCAGTTCGAGGGGGATCTGCCGTCTGAGGTAATATGGGCTGAAGTTAGAAATAGGAAAGGAGCGGTCACGTTGTTAGGAGTTTTCTACAGGCCCCCAAATAGTAATAAAGATGTGGAGGAAGAAATTGCAAAGCAGATTATGAATAGGTGTGGAGGTCACAGAGTAGTTGTCATGGGTGACTTCAACTTTCCAAATATTGATTGGAACCTTTATAGGTCAAACAGTTCGGATGGGATAGTTTTTGCACAGTGTGTGCAGGAGGGTTTCCTGACACAATATGTGGATAGGCCGACAAGAGGTGGGGCCACGTTGGATTTGGTACTGGGTAATGAACCGGGCCAAGTGATTGATTTGTATGTGGGAGAGCACTTTGGAGATAGTGACCACAATTCGGTAACTTTCACTATTGCAATGGAGAGGGATAGGGCCATACGGCAGGGCAGGGTTTATAATTGGGGGAGGGGTAATTATGATGCGATTAGGCAAGAATTAGGGAGTACAAGATGGGAACAGAAACTATCAGGGAAAGGCACAAACGAAAAGTGGAGCTTTTTCATGGAGCAATTACTGCGTGTCCTTGATAGGTATGTCCCTGTCAGGCAGGGAGGAAATGGCCGAGTGAGAGAACCATGGTTCACAAAAGAGGTTGAATGTCTAGTCAAGAGGAAAAAGGAAGCGTATGTAAGGATGAGAAAACAAGGTTCAGTTGGGTCGATTGAGGGGTACAAGGTAGCAAGGAATGAGCTAAAAAAAGAGCTTAGGAGAGCTAGGAGGGGGCATGAGAAGTCCTTGGCGGGTCGGATCAAGAAAAACCCCAAGGCTTTTTACTCTTATGTGAGAAATAAAAGAATGACCAGGGTGAGGGTAGGGCCGGTCAAGGACAGTAGTGGGAACTTGTGCATGGAGTCAGAAGAGATAGGAGAGGTGATGAATGAATACTTTTCGTCAGTGTTCACCGAGGAGAGGGGCCATGTTCTTGAGGATGAGAGTGTGATAAAGGTGGATAGGCTGGAGGTGGTAGATGTTCTGAGGGAAGATGTTTTAGCAATTTTGAAGAACCTGAGGGTCGATAAGTCCCCTGGGCCAGATGGGATATATCCTAGGATTCTTTGGGAGGCAAGGGAGGAGATTGCAGAGCCTCTGGCTTTGATCTTTGGGTCCTCACTGTCCACGGGAATGGTGCCAGAGGACTGGAGAGTGGCGAATGTTGTTCCTCTCTTCAAGAAAGGAAATAGGAATGACCCTGGTAATTATAGGCCGGTTAGTCTTACTTCGGTGGTTGGTAAGATAATGGAAAAGGTCCTGAGGGATAGGATTTATGACCATTTGGAAAGGGGCAACTTAATCAGGGAAAGTCAACACGGATTCGTGAAGGGTAAGTCTTGCCTAACAAATTTGATTGAATTCTTTGAGGAGGTAACTAAGTGTGTAGATGAAGGTAGAGCAGTTGATGTCGTATACATGGATTTTAGTAAGGCGTTTGATAAGGTTCCCCATGGTCGTCTCATGAAGAAAGTAAGGAGTTGTGGGATAGAGGGAAATTTGGCCGATTGGATAAGTAACTGGCTATCTCATAGAAGGCAGAGGGTGGTGGTGGATGGAACATTTTCGGACTGGAGACCAGTTACCAGCGGTGTGCCACAGGGGTCGGTGCTGGGTCCTCTGCTGTTTGTGATTTTTATCAATGACTTGGAGGAGGGGACTGAAGGGTGGATCAGTAAATTTGCTGATGACACCAAGATTGGTGGAGTAGTGGATGAGGTGGAGGGCAGTTGTAGGCTGCAAAGAGACATTGATAGGATGCAGAGCTGGGCCGAAAAATGGCAGATGGAATTTAACCCTGATAAGTGCGAGGTGATTAATTTTGGTAGGGCAAATTTGAATAAGGATTACAGGGTCAACGGCAGGGTTCTGAGGAACGTGGAGGAGCAGAGGGATCTGGGGGTTCATATCCACAGATCTCTGAAGGTTGCCACTCAAGTGGATAGAGCAGTAAAGAAGGCCTATGGTGTGTTGGCGTTTATTAACAGAGGGTTTGAGTTTAAGAACCGTGAGGTTATGCTGCAACTGTACAGGACCTTGGTGAGACCACATTTGGAATATTGTGTGCAGTTCTGGTCACCTCACTATAGGAAGGACGTGGAAGCATTGGAAAGAGTGCAAAGGAGATTTACCAGGATGCTGCCTGGTTTGGGGGGGAGGTCTTATGAGGAAAGATTGAGGGAGTTGGGGCTTTTCTCTTTAGAGAGGAGGAGGATGAGAGGCGACTTAATAGAGGTTTATAAGATGATGAGGGGGATAGATAGAGTGGATGTTCAGAGACTATTTCCTCGGGTAGAGGCAGCTGTTACAAGGGGGCATAACTATAAGGTGCATGGGGGGAGATATAGAAGGGATGTCCGAGGTAGATTCTTTACTCAGAGAGTGGTTGGGGTGTGGAATGGACTGCCTGCTGTGATAGTGGAGTCGGACACTTTAGGAACTTTCAAGCGGTTATTGGATAAGCACATGGAGCACACCAGAGTGATAGGGAGTGTGATAGCTTGATCTTGGTCTCGGACAATGCTCGGCACAACATCGAGGGCCGAAGGGCCTGTACTGTGCTGTACTGTTCTATGTTCTATGTAATCTCATAAAAGGCTTTGGGGGAGAAATTCAGTATCGCCCCATTTGGGGCGCAATTATCGGCCGGGCGCAAAGATTAGCGCCTGTCGCTAATTATCGCCACCGACTGCAAACTTGACTTTTATCGCCCCTGGAGGTGATTGCAGCGCTATATCGGGCGCTTCACACCTGTCTTAAGGCGCAAAGGCCTGAGGAGCGAGGCGCTACCTCAGAGCGCTGGCGAAGCTCATGTAATGTCAGTCAGCAATGGAACACACACACAATGGCACGGGCCAGTTCTTAAAGGGGATGGTTAATCTTGCTTTCCATCCACATCCTGCTCATTGCAGCCTTGAATCTCGGCCTGGAGAGATCTGCACATCAAATGTGCTGGAAAGAACAATGGAGAGTACCAGGCAAAGAGCTCAGAGTGCAGCCCCCACAGTCTCTGCTAAATCGATACAAGGAATGGCAAATCAAAATGAACCTGCAAAGTGCTGCTCAGTACCCAAAACTCCTTCACACAACGTTGAATCTCTCCAGAAGTCTCTCCCTCTCTCTCTCAGAATGCGTAGTTCAAAAATGGCACCAACAATAAAAGGCAGGAAGCGGTCACCTTTAAATAGTGCTCCCCCTTTCCCTTCATGACTGCAGAACGCTCCCCTCAACCTGTCGTTGCTAGAGTCAGGCGGTAAGGCAGGGGGCGCCACTCAATATCCGCTCCGGGGCGATACCGGGCGTTGCGCACTCGAGTGACGTCATGATCTGCCGGCGCAGGAGATCGTGGCGGTAGTGTTTAGCGCCGCCGCAAAATGTCTAGTTAATTTCGCGAGCGGCGCAAACTTCGCCGCGCCTGGGCGCTAGATGCTTTGCGCCCCATTAGCGCCCTCTTAAGGCGCTAACGGGAGGCGCAACCAACTGAATTTTTCCCCCTTTATACTACCCATTGACAGGTTCTGCTGTCGATGCATTCAACCTATCTGCAGTGAGTGTCTGAGCTGCTGCACTGCTGTTTGCTTCTTGCTTCCTGACGGTTTTTAACGCAGGTTACAGTCCCTTCTACCAACGTTTACAGGAGGGCAAATTTAGTCTGAACAATAACATATTGGGAATTTCTAAACGAGGATATATTTGACCAGCGTTTTCCCATTTTCCAGGAGTATATTGTTTGACAGCAAAAGATGAAAGGGACAGTGATTACATGCAGCAGCTTCTGGCTTCCATGGAAGAACTGGAGAACAAGGGGCTGTGGACCCCGGCTGTGAAGAGAAAGATCGATCATTGGCAAAAGGTTCCACTGCAAACTGAATTGGGCCCAGAGTATGTTCCTGGGCTTGTGGCCATCTATAGAAAATCTGGTCAATGATATTGGTGCTGATCTTTGTAATCAGTGCTGTTATCGGGCATATTGATCACACACAGCAAGATAAAACTGCACTTAAGCCAATATACTGATGCTGTGCTAATTGCTTCTTGTGTGATGTTCTTACATGGAGCCCCTGAAGTTTATCTCACCTCGACTGACAGATGAGCAGTTCACCCCAGGGCTATACAGCTCAAAATAGTCTCTTCACACGCAGCCCAAATATGGAACAACAGAATCTAGAACTATTCAGTTGGGTGTTATTTACAGTTAAAGGGAAATTGTATAGAAGTTTCAAACCAACACACTTCACTGCAATCCAAGTGACAACATGTTGGAAGTTAATGAATTGAGGACACTCTGGGCTAGAAACTGAATTGCGAATGAAAACGTGCGCGTGAGGCGTGATGCGTGGACTAACCATGCCAGTTGGGATCCATGGAGGTGTCATTTAAAATCCGTGCTACCTGCTTATTATAATTAGTTTTGCGTGCAGTCAGCGCTGCACGCCTCTCGGGGAGCTCGATATCGGGAGGCCAGGATGCTACTTAAAGTCAGCCAACAGAATTCTATGCAATACTACTTAAAGGGGAGGTAAATTCTGGCTGCAAGATCTTTTCTGCATTACTTGTTGAAGAAATGGCGGAAGGGGGGAAAGAGCGAGCACCAAGGTTTCTGATGCTGCACTGGAGGTCTTGGTGCAGGCAGTGGACAGGAGGAGGGACATCCTTTTTTCCCCCAGAGGGGAGAAAGCCCTCCAGGCTTCTAATGAGGAGGCACTGGGAGGAGGTTGCTCACAACGTCAATGCCAGCAGCCTTGCTCCAAGAACATGCATTCAATGCAGGGAAATGTTTAGTGATTTGCCTGGAGTTGTCCAGACCACGTGAAGTACTTTATCACCACTCGGAACCTCATTAATTTAGCACTCACAACACACTCCTTCCCCACCACCTGCACTGTGCAGCAATCAGTGCACCACACTTCACTAAACATTCTTCTGCTCATCCTCACATATTCAGCACTATTATAAACTTCACTTACCCACAACAAACATTTCACACACACTGTCAGTTATTACCATGACAGCATGTCTGCAGATGCTCTCCCCCATTGAAGAGAGCGTCCTGACAATAATGGGAAGGGGCAGAGTGGAGGCCATGGCCACAGGCAATGCTGGAGGAGCAGTGATTCTTGATACCTAATCCTCTTTGTCTCATCTGACTTCTCTCTGAGCCCACACACTCTGCATGAGAAGCTACAGATGCTTTCAAAATCCACTTCTTTCTCTCTGCTCTCTCACACCACAACTTAACAATAACTTACATTTATATAGCGCCTTAATGTAGTAAAGTGTCCCAAGGCTCTTCACAGGAGTGTTTTCAAACAAAATATGACACCAAACCACATAAGAAGATATTAGGACAGAGTCAAATAGGATGCCAAGATTGCAACCAGTCTGGTTCATCCTCAGACAGTGACCAGGGAGAGTGATGGGTTCGGTAGTGACTGGCGAGTGAACGGATTTTGTGGTAGGGATGGAAGACAATGGCTTCCGTCTTCCCAATATTTAGTTGGAGAAAATTTCTGCTCATCCAGGACTGGATGCCTGGACAAGCAGTGTGACAAATCAGAGATAGTGGAGGGGTCGAGAGATGTAGTCGTGAGGTAGAGCTGGGTGTCATCACCCTACATGTGGAACCTGACGTCGTGTTTTTGAATGATATCATCGAGGGACAGCATTAAGATGAGAAATAGGAGGCGGCCAAGGATAGATCCTTGAGGACTCCAGACGTAACAGGGTTATGACCTCATCCTTCTCTACCTGTCTTCAGCCTTTGACATGGTTGACCACACCATTCTCCTCCAACGCCTATCCTTCGTTGTCCAGCTGGGTGGGGGTGCCCTCGCCCAGTTCCACTCTTATCTATCCAGTCGTAGCCAGAGAATCACTTGCAATGAATTCTCTTCCCGCTCTCACAAGGCCAAGTCACAATAGTCTCCATAGTACCATACTGAGAGATAGTTTACCACTTTCACAGTCACACAGGATGTCATTTGTGACTTTGATAAGGGCCGTTTCAGTGCTGTGGCGGGGGCGGAAACCTGATCGGACGGGTTCAAATGTGGAATTAAGGGAAAGATGGTCACGGATTTGGCAGGTGATAACACGTTCAAAGACTTAGAAGAAGAAAGGGAGGTTTGGAGATGAGGCGCTAGTTTGCAAAGTCAGAGGGATCAAGGGTGGGCTTTCTGAGGAGGGAGGTGATGACAGCAGATTTGAAGGCGAGCGGGACAGTGCCTGAGGAGAGGGAACCGTTAACAATATCAGCTAACATGGGGGTCTGGAAGAGAAATTGGGTGGTCAGCAGTTTGGTGGGAATAGGGTCGAGAAGCTGGAAGTGGGTTTCATGGACAATGTGAGCTCAGAGAGGGCTTAAGGGGAGATGGGAAAGAAAGTAGAGAATGATGCAATTCAGGGCTAGGGCGGGAAATCTCTATAAAGTGGCCGTTTTTATATCCTTTTGCTGCTGGCAGACCCGGCTGCCGATAGGTTTCCTCTCCCTCTCTCCTCATGGTTTGAGAAAACTTTGTTATGCTTTCCTTATATCTAACATTGCCCTTTGAAAGTGTGGCAGATCTTGCACTTGCTCTTCAAGAGTCTGAAGCAATAATATTGTTACCTTTCAACTTGGTCAAGCTTCCCAGCATGCCTTCTGATTTTGGTCATTAAAAAGTCCATATTGAAAGGTCTAAAATCCTTCTCTCATGATGGTGAATTTGTGGAGCATGCAGCATACGACCACAAATCAGGATACCCACTCAGGGATGTACTGCATAGCTCCTCCAGAACGGTCCAGGCTGCGGAAGTGTTGCTTGAGTACGCAGATTGTTTGTTTGATGATGTTCCTTATGGCAGCGTGGCTCTTGTTGTCGGCGTGCTCTGCAGCTGTGCGTGGGTTCCTGCCTAGAATCATGAGCCATGTCCGGAGGGGATAACCCTTGTCACCCAACAGCCAGCCTGTAACTTGGTGGCCTGGTTGAAATGATGGTGGTACAGAGGACTGGCACTGAATAAAAGAGTTATGACTACTGCCGGGATAGCGAGCACAGACTTGAATGATAGAATCATAGAATAGTACAGCACAGAAGAAGGCCTTTCGAGTCTGTGCCGGCTCTTTTGAAGAGCAATCCAGTTAATCCCACTCCCCCGCTCTTTTCCCATATCCCTGCAATTTTTTCTCCTTCGAGTATTTATCCAATTCCCTTTTGAAGGCTACTATTGAATCTGTATCCACCATGCGCTACCTGTGGTCGCAAACCAGTTGTATATTGAAGGAGTGGAATCCCTTCCTATTGATAAATATTCAGGTTGGTTATAAGGAGCACACAAGGCAATGTGCGTCAAGTTAATGGCATCTTGCACCATGGGGAAGTCTGTCTTGTGGGCAAAATCTCATGCTCTCTTGTCAATAGGGAAGGAGATGTAAGTGTTTCCCATGGTGCAGAGCCTTGGTGACCTCCCTAATACATTGGTTCACTACAAACTGAGATGTTGACGATGTCATCTGTTGCAGCCTAAAAGAAGCCCCTGACATAAAGGTTGAGGGCAACAGGAACCCACCCTCTCTCATCCCCACTCTCCCCACCCTCTCTTTCCCTCACCCTCTCACGTTCCCACACTCTCTTTCCCTACTCTCTCTTCCCCCACCCTCTCTCTTCCCCATCCTCTCCCTTCCCCCACCCTCTCTTCCCCCACCCTCTCTCTTCCCCATCTTCTCCCTTCCCCCATCCTCTCCCTTCCCCATCCTCTCTCTTCGCTCACTCTCTCTTCCCCACCCTCTTTCCCTACATTCTCTCTTCCCCTACATTCTCTCTTCCTCCACCCTCTCTTCCCCACCCTCTTTCTCCACTCTCTCTCTTCCCCACCCTCTCTTTCCCCACTCTCTCTCTTCCCTACCCTCTCTCTTCCCCACCCTCTCTCTTCCCCTCAACCCTCTCTTCCCCACCCTCTCTCTTCTCCTCAACCCTCTCTTCCCCACCCTCTCTCTTCCCCACCCTCTCTCTTCCCCTCACCCCCTCTCTTCCCCACCCTCTCTCTTCCCCACCCTCTCTCTTCCCCACCCTCTCTCTTCCCCTCACCCTCTCTCTTCCTCACCCCCCTCTTCCCCACCCTCTCTCTTGCCCCCACCCCCTCTCTTCCCCACCCTCTCTCTTCCCCACCCTCTCTCTTCCCCACCCCCTCTCTTCCCCTCACCCCCTCTCTTCCCCCATCCTCTCCTCCACCCCCACCCTCTCTCTTCCTGTGCCCCCTCTCACTTTCTGTCTTGGATGAGATGGCTGTATGTTGGCTCTTAGGAGCTTCTCTGCTAAAGAAAGTCAAAGTAGCTGACAGGAATTGTAATCCTGGAGATACTGATGTCAAATGTAATTCCAATTTTCCAGAGTTCATTTCCAGAGTTGAAGGGGTTAAAGAGGGGGAAGTTGTATCCACAATCCAGGCTGTTCCGAGGGCTGTAATAGTGCATCATGCTGCTCGTGGGAGTAGCAGACAAGTTACTGAAGCCAAATTTATAAAGGAGTTTGTGATTTTTGTGACTTTTCTCGCACTGTTAAGAGAATAATTTTATTTCTAAGGGTTGGGTGGGTGGACCTTACAGAATTTTATTTTGCTGGAATTACCATGATAGGGTTCCCCTTGTTGTCACCTTCGACCTCACAAGCCTCCATATTCAACGGATCTTCCTCCATTTCCACCACCTGCAGCCACTACCAAACACAGCTTCTTCTCCCCTCCCCTTTCAGCATTCCGGAGGGACTGTTCCCTCTGCGACACCCTGGTTCACTCTTCCATGACCCCGAACACCTGTTCCCCTTCCACGGCACCTTCCCATGCAAGCGCAGGAGATGCAACACCTACCCTTTCACCTCCTCCCTTCTCACTGTCCAGAGCCCCAAATCCTCCTTCCTGGTGAAACAGTGATTTATTTGTACTTCTTCCAATTTAGTATACTGTATTCGCTGCTCTGAAGGGACCGAGTGTAATGTATCCAAGTCTGTTGACAATACAAAGCTAGGTGGGACAGTAAGCTGTCAGGAGAACACAAAGAGTCTGCAAAGGGATATAGTTAGACTAAGTGAGTGGGCAGTTAGGTGGCAGATGGAGTATAATGTGGGGAAATGTGAGGTTATTCACTTTGGTAGGAAGAATAGAAAAACAGAATATTTTTTAAATGGTGAGAAACTTTTAAATGTTGGTGTTCAGAGAGATTTGGGTGTCCTTGTGCAAGAAACACAGAAAGCTAGCATGCAGGTGCAGCAAGCAAAAAGGAAGGCAAATGGCATGTTGGCCTTTCTTGCAAGGGGGTTGGAGTATAAGAGTAAGGAAGTCTTGTTACAATTGTACAGGGCCTTGGGAGACCACACCTCGAGTACTGTGCACAGTTTTGGTCTCCTTATTTAAGGAAGGATATACTTGCCTTGGAGGCGGCGCAACGAAGGTTCACCAGATTGATTCCTGGGATGAGAGGGCTGTCCTATGATGAGAGATTGTGTAGAATGGGCCTATACTCTCTGGAGTTTAGAAGAATGAGAGGTAATCTCATTGAAGGGGATTGACAGGGTAGATGCTGAGAGGTTGTTTCCCCTGGCTGGAGTGTCTAGAACTAGGGGGCATAGTCTCAGGATAAGGGGTCGGCCATTTAAGACCGAGATGAGGAATTTCTTCACTCAGAGAGTTGTGAATCTTTGGAATTCTCTACCCCAAAGGGCTGTGGATGCTCAATCTTTGAGTATATTCAAGGTTGAGATAGATAGATTTTTGGACTCTAGGGGAATCAAGGAATATGGAGATTGGGCGGGAAAGTGGAGTTGAGGTGGATGATCAACCATGATCTTATTGAATGGCGGAGCAGGCTCGAGGGGCCGTATGGCCTACTCCTGCTCTTATTTATTCTGTTCTTATGCTCATGATGTGGTCTCTACGTTGGGCAGACCAAACGCAGACTGAGTGATCGCTTTGCTGAGCACGTCCATTCAGTCTGCAAGCGTGACCCTGAGCTTCCGGTTACTTTGCAATTTAATTCTCTGCCCCACTCCCTCTCTGTCCTTGGCCTCCTACACTCTTCTAATGAAGCTCAACAAAAGCTCGAGGAACAGCACCTCATCTCTTGATTGGGCACTTTACAGACTTCCAGACTCAACATTGATTTCAACAATTTCGGATTATAACCACTGCTCCCATTGTTTCGGACAGCAACTGCTAGTGATGATTCTGCTGTTGCCATTTACAGCTCCTCTGGACCCATCTTTTATTTCTTTATTTGTCGCATTACCATCCGCTTTTGCCTTGCACTATCATACCTTTGGTCATTTAATCTCTCCTGCCCTCCACCCCATCACAGACCTTCCCCTTTTGTTCTTTCCTCCCCTCCCCACTTTCCCTGCCTCGCTACTTGCTTAAAACCTGTTACATCTGTAAACTTTTTCCAGTTCTGATGAAAGGTCAACGGCCTGAAACATTAACTCTGTTTCTCCTTAAATGTTGCCTGACCTCTTGAGTATTTCCAGCATTTTCTGTTTATATTTCAGATTTCCAGCATCCGCAGTATTTTGCTTTTGATTCATTTGAGGGCTTTGTTAACTGGCTTTTCATCAATGCACAGGTACAATTTATTATTTTCTTTCATTACTATCACCACCATTGGACAGATCCAATCACTCGGGACAGTGACTGGTGCTAGAGCCTTCGATCAATAAATTCATTAATGTTCTTCTGACAAATTCTTTTACAGCTAGAGGTAGCTGTCTGGCTGGCAACTGTGTAGGTGGGATCTTGCGATCAGTTTGAAGGTGTATAGTGCCATCTAACTTTTGAAGACATCCTGGTACTTGGCTATTACATCTTGTTCTCTGAGCTTGGATGAACCCTCAATCATAATCATCACATGGTTCACTGTCACGAGTTGCATTTAGCAAATGACTCTAGCACTTAGAACAGGTCCACATCCAACTGGCACTATCTGAAACTCTGCGCTGTATTCTTGTTGTTCTTGTGGTTTCTAAAACTGACCTCTTTTCCCCAATAGCTTCACTTCTGTTTCATTGTATATGAATAGTGAAGTGTTCAAATCTTGAAGCTGTCAGTCACTTGAATCTTCAGGCAGTCTCAGGTATTGATTCTCCATGAGAACATGGAAGATAGCATCAAGTCTAACCAAAATCTGACTTGTTTGTTAACATATTGGGGGAAAATTTTGGTTGCTTTGCGGGGCGCAAAGCAACTAGCACCTGGGCACGGCGATGTTTGCGCCGCTCACGAAATTGACCAGTCGTTTTGTGGTGGCGCTAAACACTACCGCCAAGATCTCCTGCGCCCGCAGATCGTGACGTCAGTCGAGCATGCAACGTCCCGGTAGCACCCCGGACCTGGATATTGAGTGGCGCCCCCTGCCTTACCGCCTGCCGCTAGCAACGACAGGTTGAGGGGAGCGTTTTGCAGTCGGGAAGGGACTGGGGGAGCGCTATTTATAGGCGACCGGTTCTGCCTTTTTTTGTCAGCAACATTTTTGCACCACGCATTCTGAGAGAGAGAGAGACTTCTGGAGAGATTCAATGCTGTGTGAAGGAGTTTTGGGTACTGAGCAGCACTTTGCAGGTTCATTTTGATTTGACCTTTCTTGCATCGATTTAGAAGAGACTTGGGGGGCTGCACTCAGCTCTTTCTTTCCCTGGGCCTCTCCATTTTTCTTTCCAGCAGATTTGATGTACAGGTCTCTCCAGGCCGAGATTCAAGGCTGCAATGAGCAGGGTGTGGATGGAGAGCAAGATCGACTCTCCCCTTTAAGAACTGGCCAGCACCAGTGTGTCTGTGTTCCATTCCTGACTGGCATCACATGAGCTTCGCCAGCGCTCTAAGGTAGCGCCTCGCTCCTCGGCGTTAGCTCCTTAAGAGAGGTGTGTAGCGCCTGATTTAGCGCTCCGATCACCTCCAGGGGTGGTAGAAGCCAAGTTTGCAGTCGGAAGCGATAATTAGCGCCAGGTGCTAAACTTTACGCCTGGTCAATAATTGCGCCCCAAACGGGGCGATACCAAATTTCTCACCCACTGTTTGTTAGAAAATTGAGCCGCAAAATTCGGCACCTTAGCGTCGGCAGTTTAGGCTGGTTGGAGAAAAAAATGGCGCCCGCCTCGCTTCTGCCCACTCCCAGCGCAGCCCACGCTGGTCGCCATCTTAGTGATGGCGATAGCGCAGGCGGGATGTACATGTGCCAGCAGTATGCAAAGTAGTCAGTCAGTGTGTAACGCTGATTTGATGCACGACCTGCCATTTTCTATATCACCGTTCCAAACAATGCCCTCTCATGAACACGCACAGCTAAACATGCATTCAGCTGCACGAGGGACCCCCCACCAGCGCAATTTAAATGCATACATCCAATTTGCAGGTAAGTTGATTATTTCTCTTGTACTGACTCTTGCAGAATACTGGCTTGTTGGAAGATATTTACAGCGTCAAAGTGTGCAGGGAGTGCTGCTGGACATTGGGAAGGCGTTAGCTGCTACTGGAAGGCCACTGACTACACCACTTGCTCCCAGTCATGGGTGTCTAGTTGCAGCCCCCCCTCGCGCTGCAGCATGACAGGGAGATGGAGCAGAGGCAGCAAAGACAAGCTGCTCATAGAGGGAGGGGGAGGAGGGCTCTCAGCAGCTTTACCCACCGAGGGTCTTCAGGGAGCACTTCTCCTACCTGCACCTAAACCAGGAGCAGTGCATTCGGATGCTCCGCTTCACCAAGGAGGTGGTCACAGAACTCTGCCACCTCTTGCAACCAGACCTGCAGCCTCAGAGCACGGCGACGACGGTGCTGCCAGTGGTCCTCAAGGTGACTTTGGCCCTCAATCTTTTTGCCAGCAGATCCTTCCAAGCTGGAACAGGCGACATAGGAAACATCTTGCAGTTCGCCATTCATCGCTGCATCTGGGAGGTCACAGAAGCTCTGTACTCCTGGAGAGGGACTTCATTGCATTCTCTCGAAAGAGAGAGAAGCAGGAGGAGCACACACTTGGATTTGACAGCATATTAGGCTTCCCCATGGTGCAGGGCGCCATCGACTGCACACACATGACTTTGTGGGCGCTGTATATCAATGCTGAAATGTACCCTAAATGCAAAGGGTACCACTCACTTAATGTGCAGTTGGTGTGTGACCACGCCCAGGACATCATGATGGTGAATGCTCGGTATCCTGACAGCAGTCATGATGCCTTCATCCTGTGCCAGTCCGCTATGCCAGCAATCTTCCAGCCACCATGTCGAACATAAGGCGACAAGGGCTATCCACTCTACACCTGGCTGATGACTCCCCTTCGCAAGCCCATCACTCGTGGCCAGCAATCATAAAATGATATAATGACAGCCATGCTGCCATGAGGAACCTCATCGAGCAGACCATCGGGGTGCTCAAGCAATGGTTCCACTGCTTTGAATGCTCGGGAGGAGCTCTCCAGTACTCACCAGAGCGGGTGTCCCAATTCGTGGTGGTCTGCTGCATCCTCCACATGTCGGCCTTCACGAGGATGCAGCCCTTGCCACCATGGGTTCTGTGAACACCTCGAGGAGGAGGAAGAGGAAGGAAGGAGGCAGCCTGCAAATCTCCGACAGGCTGTCCGTGAGCACATTATCAGTCTTTGATTCCCCTGAATGAGACCCCAGATCCCCGTTGCTCAACACTTCCCTTCTGTCACGGAACATCACAGCGTCCTCTTGGCCATAATGCTGAAATGAAAGCCACATTCGAAACATCATTTATAAATGATTAATTCCAATATTACATTACAAAGTCAACTAATCACCCTTGTGCATTCCCGTAGTGCTGGTACTTCGTGTGCCTTTGCCTATCCTAGTACACCTACGAAGTGCTACAACAGTGGCTGGTGGAAGGCTGCCGACTTTCCATGGGGGACACTGCAGATGACCTTGCAGGACGACCTCAATCAGCTCTGGGCCTAGATTATGGGCGGCAGCAGTCTGGGCTTGCTGGCTGACAGGCAACTGTAGTGGCACTGGCGGAATGGCAGTTGTGGAAGTACGAATGGTGTCATCCTGAAAGAGGACAGCAGGTTCAAGCTCCACGGAGCCACTGCCACTCTCCCGGGATGGCATCTCAGCATTCCTAGCCCTTTGTTGGAGGACAGATTGCTGGACGGCTGTGACACCCTGCAAGCCCCTTTCCACACTAGTAATATATTAGCATGGATTGAGGATTGGTTAATGGACAGAAAACAGAGAGTAGGAATAAACGGGACTTTTTCGGGTTGGCAGGCTGTAACTAGCAGGGTACCGCAAGGATCAGTGTTTGGGCCTCAGCTATTTACAATCTATATTAATGGCTTAAATGAATGGACTGAGTGTAACGTACCCAAGTTTGCTGATAATACAAAGTTAGGTGGGAAAGTAAGCTGTGAGGAGGACGCAAAGAAGCTGCAGAGAGATATAGACAGGTTGATTGAGTGGGCAAGAACATGGCAAATGGAAAAAATGTGAGGAAGTGTGAAGTTATCCACTTTGGTAGGAAAAACAAAAAAGCAGAATATTTTTTGAATGGTGAGAGACTAGGAAATGTTCACATTCATAGGGACCTGGGTGTCCTTGTACATGAATCACAGAAAGTTAACATGCAGGTACAGCAAGCAATTAGGAAAGCAAATGGTATGTTAGCTTTTGTTACAAAGGGATTAGAGTATAAGAGTAAAGAAGTCTTACTACAATTATACAGAGCATTGGTGAGGCCACACCTGGAGTACTGTGTACAGTTCTGGTCTCCTTACCTAAGGAAAGACATACTTGCCTTAGAGGGAGTGCAACAAAGATTCACTAGACTGGCTCTTGGAATGAGGGGATTGAGTAGACTAGGCCTATATTCCCTACAGTTTAGAAGAATGAGAGGTGATCTCATTGAAACATATAAAATTCTTAAAGGGCTTGACAGAGTTAATGCTGAGAAAATGTTTCCCCTAGCTGGGGAATCTAGAACACGGGGTCACAGTCTCAGAATAAGGGGTCAGCCATTTAGGACTGAGATGAGGAGAAATTTCTTCACTCAAAGGGTTGTGAATCTTTGGAATTCTCTACCCCAGAGAGTTGTGGATGCTCAGTCGTTGAGTATATTCAAGACAGAGGTCGATAAATTTTGGGGAATTAAGGGATATGGGGATAGTGGGGGACGGTGGAGTTGAGGTAGAAGATCAGCCATGATTTTGTTGAATGGCGGAGCAGGATCAAAGGGCCAAATGGCCTAATCCAGCTCCGAGTTCTTATGTTCTTATGTAAACCCAGCCATGATGGCAGCAGTCTGAGCTTGTGTAGCAGCAAGCTGAGCCTGCATGACAGAAGTCTTTAAGGAGGAGATGTTCCAAGTACAGGCTAGGTACATTCCAACAAGAGGGAAGGGTAAGGAAACCAAAGCAAGGGCTCCTTGGATGACGAGGGAGATAGAGAAGATGATGAAACAAAAAAAGAGGGTGTATGATGCATGTCAGGTGAATTCTTCAAGGGAGAACCAGACCAAATACAATAAGTTGAGAGGGGATGTGGAAATGAAAATAAAATTGGCAAAGAGAGAATATGAGAGTAGAATGGTGGTTAACATAAAGGGAACCCAAAAATCTTCTACCGGCATGTAAACAGTAAGCGGGTAGTAAGAGCGGGGTGGGGCCTATTACAGACAAAGAAGGTGATATATGCTTAGAGGCGCAGGGCAAGGCTAGAATACTCAGTGAGTACTTTGTATCGGTGTTTACAAAGGAGGTGGATGTTGACAAAATATCGGTAGAAGTGGAAAACGTAGAAGCAATGGAAGGGGCGAAAATTGATCGACAGGATGTACTAGAAAGGCTGGGTATGCTTAGAGTGAACAAGTCGCCTGGTCCAGATGGCTTGCATCCCAGTTTGCTAAGGGAATTGGGGGAGGAGATAGCGGAAGGGCTTACCATAATTTTCCAATCTTCCCTAGATGCGGGGGAGGTGCCTGAGGATTGGAAAGTGGCAAATGTAACACCATTGTTCAAGAATGGGGGTAAGGACAATCCTAGTAACTACAGGCCAGTCAGTTTAACATCAGTGGTGGGTAACGTTTTAGAAACAATAATCAAGGAAAATATTAACGGGCATTTGGAGAGGTTTAAGCTAATTAAGGAGAGCCAACATGGGTTTGTAAAAGGCAGATCGTGTTTGACTAATTGAATTTTTTGATAAAGTAACAGAGAGGATTGATGAAGGGAATGCAATGGATGTTGTCTACATGGATTTTTGAAAGGTGTTTGACAAAGTACCACATAGAAGACTGGTTAACAAAATTGAGGCTCATGGAATAGGTGGGTCAGTGGCAGCTTGAATAAGGAATTGGCTTCAGGACAGAAAACAGCAAGTTGTGGTAAATGGCTGTTTTCAGACTGGAGGATGGTAGACAGTGCTGTTCTCCAAGGGTCAGTGCAGGGGCCACTGCTTTTTTTGATATATATAAATGACCTGGATATTGGAATACAGAGTAGAATTTCTAAATTTGCTGATGACACCAAACTTGGGGGTGTGGCAAACAGTAATGATGATACCAATCAACTGCAACAGGACATAGAAAGGCTAGCAGAATGGGCAGACAAGTGGCAGATGGAATTTAATACAGAGATGTGTGAGGTGATGCATTTTGGCAGAAGGAACAGGGAGAGGCAATATACACTTAATAGCACAGTTTTAAAGAGTGTGCAGGGACAGAGGGACCTGGGAGTTAATGTGCCTAGGTCCCTGAAGGTGGCAGGACATATTGAAAGAGTGGTTAACAAAGCATATGGCATCTTGGGCTTCATAAATAGAGGTATTGAGTTCAAAAGTAGAGAAGTTATGCTGAACCTTTATAAAGCGCTGGTTAGGCCACAACTGGAGTATTGCGTCCAGTTCTGGTCACCACACTTTCGGAAGGATGTGAAGGCACTTGAGAGGGTGCAGAGGAGATTTACCAGAATGGTTCTGGGGATGGGGGATCTTAGCTACAAGGACAGGTTGGAGAAGCTGGATTTGTTTTCATTAGAGCAATGTAGGTTGAGGGGTGATTTGATAGAGGTGTACAATATTATGACGGGTTTGGATAGGCTAGACGGGGAAAGGCTGTTCCCACTAGTTGATGGTACAAGGACTAGAGGACACAGATTTAAGGTTTTGGGCAAGAGATACAGGGGGGACGTGAGGAAAAACTTTTTTACACAGCGAGTGGTGATGACCTGGAATTCGCTACCGACGGAAGTGGTGGAAGCGGAGACACTCGATGTTTTCAAGGGGAGACTGGATAGGCACATGAGGGAAATAAACTTGCAGGGTTATGGGGATAGAGCGGGTGAATGGGACTGACTGGATTGCTCTACAGAGAGCCGGCACGGACTCGATGGGCCGAATGGTCTCCTTCTGTGCCGTTATGACTCTATGGGGGAGAAATGCAGTATCGCCCCGTTTGGGGCGCAATTATCGGCCAGGTGCTAAATTTAGCGTCTGGCGCTAATTATCGCCTCCGACTGCAAACTTGGCTTCTATCGCCCCTGGAGGTGATTGGAGAGCTAACTCAGGCGCTACACACCTCTCTTAAGGCGCTAATGCCGAGGAGCGAGGCGCTACCTCAGAGCGCGGGCGAAGCTCATGTGATGTCAGTCAGCAATGGAACACAGACACACTGGCGCCGGCCAGTTCTTAAAGGGGAGGGTCGATCTTGCTCTGCATCCGCACCCTGCTCATTGCAGCCTTGAATCTCGGTCTGGAGAGACCTGTACATCAAATCTGCTGGAAAGAACAATGGAGAGTACCAGGCAAAGAGCTCAGAGTGCAGCCCCCACAGTCTCTTCTAAATCGATGCAAAGAAGGTCAAATCAAAATGAACCTGCAAAGTGCTGCTCCGTACCCAAAACTCCTTCACACAGCGTTGAATCTCTCCAGAAGTCTCTCTCTCTCTCAGAATGCGTGGTGCAAAAATGTCACCGACAAAAAAAGGCAGGAAGCGGTCGCCTTTAAATAGCGCTCATCCAGTCCCTTCCCGACCGCAAAACGCTCCCCTCAACCTGTCGGTGCTAGCGGCAGGCGGTAAGGCAGGGGGCGCCGCTCAATATCCAGTCCGGTGCGCTACCGGGGCATTGATGTCACGATCTGCGGGCACAGGAGATCGTGGCAGTAGTGTTTCGTGGCGCCGCAAAATATCTGGTCAATTTCGCGAGCAGCGCAAACATCTCCGTGCCCGGGTGCTAGTTGCTTTGCGCCCCATTAGCGCCCTCTTAGGGCGCTAACAGGAGGTGCAAAGCAACCGAATTTTTCCCCAATGACTCTAAGTCTGAACTTCCACTGCAGCACTCAGACATCGGGTTGCTTCCGAGTGTGCTGCAAAGGAAGCTGCAACATCGCCCATCACACGCAGCATCATGGTTGGGTGCATAAGTGCGCTAATGGAGTTTCCCCATCACTTCCATCCTGGAAATCATGGGCTCCAAGCTCCACGCAAAGCCCTGTGCAAAGTTGGAGCTGTACTCCTTCATGCTCCTTGACAGTGACAAAAGGCTCTTTGGCAGGCCTGCCATTGCACCAAGCAGTTATATGTGCATGCCCATCACTCTCCTTCTGAAGGCCACCCTATCAAAGTGAACATTTGAGTTCTGTGCAGCAGAACTTGTGTGCAACATCGCTCTCGGGGGAGCTGGCACCTACGTTACCCTTTCCCCCTAAGCTGGCTGCAGCCCACTCGTGCCCGGTGATTCATCACATGCAGATGCCGCCTCTATACTACCCTCTAAAGTTCGCACTTTCTGAGCTGGTGGCTGAGAGTGTCAGATCAAGTGATGGTATCGGAGAGGTCCCAGTGGATTGGAAAACCGCAAATGTAATACCCCTATTCAAGAAAGGAGGGAAATAGAAAGCAGGAAGCTATAGACCAGTTAGCCTAACATCTGTCATTGGGAAAATGCTGGAGTCCTTCATTAAGGAAGTAATAGCAGGACATTTAGAAAATCATAATACAGTCAAGCAGAGTCAGCATGGTTTTATGAAAGGGAAATCATGTTTGACAAATTTGATAGAGTTCTTTGAGGATGTAACGAGCAGGGTGGATAAAGGGGAACCAGTAGATGTAGTGTATTTGGAGTTCCAGAAGGCATTCGATAAGGTGCCACATAAAAGGTTACTGCACAAGAGAAGAGCTCATGGGGTTGGGAGTAATATATTAGCATGGATAGAGGATTGGCTAACTAAAAGGAAACAGAGAGTCGGGATAAATGGGTCATTTTCAAGTTGGCAAACTGTAACTAGTGGGGTGCCACAGGGATCAGTGCTGGGGCCTCAGCTGTTTACAATCTATATTAATGACTTGGATGAAGGGACTGAGTGTACTGTAGCCAAATTTGCTGATGATACAAAGATAAGTGGGAAAGCAAGTTGTGAGGAGGACACAAAGAGTCTGCAAAGGGATATAGATAGGTTAAGTGAGTGGGCAAAAATTTGGCAGATGGAGTATAATGTGGGAAAATGTGAGGTTATCCACTTTGGTAGGAAAAATAAAAAAGCAAATTATTATTTAAATGGAGAGAGACTACAAAATGCTGCGGTACAGAGGGAGCTGGGGGTCCTCGTACATGAAACACAAAAAGTTAGCATGCAGGTACAGCAAGTAATAAGGAAGGCAAATGGAAAGTTGGCATTTATTGCAAGGGGGATGGAGTATAAAAGTAGGGATGTCTTGCTACAAGTGTACAGGGTGTTGTGAGACCACGCCTGGAGTACTGCATCCAGTTTTGGTCTCCTTATTTAAAGAGGGATATACTTGCATTGGAGGCAGTTCAGAGAAGGTTCACTCGGTTGATTCCTGAGATGAAGGGGTTGTCTTATGAAGAAAGGTTGAGCAGGTTGGGCCTATACTCATTGGAGTTTAGAAGAATGAGAGGTGATCTTATTGAAACGTATAAGATTTTGAGGGGGCTTGACAGGGTCGATGCAGAGAGGATGTTTCCCCTCGTGGGGGAATCTAGAACTAGGGGGCATAGATTCAGAATAAGGGGTCACCCATTTAAAACGGAGATGAGGAGGAATTTCTTCTCTCAGAGGGTCGTGAATCTTTGGAATTCTCTACCCCAGAGAGCTGTGGAGGCTGGGTCATTTAGTATATTTAAGGTGGAGATAGACAGATTTTTGAACGATAAGGGAGTCAAAGGTTATGGGGAGCGGGCAGGAAAGTGGAGTTGAGGCCAAGACCAGATCAGCCATGATCTTATTGAATGGCGGAGCTGGCTCAGGGGGCCAAATGGCCTACTCCTGCTCCTATTTCTTATGTTCTTATGTGGTGAGGGCAGGGGGGAAAGCAAGATGTGCATGCTTACACCATCAGTAGCTTGTAAGTGAAAAGCGATTGTGGGATGAGGGGGAAGTGGGATGTGAGAAGAAGGATTAGGTATGAGCATACCGTCATCATCAATGCTTTCAGCCTCATCGATCACCACGGCATCTGTGACGGCCCCTCTAATTATATCTACAGGCGTCATAGCAAACGCCTCGCAGTTCGCCGCCCATCGTTGCATCCGGGAGGTGACAGAGGCTCTGTGCTGTCAGAGAAGGCAAAACAGACTTCATTGTTTGAAGCAGGAGGAGCATGCATGTGGCTTTGCCAGAATATTAGGCTTCCCCTCGGTGCAAAGGGCCATCAACTACACACACATGTCTTTGTGGGCTCTGCATATCAATGCTGAGATGTACCGTAACCGCAAAGGGTACCGTTAACTTAATGTGCAGTTGGTGTGCGACCATGTCCAGCACATCATGAGAGAACCAACACGAGGGAAAAACCTACTTGACCTCGTCCTCACCAATCTACCTGTTACAGATGCATCTGTCCATGACAGCATTGGTAGCAGTGACCACCGCACAATCATTGTGGAGACGAAGTCCCGTCTTCACACTGAGGACACCCTCCATCGTGTTGTGTGGCACTACCACTGTGCTAAATGAGATAGGTTCAGAACAGATCCAGCAGCTCAAAACTGGGCATCCATGAGGCGCTGTGGGCCATCAGCAGCAGCAGAATTGTATTCCACCACAATCTGTAACCACATGGTCCGGCATATCCTTCACTCTACCATTACCATCAAGACAGGGGACCAACCCTGGTTCAATAAGGAGTGTAGAAGAGCATGCCAGGAGCAGCACCAGGCATGCCTAAAAATGAGGTGCCAACCTGGGGAAGCTGCAACACAGGACTACATGCATGCTAAAAAGCGGAAGCAGCATGCTATAGACAGAGCTAAGCGATCCCACAATCAACGGATCAGATCAAAGCTCTGCAGTCCTGCCCCATCCAGTTGTGAATGGTGGTGGACCATTAAACAACTAACGGGAGGAGGAGGCTCAATGAATATCCCCATCCTCAATGATGGTGGAGCCCAGCACGTGAGTGCAAAAGACAAGGCTGCAGCGTTTGCAACCATCTTCAGCCAGAAGTACCGAGTGGATGATCCATATCGGCCTACTCCTGAGGTCCTCACCATCACAGAAGCCACTCTTTAGCCAATTCGATTCACTCCACGTGATATCAAGAAACGGCTGAGCGCACTGGATACAGAAAAGGCTATGGGCCCCGACAACATCCCAGCTATCGTGCTGAAGACTTGTGCTCCAGAACTAGCCGCACCTCTAGCCAAGCTGTTCCAGTACAGCTACAACACTGGCATCTATCCGACAATGTGGAAAACTGCCCAGGTATGTCCTGTCGACTCTTAATCATCAGCAAAGTGATGGAAGGTGTCATGGACAGTACTATTAAGCAGCACTTACTCACCAAAAACCTGCTCACTGATGCCCAGTTTGGGTTCCGCCAAGACCACTTGTCTCCCGACCTCATTACAGCCTTGGTCCAAACATGGACAAAGGAATTCCAGAGGTGAGGTGAGAGTGACTGCCCTTGACATCAAGGCAGCATTTGACCGAGTGTGGCATAAAGGAGCCTTAGTAAAACTGAAGTCAATGGAAATCGGGGGGAAAACGCTCCACTGGCTGGAGTCATACCTAGCACAGAGGAAGATTGTGGTGGTTGAAGGTCAATCATCACAGCCCCAGGACATCGCTGCAGGAGTTCCTCAAGGCAGTGTCCTCGGCCCAACCATCTTCAGCTGCTTCATCAATGACCTTCCTCCAACATAAGGTCAGAAATGGGGATGTTCACTGATGACTGCACAGTGTTCAGCGCCATTCACAACTCCTCAGATAATGAAACAGTCCATGCCTGCATGCAGCAAGACCTGGACGACGTTCAGGCTTGGGCTGATAAGTGGCAGGTAACATTCACGCTACAGAAGTGCCAGGAAATGACTATCTCCAACAAGCGAGAGTCTAACCACCTCCCCTTGACATTCAACAGCATTACCATCATCGAATCCCCCACCATCAACATCCTGGGGGTCACCATTGACCAGAAACTTAACTGGACCAGCCACATAAATACTGTGGCAACAAGAACAGGTCAGAGGCTAGGTATTCTGCGGCGAGTGTCTCACCTCCTGACTCCCCAAAGCCTTTCCACTATGTACAAGGTACAAGTAAGGAGTGTGATGGAATACTCTCCACTTGCCTGGATGAGTGCAGCTCCAACAACATTCAAGAAGCTCGACACCATCCAGGACAAAGCAGCCCGCTTGATTAGCACCCCATCCACCACCTTAAACATTCACTCCCTCCACCACCGGCGTACCGTGACTGCAGTGTGTATCATCTACAAGATGCACTGCAGCAACTTGCCAAGGCTTCTTCGGCAGCACCTCCCAAACCTGCGACCTCTTCCACCTAGAATGACAAGGGCAGCAGGCGCATGGGAACACCATCACCTCCAAGTTCCCCTCCAAGTCACACACCATCCCGACTTAGAAGTATATCGCCGCTCCTTCATCGTCGCTGGGTCAAAATCCTGGAACTCCCTACCTAACAGCACTGTGGGAGTACCTTCACCACACGGACTGCAGCGGTTCAAGAAGGCGGCTCACCAGCACCTTCTCAAGGGCAATTAGAGATGGGCAATAAATGCTGGCCAAGCATAGATGCTCTGATTAGGAGGGCATGGCTGCGATGGTCAGGTAATGTGGTGCGAATGTCTGATGAACGAATCCCGAAGATCTTTTATGATATTTTGACAACTGGAAAGCGATTCAGTGGTGGTCATCAAAAGAGAGATAAAGACTACTTAAAAGCGACTCTAAAATGGTGTAAAATTGACATCCATAAATGGGAACAACTTGCTCAAGATAAGAAGGCATGATGATAAACCATCCATGAAGGCACCTCCTACTATGAGGCCTGTCGCATTGCTGATGCTGAATGTAAACACCAGCTGAGGAAGTCTCCCCTGAAAAATCAAGATTCCCAACCTGATGTATCCGGGATCCACTGTTCAATTTCGGATGCTGATTGCCGGCAAAAATAGGTCTCATTAGTCACCAAACAACTCACTGCAAAAAATGAGATGACATTCTGGCCGTCTTCTTCGATATCAAAAGGACATACGAGGACAACATAACTCTTATTTGGGGAACTAGACGAAATTAAATAAGCATTATTAGTTGTAGGTTTAAGTTTGTATTATGTAACTGTTCGTCAATGCACGCTGATTCTTGAATAATCATGCTTTTAAACTAGTGTGATATGCCTTGGGCAGACCCGGTTAGATTTTAACATGGAAGAAAGGGGCCTGCTTGACCAAATATTAAAAATGCAGACTCCAACAAGCCTTGTTAGTAAAACGACAGTCAGTCTGTCAGAAAAGCTGAGAGAATTAATGGAATTCCAGAGACTGAGATAAGAGGCAGGGACCGTAAGATTGTTATGAATTACATGTTAATTGTTTTTCTTGAATACTTGTTTTGATATCTTATAACCATTAATATCTTATAATCATCAGTAATAGATCTATAATCGTGTGTAAGGACTAAATGTAGAAGTTTGTAATAATCAACTGCATGCAAGTATAACCTGAATTATGTATAACATGTAACCCTTTCTCTTATGCTTAAAAGTCTGTGAGTGAGCTGTAACCAGACAACCTGGGGTGAGAAAGAGATTGCCATGGTCGAATAGACTGCAGTTAGGCCTGGGAACCAAGGTTAGGTGCAGGTACCACTGTGTCGGAATGTTATAACATCCACAGTGAATTAAAACCAAAGGCCAACAGCAGGGGCGGTATCTCAACCTGTGGAGACATGTTCCTTTTGTATTGCCATAACTACCCCAGATATGAGCCTGATTGTCAAAAACAAATGATGTAAGACAAATGTCATGAGACTCAAGCCTGCGTAAGCCAGGGTGTTACAAATATGGCATCTTTATCACTGGATTTTGGGTTTGGGTGTCAGCCAGTGATTGGTTCAGGAGGACTCCATAGGTTTTGAATGAGAGTAAGGGTATAAGAAGGGGGTCTTAACAGCCAGAAATTGTAGAAGATTTCAGGAGTAGGAGATTTCAGGACAGAGAGAGAGACACACACAAGAGACACAGGGTGCAGCCTACTCATGGTTGCGGCTTCTACCCAGAGTAATATAAGTCTCAATTATACTCTGTAAACTGCTGCTTGAATACTGTAATGTATTAAGTCTTGCTTGTGCTGAATAAAGTTAAATTACTGTCCCCAATACGGATCAACCTCGAATCACTTGGAACCAGGGTCCCTCTGGGATCTTATAGCATGTTGTTATACAGGCAGTTTACAAGCTGCCATGTTCCAAGTGATAGATGACACACCAGCTACACAATAGTATGTGCTGGACGATAAGGTGTAGGAACCAATTGATAAGAGGTACATGGCCTGAAATGTTAGGCTGCAAAAAGAGAAACATCCGATTTGACACTTTCTGTGAATCAAAGAATGTGGGAACAGGAAGGGATACAGCTGGTGAGAAACCTACTGTCACATACCCATGGCAACAGAGATAAGGAAAGGTATAAAATAGTGAGACTCCACCTAGAAGGTGGGCTGTGGAAATCATGGAAAGCCCTCAGCTAGCACTGCTCCCTGGACAGAGAGTGTAATTGTGATTGCTGTGTCCTGTGCTAGGCAAGATTGCCTCATAGCGGAAATGTTGTTGCTTTGTTGATTTTTAGGTTCGTCACAAATGAAGCTCATCTTGATTTTTATATATATATATATATATATATATATATATATAGTCGAGTCTGATTTGATGGCCCTGAATCCAAATTATTTTTAGAGACACGGTAACTGCTATTTGGCTAACAATGCACTCCTCTTCCTATACCTGTATCTCTCTACATGGTGTGACTGTGTTCTGGAGCAAAGCATCCAGATATTCCTCCCCTTCCCTTATGTGTCGGAGTGTCTCTAACTCCCACTCCCGCACAACGACTCTGAGCTGGAGTGATTCACGACATAGATATTTCCCTGGGACAATCTCACTGTCTACAAACTCCCACATTTTATAGTCCCTACACACTGCCTGTGCCGCCATTATCGACTCTATATTTATTTAGTTATTGTACAGCAGCTATTTAATTATCTCTAGTGCTGACTTACCTTTACTAAATTATGATTATCAGATGGGTTTAATTTGGTTTCCATTAGTTACTTCTATTGCTCAGTTTAGTATATTTAGTCTATTACATCTATTTACTTCAAGCTGATGTTTGGGTTTTGCCCTTGTCTCTTGTGTAATAATTCTATTTTTTAAGTTAAGTAGCCCTTTAGTCTACAAGATAACTAAACATTAAAGCTTGAATACATAATTCAACATTTAGCTTTTATTCCTCAGGCTCTGAAGCTTCTTCCTCTGCGTTAGCTATGAAGTCAAATTTTCAAAGAATTCACTTTTTTTTCCGAGCTGTCACCGCTCCGATGTCTCCCACCCCCGTACACTGTCATCGAGCATTGGGTGGCTCCTTCAGTTAGTTTGTGAGAGGCAAGCAATTGTTGTTGAAGCTCCACAGCTCCAACCAGTGGAACGACCATTCCATGCAGGATGGTATGTGCCCATTTAGTGGTCAGGAGGTTGGTGACAATGCACTCCCATATTTCCCCATCAGCTGTGCTGCTCACCACCACTTAGAAGGAGTTCCTGGTAACTGCTGTAATTTTGTCTAAGATGTAGCATGGTGCTGGCTTCTTTCATTCTGCCACAGTACATAAGGAATTAAAAACAGTGTCACTCAAATAAACATGCCCTAGCGAACAGTAATTGCAAAATGGAATCATTTTGTCTGAGTTAGCTGTCTGAGGGAGGGGCCAACTCGTTCAATTCAAATATATACATTTATATGGGATTGGTTTAAATACATGCTTGAACTGGCTGCTCTTTCTAAGTTTAACAGGCAGTAATTTAAATTAGCTTGGTCCTGGTTGTTTTTTGCAATGTATTACTGTGTCTGCCTGGTTTCAATTGGAGAATCCATCCAAACCGTTTTTAGGGAGATCGTCAGGCGGATGGTGAGAAAATAAAATGAACTTCCATGGAAGAATATTTTTTAGATTATAGTTTAGAGCTATTTGTACTTTCCTAGTTAGAGTTTTTTGAGGTTGTAACTAGCAGAATAGATAAAGGGGAACCAGTGGATGTGGTGTATTTGGATTTTCAGAAGGCATTCGATAAGGTGCCACACAAGAGGTTATTAAAGAAAATTAGGGCTCATGGGATTGGGGGTAATATGGGGGTAACAAGCATGGATTGAGGATTGGTTAATGGACAGAAAACAGAGTAGGAATAAACGGGTCATTTTCGGGTTGGCAAGCTGTAACTAGTGGGGTATCGCAAGGATCAGTGCTTGGGCTTCAGCTATTCAGAATCTACATCAATGATTTGGATGAGGGGACCAAATGTAATATATCCAAGTTTGCTGATGACACAAAGCTGGGTGGGAATGTAAGTTGTGAGGAGGATGCAAAGAGGCTTCAAGGGGATATAAACAGGCTAAGTGAGTGGGCAAGAACATGGCAAATGGAATATAATGTGGGGAAATGTGAAGTTATCCACTTTGGTAGGAAAAAGAGAAAAGCAGAGTATTTTTTAAATGGTGAGAGATTGGGAAATGTTGGTGTTCAGAGGGACCTGGGTGTCCTTGTACACAAATCACTGAAAGTTAACATGCAGGTACAGCAAGCAATTAGGAAACCAAATGGTATGTTGGCCTTTATTACAAGAGGATTTGAGTATAAGAGTAAAGACGTCTTACTGCAATTATATAGGGCCCTGGTGAGACCATACTTGGAGTATTGTGTACAGTTTTGGTCTCCTTACCTAAGGAAGGATATACTTGCCATAGAGGGAGTGCAACGAAGGTTCACTAGACTGGTTCCTGGGATGGGGGGATTGTCCTATGAGGAGAGATTGAGTAGACTAGGCCTATATTCTCTAGAGTTTAGAAGAATGAGAGGTGATCTCATTGAAACATATAAAATTCTTACAGGGCTTGACAGGGTAGATGCAGGGAGGATGTTTCCCCAGGCTGGGGAGTCTAGAACCAGGGGTCACAGTCTCAGATTAAGGGGTTGTCCATTTAGGACTGAGATGAGGAGAAATTTCTTCACTCGGAGGGTGGTGAATCTTTGGAATTCTCTACCCCAGAGGGCTGTGGAGGCTCAGTCGTTGAGTATATTCAAGACAGAGATCGATAGCTTTTTGAATATTAAGGGAGTCAAGGGATATGGGGTTAGTGCAGGAAAGTGGAGATGAGGTAGAAGATCAGCCATGATCTTATTGAATGGCGGAGCAGGCTCGAAGGGCCAAATGGCCTGCTCCTGCTCCTATTTCTTACGTTTTTATGTAGTTACTCAAGGAGATTTACAAGTGTAAAATCCATACATAGAATTACATAGAATGTACAGGACAGAAACAGGCCATTCGGCCCAACTGCTCTGTGCCGGTCTTTATGCTCCACAGGGGCATCCTCCCACCCTACAATGCTGAAGTCCATTTATTATTTTACTGTTTAATAGTTTGCTGGACTTAGCCTAAATGACAATCTAGTGAAGCATTATCCCCCCACCACCCCGTGACGGGAGAGAAGAGGCCGGAGCCATTTCGAGCCCCGACTGGTGAGCAATCCGCAATTACACGACCACAATGGGAGAGTAACGAAAGATTATTCATGTACGTCAATGCTCGTTGGATTCGGGCTGGTGCAGTATCAGGTGGGCAGCAAGGTAAGTCCTCGGGGGGTGGTGGGCGCGGTCGCAGATGGGGGGAGGCCGGGCAGCAGCGGCCCGGATTATTTTTGATCCTCTTCAGCTGTACCTGCAGTAAAGCTGCGAGCACAGAGCAGGCTCCGCCCACTGCTCTCCTAACATGGCATTCGGGCTTCTATGTACATCATAGTACCGGATTTGCATATTATAAAGACCTGCCGCTTCATCCGCCTGGTGGTAGGACCCTTTTATAATTGCACAGGCCGGGGCAGTAAGTCCACTGACCCCATTTTGAGGCCGTTGCCACCTCATTAATACTGATTTGGGCCAAGCTAATGTGGCCTTTATCAGTCAAACTCAGAGCTGTAGGGATTTAGGGTAAATCTTGTGAATGT
>JASTWF010000830.1:0-142500 GCA_030390025.1 Squalus acanthias
CGCTGTTCCCACTCTCGCGCTCTTTATTCCGCTGTTCCCACTCTCCCGCTCTTTATTCCACTGTTCCCACTCTCAAGTTCTTTATTCCGCTGTTCCCAGTCTCCCGATATTTATTCCGCTGTTCCCACTCTCACGCTCTTTATTCCACTGTTCCCACTCTCAAGTTCTTTATTCCGCTGTTCCCAGTCTCCCGATCTTTATTCCGCTGTTCCCACTCTCACGCTCTTTATTCCACTGTTCCCACTCTCCCGCTCTTTATACCACTGTTCCCAGTCTCCTGATCTTTATTCTGCTGTTCCCGCTCTCGCGCTCTTTATTCCGCTGTTCCCAATCTCGCGCTCTTTATTCCGCTGTTCCCACTCTCGCGCTCTTTATACCGCTGTTCCCACTCTCGCGCTCTTTATTCCGCTGTTCCCGCTCTCGCGCTCTTTATTCCGTTGTTCCCGCTCTCACGCTCTTTATTCCACTGTTCCCGCTCTCATGCTCTTTATGCCACTGTTCCCACTCTCCCGCTCTTTATACCACTGTTCCCACTCTCCTGCTCTTTATTCCGCTGTTCCCACTCTCGCGCTCTTTATTCCGCTGGTCCCGCTCTCGCGCTCTTTATTCCGCTGTTCCCTGCTCTCGTGCTCTTTATTCCGCTGTTCCCACTCTCGCGCTCTTTATTCCGCTGTTCCCGCTCTCGCGCTCTTTATTCCGCTGTTCCCGCTCTCGCGCTCTTTATTCCACTGTTACCGCTCTCGCGCTCTTTATTCCACTGTTCCCGCTCTCGTGCTCTTTATTCCACTGTTCCCGCTCTTGCGCTCTTTATACCGCTGCTCCCGCTCTCCCGATCTTTATTCCGCTGTTCCCGCTCTTGCGCTCTTTATTCCACTGTTCCCGCTCTCCCGCTCTTTATTCCGCTGTTCCCACTCTCGCGCTCTTTATTCCACTGTTCCCGCTCTCCCGCTCTTTATTCCACTGTTCCCTCTCTCGCACTCTTTATACCGCTGTTCCTGCTCTCCCGCTCTTTATTCCGCTGTTCCCACTCTTTATCCCACTGTTCCCGCTCTCCTGCTCTTTATTCCGCTGTTCCCGCTCTCGCGCTCTTTATTCCGCTGTTCCCCACTCTCGCACTCTTTATTCCACTGTTCCCGCTCTTGCGCTCTTTATTCCACTGTTCCCGCTCTTCGCTCTTTATTCCACTGTTCCCACTCTCGCGCTCTTATTCCACTGTTCCCGCTCTCCCGCTCTTTATTCCGCTGTTCCCGCTCTCGCGCTCTTTATACCGCTGTTCCCGCTCTCCCGCTCTTTATTCCGCTGTTCCCACTCATTATCCCACTGTTCCCAATCTCCCGCTCTTTATTCCACTGTTCCCGCTCTCGCGCTCTTTATACCGCTGTTCCCCCTCTCCCGCTCTTTGTACCGCTGTTCCCACTCTCCACTCTTTATTCCACTGTTCCTACTCTCACGCTCTTTATTCCGCTGTTCCCACTCTCACGCTCTTCGTTCCGCTGTTCCCGCTCTCACGCTCTTTATTCCACTGTTCCCGCTCTCATGCTCTTATATCACTGTTCCCCACTCTCCCGCTCTTTATCCCACTGTTCCCACTCAGCCTACTCTTTATTCCACTGTTCCCGCTCTCGCGCTCCTTTATACCGCTGCTCCCGCTCTCCCGCTCTTTATTCCACTGTTCCCGCTCTCCCGATCTTAATCCCCCGTCGCTCCCGTCTTTATACCGATGCTCCCGCTCTCTAATCCGCTGTTCCCGCTCTCGCGCTCTTTATACAGCTGTTCCCTACTCTCGCGCTCTTTATTCACTGTTCCCGCATCTTGCCGCTCTTTATTCCACTGTTTCGCTCTTTCGCTCTTTATTCCACTGTTCCCACTCTCGCGCTCTCTTATTCCACTGTTCCCGCTCTCCCGCTCTTTATTCCGCTGTTTCCCGCTCTCGCGCTCTTTATACGCTGTTCCCGCTCTCCCGCTCTTTATTCCGCTGTTCCCACCTCATTATCCCACTGTTCCCAATCTCCCACTCTTTATTCCACTGTTCCCACTCTCCCACTCTTAATTCCGCTGTTCCCACTCTCCCGCTCTTTATTCCACTGTTCCCGCTCTCGCGCTCTTTATACCGCTGTTCCCCCTCTCCCGCTCTTTATACCGCTGTTCCCACTCTCCCGCTCTTTATTCCACTGTTCCTACTCTCACGCTCTTTATTCCGCTGTTCCCACTCTCCGCTCTTATTCCGCTGTTCCCGCTCTCACGCTCTTTATTCCACTGTTCCCGCTCTCATGCTCTTTATACCACTGTTCCCGCTCTCCCGCTCTTTATACCACTGTTCCCACTCTCCTGCTCTTTATTCTGCTGTTCCCACTCTCGCGCTCTTTATTCCGCTGTTCCTGCTCTCGCGCTCTTTATACCACTGTTCCCACTCTCCTGCTCTTTGTACCACTGTTCCCGCTCTCGCGCTCTTTATTCCGCTGTTCCCACTCTCGCGCTCTTTATTCCGCTGTTCCCGCTCTCACGCGCTTTATTCCGCTGTTCCCGCTCTCGCGCTCTTTATACCACTGTTCCCACTCTCCCGCTCTTTATACCACTGTTCCCACTCTCCTGCTCTTTATTCCGCTGTTCCCGCTCTCCCGCTTTTTATTCCACTGTTCCCGCTCTCCCACTCTTTGTACCGCTGTTCCCGCTCTCCCTCTCTTTGTACCGCTGTTCCCACTCTCCCGCTCTTTATACCGCTGTTCCCACTCTCCCGCTCTTTATACCACTGTTCCCACTCTCCCGCTCTTTATACCGCTGTTCCCACTCTCCCGCTCTTTATACCGCTGTTCCCACTCTCCCGCTCTTTATTCCGCTGTTCCCACTCTCCCGCTCTTTATTCCGCTGTTCCCACTCTCACGCTCTCTATACCACTGTTCCCACTCTCACGCTCTTTATTCCGCTGTTCCCAGCTCTCCCGCTCTTTATTCCGCTGTTCCCACTCTCACGCTCTTTATTCCACTGTTCCCACTCTCGCGCTCTTTATTCCGCTGTTCCCACTCTCACACTCTTTATTCCGCTGTTCCCACTCTCGCGCTCTTTATACCGCTGTTCCCACTCTCGCGCTCTTTATTCCGCTGTTCCCGCTCTCGCGCTCTTTATTCCGTTGTTCCCGCTCTCATGCTCTTTATACCACTGTTCCCACTCTCCCGCTCTTTATACCACTGTTCCCACTCTCCTGCTCTTTATTCCGCTGTTCCCACTCTCGCGCTCTTTATTCCGCTGGTCCCGCTCTCGCGCTCTTTATTCCGCTGTTCCCACTCTCGCGCTCTTTATTCCGCTGTTCCCGCTCTCGCGCTCTTTATTCCGCTGTTCCCGCTCTCGCGCTCTTTATTCCACTGTTACCGCTCTCGCGCTCTTTATTCCACTGTTCCCACTCTCGTGCTCTTTATTCCACTGTTCCCGCTCTGCGCTCTTTATACCGCTGCTCCCGCTCTCCCGATCTTTATTCCGCTGTTCCCGCTCTCGCGCTCTTTATTCCACTGTTCCCGCTCTCCCGCTCTTTATTCCGCTGTTCCCACTCTCGCGCTCTTTATTCCACTGTTCCCACTCTCCCGCTCTTTATTCCGCTGTTCCCGCTCTCGCGCTCTTTATACCGCTGTTCCCGCTCTCCCGCTCTTTATTCCACTGTTCCCACTCTCCCGCTCTTTATTCCACTGTTCCCGCTCTCCGCTCTTTATTCCGCTGTTCCCACTCTCACGCTCTTTATTCCGCTGTTCCCACTCTCGCGCTCTTTATTCCGCTGTTCCCGCTCTCCGCTCTTTATTCACTGTTCCCACTCTCCGCTCTTTATTCCACTGTTCCCACTCTCCGCTCTTTATTCCACTGTTCCCACTCTCCCGCTCTTTATTCCGCTGTTCCCACTCTCGCGCTCTTTATACCGCTGTTCCCACTCTCCCGCTCTTTATTCCGCTGTTCCCGCTCTCCCGCTCTTTATTCCACTGTTCCCACTCTCCCGCTCTTTATACCGCTGTTCCCGCTCTCCCGCTCTTTATTCCACTGTTCCCGCTCTCCCGCTCTTTATACCGCTGTTCCCACTCTCCCGCTCTTTATACCGCTGTTCCCACTCTCCCACTCTTTATTCCACTGTTCCCACTCTCGCGCTCTTTATTCCACTGTTCCCGCTCTCGCGCTCTTTATTCCACTGTTCCCGCTCTCGCGCTCTTTATACCGCTGTTCCCACTCTCCCGCTCTTTATACCGCTGTTCCCACTCTCCCGCTCTTTATTCCACTGTCCCTGCTCTCCGCTCTTTATTCCACTGTTCCCGCTCTCATGCTCTTTATACCACTGTTCCCACTCTCCCGCTCTTTATACCGCTGTTCCCACTCACCTACTCTTTATTCCACTGTTCCCGCTCTCGCGCTCTTTATACCGCTGCTCCCGCTCTCCCGCTCTTTATTCCACTGTTCCCACTCTCCCGATCTTTATACCGCTGCTCCCGCTCTTTATACCGCTGCTCCCGCTCTCTATTCCGCTGTTCCCGCTCTCGCGCTCTTTATACAGCTGTTCCCACTCTCGCGCTCTTTATTCCACTGTTCCCGCTCTTGCGCTCTTTATTCCACTGTTCCCGCTCTTGCGCTCTTTATTCCACTGTTCCCACTCTCGCGCTCTTTATTCCACTGTTCCCGCTCTCCCGCTCTTTATTCCGCTGTTCCCGCTCTCGCGCTCTTTATACCGCTGTTCCCGCTCTCCCGCTCTTTATTCCGCTGTTCCCACTCTCCGCTCTTTATTCCACTGTTCCCACTCTCCCGCTCTTTATTCCACTGTTCCCACTCTCCCACTCTTAATTCCGCTGTTCCCACTCTCCCGCTCTTTATTCCACTGTTCCCGCTCTCGCGCTCTTTATACCGCTGTTCCCCCTCTCCCGCTCTTTGTACCGCTGTTCCCACTCTCCCACTCTTTATTCCACTGTTCCTACTCTCACGCTCTTTATTCCGCTGTTCCCACTCTCACGCTCTTCATTCCGCTGTTCCCGCTCTCACGCTCTTTATTCCACTGTTCCCGCTCTCATGCTCTTTATACCACTGTTCCCACTCTCCTGCTCTTTATTCCGCTGTTCCCACTCTCGCGCTCTTTATTCCGCTGGTCCCGCTCTCGCGCTCTTTATTCCGCTGTTCCTGCTCTCGCGCTCTTTATTCCGCTGTTCCCGCTCTCGCGCTCTTTATTCCGCTGTTCCCGCTCTCGCGCTCTTTATTCCACTGTTCCCGCTCTTGCGCTCTTTATACCGCTGCTCCCGCTCTTGCGCTCTTTATACCGCTGCTCCCGCTCTCCCGATCTTTATTCCGCTGTTCCCGCTCTTGCGCTCTTTATTCCACTGTTCCCGCTCTCCCGCTCTTTATTCCGCTGTTCCCACTCTCGTGCTCTTTATTCCACTGTTCCCGCTCTTGCGCTCTTTATACCGCTGTTCCTGCTCTCCCGCTCTTTATTCCGCTGTTCCCACTCTTTATCCCACTGTTCCCGCTCTCCTGCTCTTTATTCCGCTGTTCCCGCTCTCGCGCTCTTTATTCCGCTGTTCCCACTCTCGCACTCTTTATTCCACTGTTCCCGCTCTTGCGCTCTTTATTCCACTGTTCCCGCTCTTTCGCTCTTTATTCCACTGTTCCCACTCTCGCGCTCTTTATTCCACTGTTCCCGCTCTCCCGCTCTTTATTCCGCTGTTCCCGCTCTCGCGCTCTTTATACCGCTGTTCCCGCTCTCCCGCTCTTTATTCCGCTGTTCCCACTCATTATCCCACTGTTCCCAATCTCCCGCTCTTTATTCCACTGTTCCCGCTCTCGCGCTCTTTATACCGCTGTTCCCCCTCTCCCGCTCTTTGTACCGCTGTTCCCACTCTCCCACTCTTTATTCCACTGTTCCTACTCTCACGCTCTTTATTCCGCTGTTCCCACTCTCACGCTCTTCATTCCGCTGTTCCCGCTCTCACGCTCTTTATTCCACTGTTCCCGCTCTCATGCTCTTTATACCACTGTTCCCACTCTCCCGCTCTTTATACCACTGTTCCCACTCACCTACTCTTTATTCCACTGTTCCCGCTCTCGCGCTCTTTATACCGCTGCTCCCGCTCTCCCGCTCTTTATTCCACTGTTCCCGCTCTCCCGATCTTTATACCGCTGCTCCCGCTCTTTATACCGCTGCTCCCGCTCTCTATTCCGCTGTTCCCGCTCTCGCGCTCTTTATACAGCTGTTCCTACTCTCGCGCTCTTTATTCCACTGTTCCCGCTCTTGCGCTCTTTATTCCACTGTTCCCGCTCTTGCGCTCTTTATTCCACTGTTCCCACTCTCGCGCTCTTTATTCCACTGTTCCCGCTCTCCCGCTCTTTATTCCGCTGTTCCCGCTCTCGCGCTCTTTATACCGCTGTTCCCGCTCTCCCGCTCTTTATTCCGCTGTTCCCACTCATTATCCCACTGTTCCCAATCTCCCACTCTTTATTCCACTTTCCCACTCTCCCACTCTTAATTCCGCTGTTCCCACTCTCCCGCTCTTTATTCCACTGTTCCCGCTCTCGCGCTCTTTATACCGCTGTTCCCCCTCTCCCGCTCTTCGTACCGCTGTTCCCACTCTCCCACTCTTTATTCCACTGTTCCTACTCTCACGCTCTTTATTCCGCTGTTCCCACTCTCACGCTCTTCATTCCGCTGTTCCCGCTCTCACGCTCTTTATTCCACTGTTCCCGCTCTCATGCTCTTTATACCACTGTTCCAGTCTCCCGCTCTTTATACCACTGTTCCCACTCTCCTGCTCTTTATTCTGCTGTTCCCACTCTCGCGCTCTTTATTCCGCTGTTCCTGCTCTCGCGCTCTTTATACCACTGTTCCCACTCTCCTGCTCTTTGTACCACTGTTCCCGCTCTCGCGCTCTTTATTCCGCTGTTCCCACTCTCGCGCTCTTTATTCCGCTGTTCCCGCTCTCACGCGCTTTATTCCGCTGTTCCCGCTCTCGCGCTCTTTATACCACTGTTCCCACTCTCCCGCTCTTTATACCACTGTTCCCACTCTCCTGCTCTTTATTCTGCTGTTCCCGCTCTCCTGCTTTTTATTCCACTGTTCCCGCTCTCCCACTCTTTGTACCGCTGTTCCCGCTCTCCCTCTCTTTGTACCGCTGTTCCCACTCTCCCGCTCTTTATACCGCTGTTCCCACTCTCCCGCTCTTTATACCACTGTTCCCACTCTCCCACTCTTTATTCCACTGTTCCCACTCTCACGCTCTTTATTCCGCTGTTCCCACTCTCGCGCTCTTTATTCCGCTGTTCCCACTCTCCCGCTCTTTATACCACTGTTCCCACTCTCACGCTCTTTATTCCACTGTTCCCACTCTCAAGTTCTTTATTCCGCTGTTCCCAGTCTCCCGATATTTATTCCGCTGTTCCCACTCTCACGCTCTCTATACCACTGTTCCCACTCTCACGCTCTTTATTCCACTGTTCCCACTCTCAAGTTCTTTATTCCGCTGTTCCCACTCTCCCGCTCTTTATTCCACTGTTCCCGCTCTCGCGCTCTTTATACCGCTGTTCCCCCTCTCCCGCTCTTCGTACCGCTGTTCCCACTCTCCCACTCTTTATTCCACTGTTCCTACTCTCACGCTCTTTATTCCGCTGTTCCCACTCTCACGCTCTTCATTCCGCTGTTCCCGCTCTCACGCTCTTTATTCCACTGTTCCCGCTCTCATGCTCTTTATACCACTGTTCCCACTCTCCCGCTCTTTATACCACTGTTCCCACTCTCCTGCTCTTTATTCTGCTGTTCCCACTCTCGCGCTCTTTATTCCGCTGTTCCTGCTCTCGCGCTCTTTATACCACTGTTCCCACTCTCCTGCTCTTTGTACCACTGTTCCCGCTCTCGCGCTCTTTATTCCGCTGTTCCCACTCTCGCGCTCTTTATTCCGCTGTTCCCGCTCTCACGCGCTTTATTCCGCTGTTCCCGCTCTCGCGCTCTTTATACCACTGTTCCCACTCTCCCGCTCTTTATACCACTGTTCCCACTCTCCTGCTCTTTATTCTGCTGTTCCCGCTCTCCTGCTTTTTATTCCACTGTTCCCGCTCTCCCACTCTTTGTACCGCTGTTCCCGCTCTCCCTCTCTTTGTACCGCTGTTCCCACTCTCCCGCTCTTTATACCGCTGTTCCCACTCTCCCGCTCTTTATACCACTGTTCCCACTCTCCCACTCTTTATTCCACTGTTCCCACTCTCACGCTCTTTATTCCGCTGTTCCCACTCTCGCGCTCTTTATTCCGCTGTTCCCACTCTCCCGCTCTTTATACCACTGTTCCCACTCTCACGCTCTTTATTCCACTGTTCCCACTCTCAAGTTCTTTATTCCGCTGTTCCCAGTCTCCCGATATTTATTCCGCTGTTCCCACTCTCACGCTCTCTATACCACTGTTCCCACTCTCACGCTCTTTATTCCACTGTTCCCACTCTCAAGTTCTTTATTCCGCTGTTCCCAGTCTCCCGATATTTATTCCGCTGTTCCCACTCTCACGCTCTTTATACCACTGTTCCCACTCTCCCGCTCTTTATTCTGCTGTTCCCGCTCTCACACTCTTTATTCCACTGCTCCCACTCTCACGGTCTTTATTCCACTATTCCCACTCTCGCGCTCTTTATTCCGCTGTTCCCACTCTCACACTCTTTATTCCGCTGTTCCCACTCTCGCGCTCTTTATACCGCTGTTCCCACTCTCGCGCTCTTTATTCCGCTGTTCCCGCTCTCGCGCTCTTTATTCCGTTGTTCCCGCTCTCATGCTCTTTATGCCACTGTTCCCACTCTCCCGCTCTTTATACCACTGTTCCCACTCTCCTGCTCTTTATTCCGCTGTTCCCACTCTCGCGCTCTTTATTCCGCTGGTCCCGCTCTCGCGCTCTTTATTCCGCTGTTCCTGCTCTCGTGCTCTTTATTCCGCTGTTCCCACTCTCGCGCTCTTTATTCCGCTGTTCCCGCTCTCGCGCTCTTTATTCCGCTGTTCCCGCTCTCGCGCTCTTTATTCCACTGTTACCGCTCTCGCGCTCTTTATTCCACTGTTCCCACTCTCGTGCTCTTTATTCCACTGTTCCCGCTCTGCGCTCTTTATACCGCTGCTCCCGCTCTCCCGATCTTTATTCCGCTGTTCCCGCTCTTGCGCTCTTTATTCCACTGTTCCCGCTCTCCCGCTCTTTATTCCGCTGTTCCCACTCTCGCGCTCTTTATTCCACTGTTCCCGCTCTCCCGCTCTTTATTCCGCTGTTCCCTCTCTCGCACTCTTTATACCGCTGTTCCCTGCTCTCCCGCTCTTTATTCCGCTGTTCCCACTCTTTATCCCACTGTTCCCGCTCTCCTGCTCTTTATTCCGCTGTTCCCGCTCTCGCGCTCTTTATTCCGCTGTTCCCACTCTCGCACTCTTTATTCCACTGTTCCCGCTCTTGCGCTCTTTACTCCACTGTTCCCGCTCTTTCGCTCTTTATTCCACTGTTCCCACTCTCGCGCTCTTTATTCCACTGTTCCCGCTCTCCCGCTCTTTATTCCGCTGTTCCCGCTCTCGCGCTCTTTATACCGCTGTTCCCGCTCTCCCGCTCTTTATTCCGCTGTTCCCACTCATTATCCCACTGTTCCCAATCTCCCGCTCTTTATTCCACTGTTCCCGCTCTCGCGCTCTTTATTCCACTGTTCCCGCTCTCGCGCTCTTTATACCGCTGTTCCCCCTCTCCCGCTCTTTGTACCGCTGTTCCCACTCTCCCACTCTTTATTCCACTGTTCCCACTCTCGCGCTCTTTATTCCACTGTTCCCGCTCTCGCGCTCTTTATTCCACTGTTCCCGCTCTCGCGCTCTTTATACCGCTGTTCCCCCTCTCCCGCTCTTTGTACCGCTGTTCCCACTCTCCCACTCTTTATTCCACTGTTCCTACTCTCACGCTCTTTATTCCACTGTTCCCGCTCTCATGCTCTTTATACCACTGTTCCCACTCTCCCGCTCTTTATACCGCTGTTCCCACTCACCTACTCTTTATTCCACTGTTCCCGCTCTCGCGCTTTTTATACCGCTGCTCCCGCTCTCCCGCTCTTTATTCCACTGTTCCCACTCTCCCGATCTTTATACCGCTGCTCCCGCTCTTTATACCGCTGCTCCCGCTCTCTATTCCGCTGTTCCCGCTCTCGCGCTCTTTATACAGCTGTTCCTACTCTCGCGCTCTTTATTCCACTGTTCCCGCTCTTGCGCTCTTTATTCCACTGTTCCCGCTCTTGCGCTCTTTATTCCACTGTTCCCACTCTCGCGCTCTTTATTCCACTGTTCCCGCTCTCCCGCTCTTTATTCCGCTGTTCCCGCTCTCGCGCTCTTTATACCGCTGTTCCCGCTCTCCCGCTCTTTATTCCGCTGTTCCCACTCATTATCCCACTGTTCCCAATCTCCCACTCTTTATTCCACTGTTCCCACTCTCCCACTCTTAATTCCGCTGTTCCCACTCTCCCGCTCTTTATTCCACTGTTCCCGCTCTCGCGCTCTTTATACCGCTGTTCCCCCTCTCCCGCTCTTTGTACCGCTGTTCCCACTCTCCCACTCTTTATTCCACTGTTCCTACTCTCACGCTCTTTATTCCGCTGTTCCCACTCTCACGCTCTTCATTCCGCTGTTCCCGCTCTCACGCTCTTTATTCCACTGTTCCCGCTCTCATGCTCTTTATACCACTGTTCCAGTCTCCCGCTCTTTATACCACTGTTCCCACTCTCCTGCTCTTTATTCTGCTGTTCCCACTCTCGCGCTCTTTATTCCGCTGTTCCTGCTCTCGCGCACTTTATACCACTGTTCCCACTCTCCTGCTCTTTGTACCACTGTTCCCGCTCTCGCGCTCTTTATTCCGCTGTTCCCACTCTCGCGCTCTTTATTCCGCTGTTCCCACTCTCACGCGCTTTATTCCGCTGTTCCCGCTCTCGCGCTCTTTATACCACTGTTCCCACTCTCCCGCTCTTTATACCGCTGTTCCCACTCTCCCGCTCTTTATGCCGCTGTTCCCGCTCTCCCGCTTTTTATTCCACTGTTCCCGCTCTCCCACTCTTTGTACCGCTGTTCCCGCTCTCCCTCTCTTTGTACCGCTGTTCCCACTCTCCCGCTCTTTATACCGCTGTTCCCACTCTCCCGCTCTTTATACCACTGTTCCCACTCTCCCACTCTTTATTCCACTGTTCCCACTCTCACGCTCTTTATTCCGCTGTTCCCACTCTCGCGCTCTTTATTCCGCTGTTCCCACTCTCCCGCTCTTTATACCACTGTTCCCACTCTCACGCTCTTTATTCCACTGTTCCCACTCTCAAGTTCTTTATTCCGCTGTTCCCAGTCTCCCGATATTTATTCCGCTGTTCCCACTCTCACGCTCTTTATTCCACTGTTCCCACTCTCCCGCTCTTTATACCACTGTTCCCACTCTCCCGCTCTTTATTCCACTATTCCCACTCTCGCGCTCTTTATTCCGCTGTTCCCACTCTCACACTCTTTATTCCGCTGTTCCCAATCTCGCGCACTTTATTCCACTGTTCCCACTCTCGCGCTCTTTATTCCGCTGTTCCCGCTCTCGCGCTCTTTATTCCGTTGTTCCCGCTCTCACGCTCTTTATTCCGTTGTTCCTGCTCTCGTGCTCTTTATTCCGCTGTTCCCGCTCTCGCGCTCTTTATTCCGTTGTTCCTGCTCTCACGCTCTTTATTCCGCTGTTCCCGCTCTCGCGCTCTTTATTCCGTTGTTCCCGCTCTCACGCTCTTTATTCCACTGTTCCCGCTCTCATGCTCTTTATGCCACTGTTCCCACTCTCCTGCTCTTTATTCCGCTGTTCCCACTCTCGCGCTCTTTATTCCGCTGGTCCCGCTCTCGCGCTCTTTATTCCGCTGTTCCTGCTCTCGTGCTCTTTATTCCGCTGTTCCCACTCTCGCGCTCTTTATTCCGCTGTTCCCGCTCTCGCGCTCTTTATTCCGCTGTTCCCGCTCTCGCGCTCTTTATTCCACTGTTACCGCTCTCGCGCTCTTTATTCCACTGTTCCCGCTCTCGTGCTCTTTATTCCACTGTTCCCGCTCTTGCGCTCTTTATACCCGCTGCTCCCGCTCTCCCCGATCTTTATTCCGCTGTTCCCGCTCTTGCGCTCTTTATTCCACTGTTCCTGCTCTCCCGCTCTTTATTCGCTGTTCCCACTCTCGTGCTCTTTATTCCACTGTTCCCGCTCTCCCGCTCTTTATTCCGCTGTTCCCTCTCTCGCACTCTTTATACCGCTGTTCCTGCTCTCCCGCTCTTTATTCGCTGTTCCCACTCTTTAATCCACTGTTCCCGCCTCTCCCTGCTTTTATTCCCGCTGTTCCCGCTCTCGCGTCTTTATTCCGCTGTTCCCACTCTCGCACTCTTTATTCCACTGTTCCCGCTCTTGCGCTCTTTATTCCACTGTTCACGCTGTTGCGCTCTTTATTCCACTGTTCCCACTCTCGCGCTCTTTATTCCGCTGTTCCCGCTCTCGCGCTCTTTATACCGCTGTTCCCGCTCTCCCGCTCTTTATTCCGCTGTTCCCACTCATTATCCCACTGTTCCCAATCTCCCACTCTTTATTCCACTGTTCCCACTCTCCCACTCTTAATTCCGCTGTTCCCACTCTCCCGCTCTTTATTCCACTGTTCCCGCTCTCGCGCTCTTTATACCGCTGTTCCCCCTCTCCCGCTCTTTGTACCGCTGTTCCCACTCTCCCACTCTTTATTCCACTGTTCCTACTCTCACGCTCTTTATTCCGCTGTTCCCACTCTCACGCTCTTCATTCCGCTGTTCCCGCTCTCACGCTCTTTATTCCACTGTTCCCGCTCTCATGCTCTTTATACCGCTGTTCCCCCTCTCCCGCTCTTTGTACCGCTGTTCCCACTCTCCCACTCTTTATTCCACTGTTCCTACTCTCACGCTCTTTATTCCGCTGTTCCCACTCTCACGCTCTTCATTCCGCTGTTCCCGCTCTCACGCTCTTTATTCCACTGTTCCCGCTCTCATGCTCTTTATTCCACTGTTCCCACTCTCCTGCTCTTTATTCTGCTGTTCCCACTCTCGCGCTCTTTATTCCGCTGTTCCTGCTCTCGCGCTCTTTATACCACTGTTCCCACTCTCCTGCTCTTTGTACCACTGTTCCCGCTCTCGCGCTCTTTATTCCGCTGTTCCCACTCTCGCGCTCTTTATTCCGCTGTTCCCGCTCTCGCGCTCTTTATACCACTGTTCCCACTCTCCCGCTCTTTATACCGCTGTTCCCACTCTCCCGCTCTTTATGCCGCTGTTCCCGCTCTCCCGCTTTTTATTCCACTGTTCCCGCTCTCCCACTCTTTGTACCGCTGTTCCCGCTCTCCCTCTCTTTGTACCGCTGTTCCCACTCTCCCGCTCTTTATACCGCTGTTCCCACTCTCCCGCTCTTTATACCACTGTTCCCACTCTCCCACTCTTTATTCCACTGTTCCCACTCTCACGCTCTTTATTCCGCTGTTCCCACTCTCGCGCTCTTTATTCCGCTGTTCCCACTCTCCCGCTCTTTATACCACTGTTCCCACTCTCCCACTCTTTATTCCACTGTTCCCACTCTCACGCTCTTTATTCCACTGTTCCCACTCTCACGCTCTTTATTCCGCTGTTCCCAGTCTCCCGCTCTTTATTCCGCTGTTCCCACTCTCACGCTCTTTATTCCACTGTTCCCACTCTCCCGCTCTTTATACCACTGTTCCCACTCTCCCGCTCTTTATTCCGCTGTTCCCGCTCTCACGCTCTTTATTCCGCTGTTCCCACTCTCGCGCTCTTTATTCCGCTGTTCCCACTCTCGCGCTCTTTATACCGCTGTTCCCACTCTCACGCTCTTTATTCCGCTGTTCCCGCTCTCGCGCTCTTTATTCCGCTGTTCCCGCTCTCACGCTCTTTATTCCACTGTTCCCGCTCTCACGCTCTTTATTCCACTGTTCCCACTCTCCCGCTCTTTATACCACTGTTCCCACTCTCCTGCTCTTTATTCCGCTGTTCCCACTCTCGCGCTCTTTATTCCGCTGTTCCTGCTCTCGTGCTCTTTATTCCGCTGTTCCCACTCTCGCGCTCTTTATTCCGCTGTTCCCGCTCTCGCGCTCTTTATTCCGCTGTTCCCGCTCTCGCGCTCTTTATTCCACTGTTACCGCTCTCGCGCTCTTTATTCCACTGTTCCCGCTCTCGTGCTCTTTATTCCACTGTTCCCGCTCTTGCGCTCTTTATACCGCTGCTCCCGCTCTCCCGATCTTTATTCCGCTGTTCCCGCTCTTGCGCTCTTTATTCCACTGTTCCCGCTCTCCCGCTCTTTATTCCGCTGTTCCCACTCTCGCGCTCTTTATTCCACTGTTCCCGCTCTCCCGCTCTTTATTCCGCTGTTCCCTCTCTCGCACTCTTTATACCGCTGTTCCTGCTCTCCCGCTCTTTATTCCGCTGTTCCCACTCTTTATCCCACTGTTCCCGCTCTCCTGCTCTTTATTCCGCTGTTCCCGCTCTCGCGCTCTTTATTCCGCTGTTCCCACTCTCGCACTCTTTATTCCACTGTTCCCGCTCTTGCGCTCTTTATTCCACTGTTCCCGCTCTTGCGCTCTTTATTCCACTGTTCCCACTCTCGCGCTCTTTATTCCACTGTTCCCGCTCTCCCGCTCTTTATTCCGCTGTTCCCGCTCTCGCGCTCTTTATACCGCTGTTCCCGCTCTCCCGCTCTTTATTCCGCTGTTGCCACTCATTATCCCACTGTTCCCGATCTCCCACTCTTTATTCCACTGTTCCCACTCTCCCACTCTTAATTCCGCTGTTCCCACTCTCCCGCTCTTTATTCCACTGTTCCCGCTCTCGCGCTCTTTATACCGCTGTTCCCCCTCTCCCGCTCTTTGTACCGCTGTTCCTACTCTCACGCTCTTTATTCCGCTGTTCCCACTCTCACGCTCTTCATTCCGCTGTTCCCGCTCTCACGCTCTTTATTCCACTGTTCCCGCTCTCATGCTCTTTATACCACTGTTCCCACTCTCCCGCTCTTTATACCACTGTTCCCACTCTCCTGCTCTTTATTCTGCTGTTCCCACTCTCGCGCTCTTTATTCCGCTGTTCCTGCTCTCGCGCTCTTTATACCACTGTTCCCACTCTCCTGCTCTTTGTACCACTGTTCCCACTCTCGCGCTCTTTATTCCGCTGTTCCCACTCTCGCGCTCTTTATTCTGCTGTTCCCGCTCTCACGCGCTTTATTCCGCTGTTCCCGCTCTCGCGCTCTTTATACCACTGTTCCCACTCTCCCGCTCTTTATACCGCTGTTCCCACTCTCCCGCTCTTTATGCCGCTGTTCCCGCTCTCCCGCTTTTTATTCCACTGTTCCCGCTCTCCCACTCTTTGTACCGCTGTTCCCGCTCTCCCTCTCTTTGTACCGCTGTTCCCACTCTCCCGCTCTTTATACCGCTGTTCCCACTCTCCCGCTCTTTATTCCGCTGTTCCCACTCTCACGCTCTTTATTCCGCTGTTCCCACTCTCACGCTCTTTATTCCGCTGTTCCCACTCTCCCGCTCTTTATTCCACTGTTCCCACTCTCAAGTTCTTTATTCCGCTGTTCCCAGTCTCCCGATATTTATTCCGCTGTTCCCACTCTCACGCTCTTTATTCCACTGTTCCCACTCTCCCGCTCTTTATACCACTGTTCCCAGTCTCCCGATCTTTATTCTGCTGTTCCCGCTCTCACACTCTTTATTCCGCTGTTCCCAATCTCGCGCACTTTATTCCACTGTTCCCACTCTCGCGCTCTTTATACCGCTGTTCCCGCTCTCACGCTCTTTATTCCGCTGTTCCCGCTCTCGCGCTCTTTATTCCGTTGTTCCCGCTCTCACGCTCTTTATTCCACTGTTCCCGCTCTCATGCTCTTTATGCCACTGTTCCCACTCTCCTGCTCTTTATACCACTGTTCCCACTCTCCTGCTCTTTATTCCGCTGTTCCCACTCTCGCGCTCTTTATTCCGCTGGTCCCGCTCTCGCGCTCTTTATTCCGCTGTTCCTGCTCTCGCGCTCTTTATTCCGCTGTTCCCGCTCTCGCGCTCTTTATTCCGCTGTTCCCGCTCTCGCGCTCTTTATTCCACTGTTCCCGCTCTTGCGCTCTTTATACCGCTGCTCCCGCTCTTGCGCTCTTTATACCGCTGCTCCCGCTCTCCCGATCTTTATTCCGCTGTTCCCGCTCTTGCGCTCTTTATTCCACTGTTCCCGCTCTCCCGCTCTTTATTCCGCTGTTCCCACTCTCGCGCTCTTTATTCCACTGTTCCCGCTCTTGCGCTCTTTATACCGCTGCTCCCGCTCTCCCGATCTTTATTCCGCTGTTCCCGCTCTTGCGCTCTTTATTCCACTGTTCCCGCTCTCCCGCTCTTTATTCCGCTGTTCCCACTCTCGCGCTCTTTATTCCACTGTTCCCGCTCTCCCGCTCTTTATTCCGCTGTTCCCACTCTCGCGCTCTTTATTCCACTGTTCCTGCTCTCCCGCTCTTTATTCCGCTGTTCCCACTCTTTATCCCACTGTTCCCGCTCTCCTGCTCTTTATTCCGCTGTTCCCGCTCTCGCGCGCTTTATTCCGCTGTTCCCACTCTCGCACTCTTTATACCATTGTTCCCATTCTCCCGCTCTTTATTCCACTGTTCCCACTCTCCCGCTCTTTATTCCACTGTTCCCACTCTCACGCTCTTTATTCCACTGTTCCCACTCTCCCACTCTTTATTCCGCTGTTCCCACTCTCCCGCTCTTTATTCCACTGTTCCCACTCTCGCGCTCTTTATTCCACTGTTCCCAATCTCGCGCTCTTTATTCCGCTGTTCCCACTCTCACGCTCTTTATTCAACTGTTCCCACTCTCGCGCTCTTTATACAGCTGTTCCCACTCTCGCGCTCTTTATTCCACTGTTCCCGCTCTCCCGCTCTTTATTCCGCTGTTCCCTCTCTCGCACTCTTTATACCGCTGTTCCTGCTCTCCCGCTCTTTATTCCGCTGTTCCCACTCTTTATCCCACTGTTCCCGCTCTCCTGCTCTTTATTCCGCTGTTCCCGCTCTCGCGCTCTTTATTCCGCTGTTCCCACTCTCGCACTCTTTATACCACTGTTCCCACTCTCCCGCTCTTTATTCCACTGTTCCCACTCTCCCGCTCTTTATTCCACTGTTCCCACTCTCACGCTCTTTATTCCACTGTTCCCACTCTCGCGCTCTTTATTCCACTGTTCCCACTCTCGCGCTCTTTATTCCGCTGTTCCCACTCTCACGCTCTTTATTCCACTGTTCCCACTCTCGCGCTCTTTATTCCGCTGTTCCCACTCTCACGCTCTTCATTCCGCTGTTCCCGCTCTCGCTCTCTTTATTCCGCTGTTCCCACTCTCGCGCTCTTTATACCGCTGTTCCCACTCTCACGCTCTTTATTCCGCTGTTCCCGCTCTCGCGCTCTTTATTCCGCTGTTCCCGCTCTCATGCTCTTTATACCACTGTTCCCACTCTCCCGCTCTTTATACCACTGTTCCCACTCTCCTGCTCTTTATTCGCTGTTCCCACTCTCGCGCTCTTTATACCACTGTTCCCGCTCTCCCACTCTTTATACCACTGTTCCCACTCTCCTGCTCTTTGTACCACTGTTGCCGCTCTTGCGCTCTTTATTCCGCTGTTCCCACTCTCGCGCTCTTTATTCCGCTGTTCCCGCTCTCACGCTCTTTATTCCGCTGTTCCCGCTCTTGTGCTCTTTATACAGCTGTTCCCACACTCGCGCTATTTATTCCACTGTTCCCGCTCTCGCGCTCTTTATACCGCTGCTCCCGCTCTTTATTCCACTGTTCCCACTCTCCCGCTCTTTATACCGCTGCTCCCGCTCTTTATACCGCTGCTCCCGCTCTCTATTCCGCTGTTCCCGCTCTCGCGCTCTTTATTCCACTGTTCCCGCTCTTGCGCTCTTTATTCCACTGTTCCCGCTCTCCCGCTCTTTATTCCGCTGTTCCCGCTCTCGCGCTCTTTATACCGCTGTTCCCGCTCTTTATTCCGCTGTTCCCACTCTTTATCCCACTGTTGCCGCTCTCCTGCTCTTTATTCCGCTGTTCCCGCTCTCGCGCTCTTTATACCACTGTTCCCACTCTCGCGCTCTTTATTCCGCTGTTCCCACTCTCGCGCTCTTTATACCATTGTTCCCATTCTCCCGCTCTTTATTCCACTGTTCCCACTCTCCCGCTCTTTATTCCACTTTTCCCACTCTCACGCTCTTTATTCTACTGTTCCCACTCTCCCACTCTTTATTCCGCTGTTCCCACTCTCCCGCTCTTTATTCCACTGTTCCCACTCTCGCGCTCTTTATTCCACTGTTCCCACTCTCGCGCTCTTTATTCCGCTGTTCCCACTCTCACGCTCTTTATTCCGCTGTTCCCACTCTCACGCTCTTTATTCCACTGTTCCCGCTCTCATGCTCTTTATACCACTGTTCCCACTCTCCCGCTCTTTATACCACTGTTCCCACTCTCCTGCTCTTTATTCTGCTGTTCCCACTCTCGCGCTCTTTATTCCGCTGTTCCTGCTCTCGCGCTCTTTATACCACTGTTCCCACTCTCCGCTCTTTATACCACTGTTCCCGCTCTCGCGCTCTTTATACCGCTGTTCCCACTCTCACGCTCTTTATTCCGCTGTTCCCACTCTCGCGCTCTTTATTCCGCTGTTCCCACTCTCGCGCTCTTTATACCACTGTTCCCACTCTCGCGCTCTTTATTCCACTGTTCCCGCTCTCGCGCTCTTTATTCCGCTGTTCCCGCTCTCCGCTCTTTATTCCGCTGTTCCCACTCTCCCGCTCTTTATACCGCTGTTCCGCTCTCACGCTCTTTATTCCGCTGTCCACTCTCCGCTCTTTATTCCGCTGTTCCCGCTCTCGCGCTCTTTATACCGCTGTTCCCACTCTCGCGCTCTTTATACCGCTGTTCCCGCTCTCGCGCTCTTTATTCCGCTGTTCCCGCTCTCGCGCTCTTTATTCCACTGTTCCCACTCTCGCGCTCTTTATACACTGTTCCCGCTCTCCCGCTCTTTATTCCGCTGTTCCCGCTCTCGCGCTCTTTATACCGCTGTTCCCGCTCTTTATTCCGCTGTTCCCACTCTTTCTCCCACTGTTCCCGCTCTCCTGCTCTTTATTCCGCTGTTCCCGCTCTCGCGCTCTTTATTCCACTGTTCCCGCTCTCCTGCTCTTTATTCCGCTGTTCCCGCTCTCGCGCTCTTTATTCCACTGTTCCCGCTCTCGCGCTCTTTATACCACTGTTCCCACTCTCGCGCTCTTTATTCCGCTGTTCCCACTCTCACGCTCTTTATTCCACTGTTCCCACTCTCAGGCTCTTTATTCCACTGTTCCCGCTCTCACGCTCTTTGTACCACTGTTCCCGCTCTCGCGCTCTTTATTCCGCTGTTCCGTCTCACGCTCTTTATTCCACTGTTCGCGCTCTCACGCTCTTTATTCCACTGCTCTCGCTCTCGCGCTCTTTATTCCACTGTTCCCGCTCTTAATACCACTGTTCCCGCTCTCGCGCTCTTTATACAGCTGTTCCCACTCTCGCGCTCTTTATACCACTGTTCCCACTCTCGCGCTCTTTATACCGCTGTTCCCACTCTTGCGCTCTTTATACCACTGTTCCCACTCTCGCGCTCTTTATACCACTGCTCCCGCTCTCTTTATTCCGCTGTTCCCGCTCTCGCGCTCTTTATACCACTGTTCCCGCTCTCGCGCTCTTTATACCACTGCTCCCGCTCTTTATACCACTGCTCCCGCGCTTTGCTGTTCCTCAGTTGAGATCCTAATCCAAGGCCTCATCTGCTGGTCTATTGGACATATACGATCCTGTGGCACTTATTCAAAGAAGTACAGTGAGTTTTCCCAATGTCCTAGCCAAGATTCATCCCTCAACTAAGATTACTAAAATAGATTAAATGGTCATTAATCTCATTGCTGTTTTAAAAACCTTACTGTGCACAAATTGGCTGCTGTGTTTGGCAAAACAACAGTGATTACACTTAAAAAGTCATTATTAGTTGTGAAGCCTTTTGTGATGTACTGAGGCCATGAAAGGTGCTAAATAAATAAAGTTTTTTCTTCTTTCTCATAGACAAGACCTTCAACTAAGCGCATTAACAGTCCTTTTCATATGTGCATATTTCAGTGGCCTAATAAACCTTCAGCAACATTACCCTCTGCACTAACCATGCATGGCAATTCCTAGATCCACTAATACCTTATTCTAAACTATAAGAAGAAAACTTTCTGGACACTATTGAAATAAATTGCAACCAAATTTAATTCCCTAAAAGTGATTAGCATTTGAGACTAATGCTTTCCCTTGGTGATGGTACATGTTTTGCCTGTGCTGGTAAGCCCACCTGGGAACGGTTGCTGCATCTTAATTTCATGCTTCTTCTAAGTGATGCCGCAGTGTCAAGTACAGAAGGTAGACACCTGCTAGTTGTCAGTGGGAGCCTTTTGGGAGTGCATTTCTTTGTGCTGGCGTGTAATATAACCCTGCAACTACTTTTGCCACATCCGTTATTGCAGTGGCCAGCTGGTCTTATCCACTTTCCAGCACATTTAGTGTCACTTGTACTGGGCAGCTGGATGGGCTCGATGTGGCATCACCTTGAGAGACATCAACTTTATCCATACATACTCCAGCCATGCCCCTTCTGCTGGGCACTCCCTCGTCATGTTAAATAATCTGCATGTCAGCAATGAGGTCAGTGAAGAGTCTCACAATCCAGTCCCCAAGCATGTTGAAATTGTACAAGAGCCTGTTGTAGATTGGGGCTCAAGGTTTCTACAGCAGCGGTCTGAGCATTCACAAGAAATACTCTAACTGGGCTTGGGACCTCTGTCATTGGGGGCTCCACTCCAGATTACCCGCAGAGTTCACATGAGCTCTGAGATTGGCTACCGTGCAAAAAAGCTTTCCTGTATGATTGCACTGATGCAATTAGAGAACTTCTCCACACTTCTAGCCAGAGCTTGCAATATATTCTGGAAAGACTTAAATGACTCCAATAAATGATCCAGCTCAGACAGTAATTTTCTTTTATAAGCAGTCCGTGTGAGATTCAAATCCCGAGACTTTACATCTGAGGCACGACACTAGCTGGACATCTGGTCAACAGGTCCGCACTCTGCTGCTGCCTTCACCACAAACTCCTGCTCATTCATGTTCTGTGACTCAATTGGTGTTACCACCTTAAGCTCACTATGTAGTAGTTCTTCCAAGGTAGACATAACTGTGATGGTGCTTGCAGTTGGTGCCGTCAGTGATGCAGGTCACTATGAAGACCTGCTTACTTTTATGGGGCTGAGATTTCTGGCTGGCTTCTAGGGCAAGCCTGAAAAACAGATATAAACTTACGTTTCAGTGCTGGCTACAAGACACCTCTTAAACATTCATTATATGGCACTGTACTAAGTCTCATGTTGTTCTTGAGTGTATGCTTGTGCAAGTGAGTAGACTTGTTAGCAAAATTAAATCCCATGGGATTAAAGGGATGGTGGCAGCATGGATACAAAATTGGCTAAAGAACAGAAAGCAGAGAGTAGTGGTGAACGGTTGTTTTTCAGACTGAAGGGAAGTATACAGTGGTGTTCCCCAGGGGTCAGTATTAGGACCACTGCTCTTTTTGATATATATTAATGACCTGGACCTGGGTATACAGGACATAATTTCAAAGTTTGCTGATGATACGAAACTCAGAAATGTAGTAAACAATGAAGAGGATAGTAACAGACTTCAGGAGGACAGACAGACTGGTTGAATGGGCAGACACATGGCAGATGAAATTTAACACAGAGAAGTGTGAAGTGATACATTTTGGTAGGAAGAATGAGGAGAGGCAATATGAACTAAATGGTATAATTTTAAAGGGGTGCAGGAACAGAGCAACCTGGGGATGTATTATACAAATCTTTGAAGGTGGCAGGGCAAGTTGAGAAGGCTGATAAAAAAAGCATATGCGATCCTTGGTTTTATTAATAGAGGAATAGAGTACAAAAGCAAAAAGTTATGCTAAACCTTTACAAAACACTGGTTAGGCCTCAGCTGAAGTATTGGCCCTGAAATTCGCCTCTCCGGCTTGCCGCGGGGGTAAGGATCGCGCGCGCACTTACCTACCGCGCCTGCCATTGTGTTTTGGGCCCACAGGAATTGCGATCGATATAGGCAGTGATAAGCCTGTAAGGCAATTATACAGCAGCCAGGAAAATATCCTCTCCAGGGTCACAAATTATTATTCAATTCTGCTACGTCTGACATGACGGTATGAATGTAACAAATGAAAGTAAGTTCAGTGTTTTAGGGTTTATAGAAATACTTCATTGCACTCTTACTCCGATTGTGACATGCCAACAAAAATGATTTCAAAATGTTAAAAAACGTCCTTCAATTGTCATGGAATCACGGGTTTTTAACACACAACTTTCAAATTTCTCACTAAGATGCATCAAATCCAGGGTATCATCATTCCATTACTCAATCACAAAGCCATCTCCTTCTCACAGCTGAGAATGAGCTGCAAATGCTTTTTGTTCGTTTTTGTTTTATAGCTATCAGGCTACTGGCAATCTTCACAAGACAGCTGTGAAGTTCTTGGATATATGATTCAGCCAATAACCCGTGACTGGAAATTTACAGATAAAGATCTAGATCTGGCAGGCAGAGGCATCAACTACAGCAACAGCTGGGGAACTCACACAGAGACATGTCAACATCTACATCAAAACCAATTTAACAGCTGATAACAAAATAGACAACAGCAAACAATCCAGCTTCCACCAAGAGTGAGAAAAACTTCATAACTCACAAGTGAAGTCCCAACCTTGGTATCAGAATTTCATTCATGAGTGGAATAAGCTTGGTATTCTACTGCCACTGTGCATTCTGATCATGCTTTGTGAGATTCTACATGAACAAATCATAGGCCAGGAAATTCCTCAGAGCTGCTTCTGCTCTGCCGCCGTTACTTTGTCAGAAGCACAGGAGTGGCTCCCAAGGAGCTACCGGTCAATTTGCTTGAAGTTCCCGCCTAAAGCCCAAAGAGGCCGCAGTAAAACATTTTTCTGTAAGTCTTCAGCTCCCACAGGTTCCAATCTGCCTCTTGGGAATTAATCCTCTCCTGATCTGGTGAAGGTTTGGGGCCTGCAGCAGGCCTCAAAGGTACTCACACCAGGTCTCAACAAGCATGAGATCCACTGAGGTCTTTCAAGGCTGTAAATGGAGCAATTTCCCTATGAAGCCCAGCAACTCATCCTGACATGCCTTCTTGCCATGGGGAGGGGAATAAGTTCTTTCCATGGGCCGCCTGACAAAAATTAAAAGGTCTGCCCGATTTACCAGACCCCCTCCCCACCCACTAATTCTAAGGCCTAGAAGTGACAAGGCACTGCTCTGCCTGAGAAGGGCAGACTGAGTCAACTGGAGCACTGCTAGCCAACCCCAGATATGTAAATAACCCTGCCACAAGTTCTGGAGTCACAGGTACCAGTGCTTCCCTAGATGCTTTCAGCAGGACAATGTTACAGAGCTTGAAAGAGCTGATTGGGACTCTGCTGTCTGAGACAACACTGACCAGTAAGCCCTCTGAGCCTGTTCTCTGCACCAGTGGGCTGCAGGGAGTAGACACAGATGTCACACTCTCTCTGGAGAGTGGCTGTGAACCAACCTCCTTAATACCCAATCCAATACCATGAGGCAGCTCCAAACATGTGGCGGGCACCAATGTTCCCCCTAATTTTATTTTGGGTGCATGGTCGCTTTAACGGGCTGCGCGGCCCATTCAAAGTTTCACACATGTGCGAAATTTCACATTTGAAAAGCATGGCTCTGCAGCTTAGAGAGAACATTGGCTGGCACCCCTTGTCACTGCAAGAGAATGGCTGCTGGAAGCTGGCCCTTCTGGGACAACAGCTTCCCTGAGAAGAGAGTCATCTCAGGTCTCTTAAAGTTCCAGGGAAACAATCCCAGCCATCCCCCTTCAACCTCATCTCGCTTAGAGGGCAATGAGCACAAAGGGTATGTAGTTGGAAATAGGGAGAATGGATTTTTATGGTACTTACTGGTTGTTTAAGGTAAGCACAGCTTGATCACAAAGGGTTGTGAGTTTATTTATGTGCATGGTTTCTACTTTTGGGAGTTGGATGATGATGGGAAATTAAAGAGTTCTGTCTTATGAAGGAACTTGGTAGAAGTCTTGGACAGTGAGGGACTTTATGAAGGTGGTGAAGAGAACAGACAGGCGTGAAGTGACTTTATTTTGCTGAGTCAACTTTTATTTTTTGAAAACAAAAGCAAAATACTGCAGATGCTGGAAATCTGAAATAAAAACAGTAAATGCTGGAAAGGCTCAGCTGGTCAGACAGCATCTGTGGAGAGAGAAACAGAGTTAATGGGCTAGAAATTCAGTAGGTTAATGCCCCCAGTTAGCGCCTGGCGGGGACGCTAACCGGGCGCTCAGGCAGTAGCGCCATGGTGGGGCAAATCCCGCGCCGCAATGCAAATTCGCCGGCCCTGTAGCGCCAGCGATAACAGTTAGTGCCTCAGCCCCTTTCGCCATGCAGATGGTGACGTCAGCGAGCAGCGTGCAACGCTTGCTGTGCGCTCGATCTGCAAACTTCGGTGGCGCCCCCTGCCTTACCGCCTCGTGCCAACAGCGCCAGGGAGCGGAGGCATGAAGCAGCTGGCTGGCGGGGCACTACTGAAAGGGATGCGCCCCAGCTGTCAAGGAACTTCCATTCCAAAGGTCAGTTGTGAGTGGCAGAGAGCGCAGGATGTATCTGCAGCCAAATAAAGGCTGCTTAGTCCCCGTTGTGGCCCGTCAAAGGACTTTGCATTTCATCCCACAGCATATTGCCGATCTGCACTCACGAATCATTGGGGGCTGGTGTGCAGACTCCAGTGATCCTCCCCTTTAATGGCTGGAAGGTGCCTGCGCCAATGCTCACTCCCGATTACACAACACTGCATATTCGTTATCGCTTGAAGCCTAATGCCACTCATCTACGCCATTAGCGCCTGATTTAGGCCCTGGTGAGTGAGTGTCTATGTGTAGGAAAGATGTGTCGGTAATGCCTGGCTCTAAAAGCCTCCAACCTAGCCTCTTCCATGCCTTCATTCTCCTCCTCTTTATAACATCAAAATAAAGGTGTTCTCATTAAGAAATCCATGTTTAGAGTGCAAATCAGTCCTTTGAGCAGAGCTGAGTAAAAGTAACAGCAAAAGTCCTGACTCAACCCCCAATTACTAAAAATAATGCTATGCAGGCAAAGAAACACTGACCTTCAGTAATAGCACACAAAATGGCCTCCTCAATTACTTATTTGCCTCAGGGATACCTGTGGCAGTAATTATTTGGGGCGTGCTTGAGGCGGAAATGGAGGGGAATAGGGTGGAGGGATTAGCCATGCAACCTTGACACAAATTAAATGTAATGGAGCAGGCAGCAGGCTTTTAGCGAGCCTTAAAAGGAACTGGCAGTTTTTGGGAGGGGAAATGCAAGTACAGTTTTTCGGAGGCGAATTTGAGGCAGTAGCCCTTAAGAATGCATTTTACTGCTTTAAATCTTCCCCTAATTCAGAGGATAACTGCTGCTGTTCCCAGGGATCGCCAGGAGAAAGTTGGCAGCAGTCCCTGAGGAAGTAGTGGTAAGCACCCAAAGTAGTTGTATGGAGGAAGAGGGCATGGGAGTAGCCTCCTCTCCCTCCACATTGGGGCTATACACTTACTTTTTTAGACTTCATCTTGGCTGAGGCCTAAAATAATTCCTGTCTTCCTATTCATGACTCTTCTGCCTCCTTTAAATCTTCACTGCTTCTTTCCAGAATTATTCTGCTTCGCAGTGACAGGCAGCCCATCCAACATTCCTCCTCCAGCTCATCAGAATAAATCAGGTGAGCTATCGGCGCCAATGAGGCACCCCAATGCAGCTTGCCTGTCAGGCTCTTAGGAATTTTGGCCCACGCTGAGGCCCAGAGATAAGTCTAGGAAGGGGAAGGCAATCAGGAGGGGGATGAGGGCGGTCCGGTAGCGGCTGGTATTTTTTTTCTGGAGTTAGAAGGAGTACCCCTCCTGAGTTTTGCCCCCGTTATTCTGTAACTTGCGACATCCACCACTTAGCGGGGCAGGTGCATCTTCTGCCAACAACCAGGTCCACCAGAATTCTGTTTGTATTTCAGAACAGGTGTAACTCTGACTTATCTGTCTTACATTCTAAATTCCAGTCTCCTACACTAGAACTACTCCACTTTGCCACCCCCCAGCCCAAAAATAAAAAAATCACAGAATTTCAGGCCCTGCATCTTTAAGTTTATGAATTGCTTAAACATGAAGGAATGTCTGGGGTCTACTTTTGGTTCAAAGTACTGTATGTTGGAAAAAACAGCGTAGTGGTCTAGTTGCAGTCTTCCTACTTATGGGGGAGGGGTGTTCAGATCAAGTCCCAATCATGGCCCCTGTAGAAATCAATGGAGTTGTTCTGAGACACACAGGATACCTCCCAGTCAGTGACATTACTGGGATGGCCTTACTGGGATGGCCTAGTGGTTAGGAGACGCTTACTTGAAGAAATTTACACTTTTTTAAAATAAAAAACAGTAAAAGAATATTTTTGTATTCAACAGGGGAATTTTTCGGGGGTCAGTGGGCGCGTTTGGTGGTGGGTCAGGTGGGAAAAATATTTTTTCTGACAGTGGGTCAGGAACCCGCTGTCACCGCGCCGCCATGCTACTTTCCCAGATGTCGGGTCTGTCAGGGCAGAACAGTGGCTGGTGTGAGGGCTAGATTTTGAATGACCCATGGAGTCGGGTTTGGAGGAGTGTGGGGGGTTAAATTTGCGGGGTCGGGGGTCCCGACCCCATCCCGCCTCCACGCAATTTTGACAAAATCAGTCGCGGTGTTCCCGACTCCGTCCCGCCTCCAAGAGGCGGGAGAGGCCATTAAAGCCCTTAACAAGCCCTAAATTGGCTCTGTAATGCCATTTTGAAACGTTTTAGCTAGTTTAACCCTTTTCTGACGTGAAGTACGCCTGGTGTGAAACACTCCAGTGAAACCTGGCGGGAGCACAAGTGGATAGCTGACTATGAGCTGCAGGTCCACTATTGCAACGGAGATGTGATGAAGGTAGTAGTAGTAGTATTAGGTCTGAAAGTTGCCTCTGATGCTGCTGCATTGAATGTGTTCAGAGACTGCCTGGCCTTTGCTGTGAGAGGACTTGGATGCAAAAAAATACTCTCTCTCTCTCTCTCATTCTCATATCAATTTTGCATCCAGGTCCACTTACAGCAAAAGCCAGGCAGGTCCTCTCTCACCAACAGGCAGGCAGTCTCTGACCTGCAATGCAGCAGGAATAATGACATCATCAGAGGCGACTTTCAGACTGAAACCACTAGTTAGTTCATGGGTTCCCATATGCTGGAACTCAATTGCCCAATTAAGTGAAAATTGCATCATTCATCCACATTAATCTGGAGTCGGGGGGGGGGGGGAACATGAAATGCGGATGACACGACCCCAACCCGACCCCAAGACAAAATCCAGCCCAAATAATTTAATGAAATGATCCTCTGCCTGTAAACCCTGTGTTGGGGGTATTTCCTGCGGCGAGGTGGGTGAGTGTGAGGGGTGGCTAGTGAGATGGGGAAGTGATAATGTAGATAGAGAGGGATGGGTGGAGGAGCAAGGTAAGTTGGTGTGAGTAAGGATGTGCAGGAGTAGGGTAGGGAAGGCAGACTAATGGGGATGTGATGAGTGGCACAGCAGGATGAGGTTGAGTGTGGCTTGGCAGTAACATTTTGCGATCTACTGAGATCATTGAAAGGTTTGCGCCACTGCAGCCTGGTCCTCCTGACAACATCCCTGCTCGTGACCTCCTCTGCAATGTGCAACCAGGCTGCGTTGATCTCCTGGGGAGGTCTCTTCCGCCCATTGGAAGGGAAGAGGACCTCCCTGCGTGCTGTGACTCCCTTGATAAGCATATGGAGGGAGTCATGGGAGAGCCTGGGTGCAGCCGTGCACCTCTGTGCAGTGCTTATCAGTGTTGGTAGCACCTCAATGCTGTAGAAAACTGACAGCACAACTGTCAAAATCAATTTGCGCATGGTCCCTTTAAGGAAACCGGCTGATGACGCGTCATCATGAGAGACATCATCAGACCCGCTTCCTTCAATTGGCCGGCAAATGCGCTGGGCAGGCGTAACAAGCCCAATCACGGTAAGATCACTTTGGACAGTGGGCTGGAGCAAGCAGCGGGGTCGCACCCCGCCACTGACCCCGGCCGCACCGGACCCGCCAAGATAGGCAAAATCGTGGCCTCTCTATCTAATCTGTCTAGACCCCCTCATGATTTTGAACACCTCTATCAAATCTCCTCTCGAACTTCTCTGCTCTAAGGAGAACAACCCCAGCTTCTCCAGTCTATCCACGTAACTGAAACCCCTCATCCCTGGAACCATTCTTGTAAATCTTTTCTGCACCCTCTCTAAGGCCTTCACATCCTTCCTAAAGTGCGGTGCCCAGAATTGGACACAATACTCCAGTTGAGGCCGGACCACTGTTTTATAAAGCTTCGTCATAACTTCCTTGCTTTTGTACTCTATGCCTCTATTTATGAAAATGAGAAGTCGCACAACACCAGGTTATAGTCCAACAGATTTATTTAATTTTACAAGCTTTCGGAGCTGTCGCTCCTTCTTCAGGTAGGGTAGCTGTGAGAGAATCTCCCAGAATTCACAATATGAACACAGAAAAAATGTATTCAAATCTTTCCCTACATCAAAGACACACTAAGAGCACAGCCAAGACAATGAGATGTGTCCCAGGGGGTCCAACGTGTCAAAACACCTGCTGGCTGCATATCCTGGTGTTGTGTGACTTCTCATTTTTGTCCACCCCAGTCCAACGCCGGCATCTCCACATCATGATCTCTATTTATGAAGCCCAGGATCCTGTATGCTTTTTTAACCACTTTCTCAACCTGCCCTGCCACCTTCAACGATTTGTGCACATATACCCTCAGGTCTCTCTGTTCATGCACCCCTTTAGATTTGTATCCTTTAGTTTGTATTGCCTCTCATCATTCTTCCTACCAAAATGTATCACTTCACACTTTTCTGCGTTAAATTTCATCTTCCACGTGTCTGCCCATTCCACCAGCCAGTCTATGTCTTTCTGAAGTCTATCACTAGCCTCCTCACTGTTCACTATACTTTCAAGTTTTGTGCCATCTGCAAATTTTGAAATTGTCCAAGTCATTAATATATATCATGAAAAGCAGTGGTCCTAGTAACGACCCCTGGGGAATACCACTGTGTACCTTCCTCCAGTCCAAAAAACAACCGTTCACCACTACTCTCTGATTCCTGTCACTTAGCCATTTTTGTATCCATGCTGCCACTGTCTCTTTTATTCCATGGGCTTCAACTTTGCTGGCAAGCCTATTATGTAGTTACTGGGTTTATCCTTACACCCTTTTTTGAACAAGGGTGTAACATTTGCAATTCTCCAGTCCTCTGGCACCACCCCCGTATCTAAGGAAGACTGGAAGATTATGACCAGTATCTCTGCAAATTGCACACATAAATGAGGAATGTTATATATTCTAACAAATGGAGCGTGCAAATAACAGGCTAGTAGTAACAGGTTTCTCTGAACCCAAATTGCATATAAAAGGCCAGGAGAATTTAGAAGAGTACTCACTGGGGCCAATAATACAATTCTTGATGTCAGCAGTACTGACCCACATCGGGCACCAGTGAGCTGCATTATGAGACACTGAGGCTTGCTGGCTCAGGGCAAGTAATAATATAGTCAATAAGCACCTCTGGTGCTGAAAGCCTAGGGATTTATGGTGTTCTATGCTCATTATTGGCCCGACTTTTATTCAATTTAGACATCACCCAATATGTGCTTGAAGTCCCTGAACAGCACTTCATATTTTTAGAATTGTGAATCAATTCCTCTTTAAGGTCAACCAGCAACTCTTTAAGGGGTATCAACAGCGGATATCCTGCTCACTAGACCTTGTGTGCACGGAGAGTGTGTGCCAATATTAAAAGAGTTCACCTCGTACTATAGGGTGAAGTCAGCTCAGTAAATACGTTGGCCGCGATTTCCCCTACCTCGGCGGGTCCGAGGCAGCCAAAGTCAGTGGAGAGTCCCGAACCCGCTGCTGGCTCCAGCCTGCTCGGTAGAATGATTCTACGTTGATTGGGCTTGTTACACCTGCCCAGCACGTTTGCCGGCCAATTGAAGGAAGCAGGTCTGATGATGTCTCTCGTGATGACACGTCATCAGCCGGTTTCCTTAAAGGGACCATGCGCAAATTGATTTTGACAGTTGTGCTGTCAGTGTTCTACAGCATTGAGGTGCTGCAAACACTGACAAGCACAGCACAGAGGTGCACGGCTGCACCCAGGCTCTCCATATGCTTATCGAGGGAGTCACAGCATGCAGGGAGATCCTCTTCCCTTCCAATGGGTGGAAGAGACCTCCCCAGGAGACCAACGCAGCCTGGTTGCACATTGCACAGGAAGACACAAGCAGGGATGTCGTCAGGAGGACCAGGCTACAGTGGCGCAAACCTTTCAATGACCTCAGTAGATCACGAAACGTTACTGCAAAGCCACACTCAACCTCATCCTGTTGTGCCACTCATCACATTCCCATCACACTGCCTTCCCTACCCTACCCCTGCACATCCTTACTCACACCAACTTACCTTGCACCTACACCCATCCCTCTCTATCTACATTATCACTTCCCTATCTCACTAGCCACCCCTCACACTCACCCTCATCCTAGTCCAATCATACCAACTAACAACACACAAAGGTAGGCACTTGGGTGTTTTATCCAATGTCCATGTGAAGTTTATGTTAATGTGGTGTCAAACATTGAAATCATTATTTTCAACACTTTCCGGTCTTGGACAGATTTGTGTGCACCTTTGGAAGTGGCTAAGTGAGTTGCAGTCAACTGATGCTGCACAGGACACAGGGCATCAGTACCCCCTGCGATTGTAATGAGTGCAAAAGGAATGGGTTGGGCATTGTAGGGGTGCTTTATGGTGTGGGGTGGTGCCAACCTGGCGCATTATGTGGCAGCTAGGGTGTACAACGTCAACTGAAGTAAATCTGGCCATGGTGAGGCCATCCCGGGCAGCAATGTGGTCAGGTGCTGATGCCCTGTGTCCTGTGCAGCATCAGTTGATTGCGGAGAAGGTTGGTGTTATTGTTGGTGCTGCTGGTGTGCCTGGTGCTGCTGGTGTTGGGGCTGATCGTGGTGGGATTCTGAGGACCAAGGTGAGATAGTTTCAAGGGCACCGATGCTGATGTAATAGATGGCAGATGAACTTGAGATGACAGAAGCGATCTGTCAATGGTGAGAGAGGTTGTTCCAATGAGGTGACACTGGATAGAGAGTTTGCTCCAAACACCTGCAAGCTGCATAAAGCTCAATCTGTCTACCAAATGCAGTAAGCAACAGCTTCTGAGCTTGGACAGTGAACAGCTCTGAGATGGGAGCTTTTATAGCACATTTGCAGCTGTCAAGTAATGAGATGATCCCATGCTGAATCAGCTCCCGACCTCCTTACCTGACGTGATCCCCGAGCAGCATGAACCCCGTGGGCGACCTCATAAAATGGTAAGGTGTGCTCAAAACACTGTTTAATGGGCTGTTAACAAGGTCATAATGACCTAAATTGCTTCCCCCGCCACTGCGTGTTGGGTCACACTTGGGCCATCCTTGGAGAAGTGGATATAATTGTGGGCCTTTGCAAAGAGGGCATCAGTGACCTGCGTGATGCAGGTGTTTGCGGCCGACTGGGAGATGTCGCTTATGTCTGCAGCTGATCCATGGAAGGAGCCTGAAGCAAAGATGATGTGTGCGGTGGTGACTTTGACAGCCACTGGTAAGGAGTGTTCACACGCTTCTCTGGGCTCCAGGTGTTGGTGCAGCATTGCACAGATGTCAGCGACTATGTCTCTCGAAAGTCTCAGCCTTCTTTGGCACTGCTGCTCAGTCATGCTGAGGAAGCTGATCCTCTGCCTGTAAACCCTGTGTTGGGGGTATTTCCTGTGGCGAGGTGCAGCCCTGCGCTGAGGCCCTCTGCCCTGTGCATCATCAGGTGGGTGAGGAGGAGGTTGGCGCTCCTGGTGCTGGCGCTGCTGTTGTGGCTGGTTGTGGTGCTGCCACGGCTGCTCTTCCTCCGAATCTGACGACCAGGATGAGAGGATGTAAATGTTTCCCATCCCGTAGCTATAGATTTCAGTTGAGGCAAGAAGCTTGCAAGCGCACAGTCGAAGTGGCCTGAAATTATTCCTGTCAGGTCACACTGCAGATGGCTGTCAGCTTGAACAGTCAAGGTCAGTAGATTTGCAAAATCTTATCCCAAACCTCCAACAACAAGGTTGTTGCATTTGAATGTCAGCCATGTTACAGGAGCGCTTTTAAAGTGCTGCACCAATGACTACAAATCATGTCCTCCAGCAACTCATCTCCTTGCGGCTGGCCTGTTTCTGACAAGACGGGAAACAGGAGCCAGAGTCACGAAAATGGGAAACCACTATCAATATAGGATTAGCAAGGCAGTTAACAGGCTCTTAACTGCCTTAACTACCTGTCCCACCGGTTCCAGTCAGGTCAGTTTGGGAGCGGCTGAACAGACACTCACGAAAATCGGGTGGGGGCGGGATGGAGGCGGTTTGGGTGTCTGAAGCCATTTTTTCTGATTTTCGCTGCCGACCCGCCTCCAAACCCGCCTCCTCAGGGCTATTAAAATCGAGCCCATGGTTCTTGCAGTTTAAGCTGCCTCCTGTCTGTGTGTAAAATTATTGCCTTGTAATTACTCCCATCTTTCTTTTATTTCTGTTTCAATGTATCCTTAAATATTACATTGTCTATACTATAATTAGTCACAAATGCTTAGAATCATTGTACTCATGGTTACTAATACTTCACAGTGATATACTAGTACCTTTGCATTGATGCAAAAAAGTTTCTGATACACATCACTGTGAAATGGGCAATGTGACTTGGTAGTGAGGAGGTGCTCTGACTTCTGAGTGTAGTGAAGCCAAGAAATGAGAGACAATCTCTGGGAGTTAGTCTAGTAGCTAATATTTTCTTATACATTAAAAATATGAATAAATTCCAGCATTTTTAGGAATAAAAATTATAGGTACTACCTATTCAACTATTGTGGAATGAACTGTTTTATTTTTCCTGCCTTTCTATCTCTATCTCTATCAGTAATTAATATGCAGTATAGAAAATCTGTACTAATCTTTGTCTTGTATGTTTAGCATATGCAGTGCATGATTCTGTCAATGTTGGGCAACTTATTATTTTCTTTAAATATGCTTGCTTTAATCTTATTTCCGTTGTAAATTAATTTGTCAGGGAGCATATGGTATACTCGAAACCACATTATAGTGCCAGTCATTCCACTTAATTGCATAGCATTTAAAGGGGAGGTGTATTGTTCTATATTCCCTTAAAATCTATTGTTTCACCTAAGCAATCAACACCATTGAACAGATTGCAAATATCTAGGTACAAATATAAATTTAAAATCATGTGTATTGTATATTTACATAATACAAATTGTGCATGAAATTCTTCTTTAATCCATTATGACTCATTGTTCTGATAAGCCTTCAGTAATGGCATGGTTACAGTTAGGATTTTCTCCCAGTGATTTTGTTTTGGGTCATTTTTCACAAACAGATTGAAGCCTATAAATTCAGCCATGCAACATTTTTGGGTGCTAACCAGCCTACTAATCGCCCAATACGTCAGGAAGGAAGGGCAACACGGTGGCATAGTGGTTAGCACTGGTGCCTCACAGCGCCAGAGACCCGGGTTCGAATCTGACCTCGGGTGACTGTCTGTGTGGAGTTTGCACATTCTCCCCGTGTCTGCGTGGGTTTCCTCCGGGTGCTCCGGTTTCCTCCCACTGTCCAAAAATGTGCGGGTTAGGTTGATTTGGCTATGATAAATTGACCCTTAGTGTTAGGGGGGGATTAAATATGTGGGGTTATGGGGATAGGATGGGATATGTTAGGGGGAATTAAATACGTGGGGTTACGGGGGTCGGGTGGGATATGTGTACTGTGGGGATTAAAGCAGGGACAGGGTACTGGATTTGAATGATCAGCCATGATCGTATTGAATGGTGGTGCAGGCTCGACGGGCCGAATGGCCTACTCCTGCTCCTAGATTCTATGTTTCTATGCCCACACATTTCTGGCAGGAAGTGCTTGCCATATTGGACAAACATTGTCATGCAGTGCCCATGGCTTAAACAGACATTAGGTTCTTTTTATACGCAAATAAGGGACCGAACGCTTGTTTGAGACTTCTGCGGCAAGACTGGTTTACACTGAGGTGACCTTCTATGGCCCAAAATCCCACTCTAGCTCTCTGGCCAATTAGCACCTCTGGCCAGGTTCGGGCAGGAGACTAACAGGAACTATGCAGATGAGGCCCAGGAGTTAAAATCTGCCTCGGCCTCTGCCCACATAACGTCCATCGGGAGTTAAAATCGGCGCTATAGAGTCAATCTACAAGTGGTCAAAATGCTCTTAAAATGTATTTCTTACGTAGCTTGTAATCGCAAGGACTTTTGGACGAAAACTGTCATACGTGGACCTTCACAATGCAATGGTGTAGGTTGACGATACGATTCCTAGCCAACTCAAGGAGTTCAGATCTCCTGTCAGAATAATGAGCCTCTCTTAACGATACAGCTGGCTGAATCTTTTTTGAAAGAAAAAATCTCAGTTATATTATCCAAAATTTTATGACATAAAAAGGGGAAAAAATCTTAGGATTTGCACAAGATATATGGACAACTTTAACTTAAAATAATATAGATTTAAAAGCTGTAACCTAGTCATGGGGAGCAGATAATGTTTACAAACTGCTGTATCTTGGTTTTTGAGATGCCATCTGAGTCCATCAGTGACATCACAACCTTGCAATTCAGGCCTGGGTATTCATTGTTCTAAATAGCTTTCAATATCATAAATTAAAATAAAATGGAGGAACATTAAAAGTTTTTATATTATTACAAATTCCTATTTATTCTGTAAGCTGTAAGTCATGGTTTACAGTTTCCATTTTCAGTGAAAGATATGGTCACAGTTAATGGTTACAGAAAGAAAATAAACTGCATGATTTTAACCTTGGCAAATTTTTAGATATCATACTACCATAAATATGTTCAAGTTCCACGTTAGAAAGATTAAGCCATATTCCTTCTGTAAATGAGCCTGCACACATGTCATCTTGTTAGAGAAATATGGGAATCTACTTTGACACAGAGAATATAAAAGCAGCATAACATCATCTAATATGAAAATCTGATCTCATGTTAGTTTTTTCCCAGGAATATTTCCCTACATTCATTAATATGTGTAGACAAAATTCCACACAGCATGCACCTGCAAACTGGTCCGTTTTTGACACTGGCTCCTTATACAAATGACGCATTCAGTAAGTTTCTCAGAGACCAACATCTGTCAGGAGTTGACATGTGCATCAGGATGTTACAGCCCTCAGTTCTCCACAACATAGCCTTTATTTTACCCTTGGGTAAACAGTAGTAATGGGCAAATAATTCAGGATTGGATTTGCCACAACTACCAGCCAAGTTGTGACTGCAGAATTTACGTCTGAAAGATTTTTACTTTGGGAGTATGCACCAGTGTTTGATTTAAAACATGGCAGGGGAAAAGTATTCAAAACAAAATGCAAAAAAAAGGGTCATTCCTGAAACATTAACCAACCTTTTCCTTTTCAAATACTGACTGACTGACCTGCTATGAGGTTCTGGGACTGGGAATCTTGCGAAAAGAAAATTATAGAAATATGACAGTGATCACACTATTGATACATTCCAGCTGATACCTTCTACATGTGTGTCATTAATAAATTAAAATGACAGCCCCAATAATCTTTAGTGGTGAAAACATGGTGTCATTTCATTCCACATGAATACCAGTCCCCACATGTTCTTTCAAGTTTGCATTCACTTTTTTCTCAATGCTGACTTCTGGAGAAGGTGCCATTTATGTTACAATTTGTACATTAGTGTTACCAGTTTTCTTATTCGTATTTGCTCTGAACTGATTTCTTTCAACATCCCATGGAAGGAGGTTCTAAAAGAAAAATGCATTAAGCAACCATTGCTATTTTTTTCTAGTAGCAAGAGGTCTGCTACATACAAGACTGCAGATCCAATTACATGCGTACTTATGTAGTTAAACATTGCTGGCTCATTGCTGTTAATTTTACAGAAACAAAATATTCTATAAAAAATATTGCGATAAATCAGTCTGAAGTATTTAACCATAATCTCCAGAGAGTTTACTATAAATCTGCATAATTTACTGCATGCACATTAAAAGTTGTATATAAATGGTTGTCAAAATAAATTTATGAATTTTTATTATATATATGTATACTACCTATACAACTAAAAACAGCATTAAGTCATATTAGTTTGCCATTTACTTTACCAGTTCCATAATTCAATATATGTCAAGGTGGGAGGTCAAAGTTTATAGGTCTGGCTGTAGATGGAGATTAGTGATAAAGTTGCTTTCAGTAGAGAACAGTGTAAAGAACACCTGGCTCTAACTCCCAGCAGTGCATTAGTTGGAAACAGAAGAGCGAAACAATCCTTGGACTAATGAGTCCCAGACGAAAATACTGTTTAACGAGAATGCTTCACTCTTTAAAACTCTTGTTTTGATTGATGAGCAAATTGCCTGGAATTTCAAAAATGCTTTCCACATTAAAACATAAGCTTCGTTACTCACATTATCAGACAGTGTATTGTTTAATTCCCAAACCCTGCATAATGAATTAGATAATCAAAACTGAAATCAATAACAAATTCCAACCACCCTGTGCAATATTTACATCATACCCTGGATTAATCCTTTCTTTTGCATTGTTGTCAATTCCACTTAAGTAAACATGTGATAAGTAAAGTGAAAGATCCAAAATAATCCCCCAAACACCACCTGTTATGTACATTTTTAACGGTATAATCATGTATGTTAATTCCTAGTAAGTGATTGCATTTTGATCCAGAACATACATTTTATCCTGTTTATAGTCAACTACACATCTATAGCATGTTAGAGAACATCTGTTATTTCAACAACCTTTTAAAATACAGCAGATTAAAAGTCAGGACAGTGTGACAGCATTCACATTTAATAATATTTTACATAATCAATACATATTACAGTAAACTCTTGTTTAAACGGCATTTTATCATCCGGAATACTTTAATAACCGGCATCTTCTACATTTAACGGAACATTCTGTAGGTGAGTGCCCAATTACACAGTACATTTCTTGATTTGTTATTTTTGTTTGTGTTAAAAATTGCCTTGGTAGGTATACCTGTCTGTTATCCAGAATTTTTCATCAACCGGCACCATCCTAGTCCCATAGGTGCCGGATAAGAAAGAGTTTACTGTAGTATAATTAATTTACTTACTTATTAAGGAACAAATACAGTATCTAGCAAGAAAATGATAGAATACTATTTGTATTGTAAAGAAAGGTAAAAAAAATTATGTTATTAAACAATACATAAGAACATAAGAAATAGGAGCAGGAGCAGGCCATTCGGCCCCTCGAGCCTGCTCCGCCATTTAATGAGATCATGGCTGATCCGATTTTGGCCTCAACTCCACTTTCCTGCCCGCTCCCCGTAACCCTTGACTCTCCTGTTGCTCAAAAATCTGTCTATCTCAGCCTTAAATATAGTCAATGACTCAGCTTCCACAGCTCTCTGGGATAGAGAATTCCAAAGATTCACGACCCTCTGAGAGAAGAAATTCCTCCTCATCTCCGTCTTAAATGGGCGACCCCTTATTCTGAGACTATGCCCCGTCGTTCTAGATTCCCCCACGAGGGGAAACATCCTCTCAACATCTACCCTGTCCAAACCCCTCAGAATCTTATATTTTTCAATAAGATCACCTCTCATTCTTCTAAACTCCAATGAGTATAGGCCCAACCTGCTCAACCTTTCCTCATAAGACAACCCATCCATCCCTGGAATCAACTTAGTGAACCTTCTCTGAACTGCCTTCAATGCAAGTATATCCCTCCGTAAATAATTTTAATAGTATTGTGATTTTTTAAGACATAAAAATGAAAGTCAATCATATGGGAAATGGAACAATTTTCATTTTGCACCCAAAAGCAGCATTGTCCGTGAGGTTTAAGTCTGGAACTCCCAAATGTACCTTGAAATTTCTCCAATACATGGGCCCCAATATTTACGGGGAGGAGGCCCGGATATTTACGGGGAGGAGGACTTGATATAGAGTTTATAATGATTTTGTGATATTGCAATGCCACAACAGTGAGACTTTCCTTCAACAACCTTGGTGTGATTTAAATCATCCTGTAGATAAATGATAAGTGTCCTAATCCATGTTCAACCAAGTCCACGTATTAATATTGTTCTGAGCTTTAAATCCAAGCCTTCATGCTGTGATTTCTATTTGTGGTACATTTCTATCCTGCATTATATTTGCTTAACCTAACCTGTTAAGCTTCTCCTTCAACCTCTGAAATATTTGTTTTATTTTCCCTCACCTTATATGTTGAGCTGAAGCTGCAGTGCCCAACACTTCATTTCAAAGTAATCCCCTGGTGAACAATGTGACCATTTTATTTCTGTTAAAAAGCCCCAAATTTTTTCCACAATACCATTTTCTTGTTTTGAAGAATATTAGCAGTGAAATATCAGTAGAACTGTCCCATTGCTCAATGTATTATCCACTTTTAATCATAAAGGAAGATTCTCCAAAAATGTAAGTATTTTTGTTGCATTATTAATAAAAAATTCCTGTAATTTAATACATTTTGAAGTATTATAAATTTATATCGATAATAAAAGTGTCATTTGGATTGTAAAATAGTAACACTTATAATGTATTGCAGAAATTTACAGATAGAAACTTTAATTAATAAAATGAATAAAATGGCTGTTGATGTAAAAGTTTTAGATTTTTAACTTCTATTCAGGATAAAGCGGGGATAATAAGGAAGTAAACAATACAATATACTGTAATCAACACAGTCAAAATGGTTGTCAATCTGCCCACTTTTACTTAAAAACAATTCACTGAATTGAACTCAAAGGACACATATAACAACCGATGTATTTCATCTAATATGCGCAATTTTCACAAATAATTTCAAGATTTTTTTTGAAAACTGGTATATCTGTTTTGGTATTACTCGCATGTAGTTTCAGACCTAGAGTGCAATTTCTAATCCTCAACACGATCATGTGGCAGCCTGCAAATCAGTTTAAAACAGCAAATTTACTGAAGCTATGGCCGCGATTTTGCTGGCGCTGAGAGGGTGGGTTTGGAGGCAGGTCAGAGGTTAAATTCGATTTGATTGATGGCGGGTTCCGAATCCGCTGTCAACCTGCCTCCAAACAGCTTTCCCAAGTGTCAGGTCCCCGATTTGCGAATGGACCCAAAACCTAGCGGCGGGAAGCGGATTAAAGGCAATTACCTGCCTATTAACAGGTACTTGTCAGAAGTTTTCAGCCTGTTTTTGGATTTTCCTGCTTCTGGGTCAGCTTTCCCGATGCCCGGACACCACGCCAGGTAAGTGTGGCGTGTTGTGAGTCTGCTGTAATGTTTGTGGAATGATGACAGCTGCAGAAGTGGTGTGAAGAATCCAATGTTGCACATGGTGAGTTTCAGAGCAAAGAAAATGTTGATTACTGCATTTTTAAAACATTTACAGATTTCTTTAGCTTACAAGTCTTAAAATCCAACTATATGTCCAGTGTCACCTCATTGGGAGAACCTCTCTCACCAGTAACAGATCGCTTCTGTCACCTCGCCTGCAGCTGCCATCTATTCCAGCATATAGAGGGAGTCATTGGAGAGTTTGGGTGCAAGAGGTCACCTTTGTGCAGTGATTGTCAGTGTTTTCAGCATCTTAATGCTGTCAAACACTGAGAAATCAACTGTCAAAATAAAATTGAGCGTGGTCCCTTTAAGGAAACCGGCAGATGATGCGTCATCAAATGATGTCATCAGACCCACTTCCTGTTAATTGGCTGGCAAGCCCACAGGGCGGGCTTAACAAGGTCAATCAAGGTAAAATCACGTCTGTGGAACGGAGGCAGCTGGGGGCAGGATTGGAAGCCGGAAACCAGCTGTCCCGCACCCATCCCGATACCGATGACAAAATCGCGGCCAGTATGTTTCATGAGTCGCACAGACAAAAATATTACACAGCTTAACTGATACTGAACAATAGGACCTCATATATATTATTTGTAATGCATGGCCTGGAGTTTCCGCTCGATTGCGCTGGTTTATTCAGTGTAATTCCCCTGATATCGGCGTAACCAGCGCAAAAGATCGCAGAATTTTAAGCGCAAATTGCGTTCAATGCAATTCGAGGTTCTGCGATCTTTTGCGCTATTTTTAAAAACATAGCGCTAGAAACAGGACCCGCCCACAAAATTGGCCACACCCCCAGGGTGAATTAATCATCATTGAGAGATTCCGCGGATTGCACTCGTTTGCAGGCGTTCGAGGAGCCTCCAAAAATTAAGCTGGACCTTTTGGGTGCAAGGACACTAATAGGTACATTTTGAAAGGTTCTGAATGAATTTTTTAAGGAACTGACTACTGTACCCCAATCTAACTAGAAAATAGTTTGTTATATTTTTTTTAAGTCATTTTCATTCGTTTAAAATGGGGTTACTCATAGGTGGTGGATTGACACTGATTTAAAATGCTTATTTATTGTGATAAACCCATTTTCAGCTGTATTAATCAAACTTTACCAAGTTACCACTCTTAAATATATCAAGGGACATTTTTTAAAGTAACATGTTTTAAAAAAAATTACGTTTTAAAACGCTGACCGATTGCACTGGTTCATGGCAGATTTTGTGCTCGACGATATGCAAATGAATTTGAGCAGAAACTCAGGGAAAAAAAGCACTGTCCCCCCACCGGAGGAGGTACCAGAAAGGTTGGCAGTACTTAAAGTGGATAAGTTATTTAAAGTGGATAAGTCTGGATGGGATGCATCCTAAGATGCTGAGGGAAGGATGGCTAGAAATTGCAGAGGTGCTGGCCACAATCTTCCAATCCTCTTAGATGCAGAACTGGTGCCAAAGGACTGGCAGATTACAAATGTAACACCCTTGTTCAAAAAAGGGGAGAAGGATAAACCTGGCAATTACAGCCAGTCAGTTTATGTTGGTGGTGGGAAAGCTTTTAGAAACAATAATCCGGGAGAAAATTAACAGCCACGTGGACAAACATGGACTAATAAAGGAGAGCCAGCATGGATTTGTTAAGGCAAATCCTGTTTGACTAACTTGATTGAGTTTTTTGATGAGATAACAGAGAGGGTGGATGAGGGCAGTGCAGTTGATGTTGTGTATATGGACTTTCAAAAGGCATTTGATAAAGCACCACATACTAGGTTTGTTAGCAAAATTGAAGCTCATGGGATAAAAGGGCCAGTAGCAGCATGGATACAAAATTGGCTAAGGGATAGAATGCAGAGAGTAGTGGTGAACGGTTGTTTTTCGGACTGGAGGAAGGTATACAGTGGAGTTCCCCAGGGGTTGATACGAGGACCACTGCTGTTTTTGATATACATTAATGACTTGGACTTGGGGGTACAATTTCAAATTTTTCAGATGACACAAAACTTGGAAGTGTTGTAGAAAGTGAGGAAGATAGTAATAGACTTCAAGAGGACATAGACAGGTTGGTGGAATGGGCAGATGAAATTCAATGCAGAAAAGTGTGAGGTGATATATTTTGGTAGGAAGAATGAGGAGAGACAATACATGCTAAATGGTGCAATTGTAAAGGGGGTGCAAGAAGATAGAGACATGGGTGTGTTTGTGCACAAATATTTGACAGTGGCAGGACAGGTTAACAAAGCAGTTAATAAAGCATATGTGATTCTGGGCTTTATAAATAGAGGCATAGAGTACAAAAGCCAAGAAGTTATGCTAAACCTTTATAAAACACTTCTCCGGCCCAAGCTGGAGTATTGTGTCCAAATCTGGGCACCACACTTTAGGAAGGGCGTGAAGGCTTTGGAGAGGGTACAGAAGAGATTTACTAGAATGGTTCCAGGGATGAGGAATTACAGTTATGTGGATAGACTGGAGAAGCTGGGATTGTTCTCCTTGGAGCAGAGAAGATTTGATAGAGGTGTTTAAATACGTAAATAAAGAGAAACTGTTTCCAATGGCTGAAGGGTCGATAACCAGAGGGCACAGATTTAAGGTGATTGACAAAGTACCTGAGGCGACATGAGGAAAACTTTTTTTATACACTGCCTGATAGGGTGGTGGATACAGATTCTATCGTACCCTTCAAAAGGGAATTGGATAAATACTTGAAGGAGAAAAAATTGCAGGGATATGGGGAAAGAGCAGGGAGTGAGACTAACTGGATTGCTCTTTGAAAGAGCAGGCACAGACTCGATGGGCCGAATGGCCTCCTTCTGTGTTGTACTATTCTATGATTCTATGATTTCATTAGCCTTTTTGATTACATTTTGTACCTGTGCACTAGCTTTTAGTGATTTGTTTAGAAATACTATACATAGTAAATCTTCTGTCGTATTGCTCAAAGTAGGATGGGGGTTTTATAAGAAAAAGCCTGTTATGCCATGTACCATTACCAGGCACAGTCACTTATTGGCAGTGGGGATCTGGAAATACTGGGAAGAGGATGGGGTGGGGTCTCAAGATTTTGTAGTATTTTGAGGGGGGTGGGGGTGCCAGGGAAGGGAGCACTGGAAATTCCAATTAAAACCAAAAATTCACATGTAATTATGTCATTTTGATGTTACGAGAAAGTAGACATTGCCATCCGCTCACTTCCAACATTGAAAAAATAGTGGCTAGGGAAACAGAGCTCTCTCCTGGAAGGCTGACTGAGGGCATTAAATTTCTTCCTGGACCACATCGTCATTCACTCTCTCACTCACACTTACATGCCCAGATAATTAGGAGGAGTGAACACTGGGTGATGCATGACATGCACGAAAACCACAGGAAAAGGTAGTGGAAGTGAAGAAGTATTTTCCTAAGCTATATATCAGATACAGATCAGTCATGATCTTATTGAATGGCGTGGCGAAACAGGCTCAAGGGGCTGAATGGCCGACTGCTGTTCTTATGTTCCTATTCCTATTTCAATATAGTCGTAGTTGGCTATCTGATGGAGAGTCTATAGCCGCAAAATTCGGCACCTTAGCAGCAGGAGTTACGGCCGATTTTGGGAAAAAATGGTGGCCGCCTCGCTTCTGTCCACTTCCAGCGCAGCCCACGCTGGTTGTCGTCTTAGTGAGGATGGGACATGCGTCCGCCGGCAGTATGCGGAGTAGGCAGATCGTGACGTTAGTCAGCGTGTAACGCTGATTGGACGCACGACCTGAATGAGGGATCCCCCACCAGTGCTATTTAAAGGGCTACATCCAACTTGTAGGTAAGTTGATTATTTCACATGTATTGGCTCTTGCAAAGTTTTTATCAATACTGAGTTGCTGGAAGATATTTATAACTTTGTTAAAGAGTGCAGAGTGTGCTGCTGGACTTTGGGAAGGCGTTGGCTGCAACTGGAAGGTTTCTGACTACACCACTTGCTCCCAGTCATGGGGGCTCTAGTTGCTGCCCCCCTCTCGCTGCAACATGAGAGGGAGATGGAGCAGAGGCAGCAAAAACAAGCTACTTGCAAAGGGAGGAGGAGGGGAGGAGGGCTCTCAGCAGGAGGCCTTAACCACCTAGGGTCTTCAGGGAGCACTTCTACCTGCACCTAGGCCAGGAGCAGTGTATTTGGAGGCTCCGCTTCACCAAGGAGGTGGTCACAGAACTCTGCCACCTCTTGGAACCAGATCTGCAGCCTCAGAGCAAGGCGACACGGTTCTGCCACTGGCCCTCAAAGTGACCGTGGCCCTGAATTTTTTCGCCAGCGGATCCTTCCAGTCTGGAACAGGAGACATAGCTAATATCTCGCAGTTCGCCATCCACTGCTGCATCTGGGAGGTCACAGAGACTCTGTACTCCAGGAGAAGGGAATTAATTGTCTTCTCTCTAAACAGAGAGAAGCAGGAGGAGCGCGCCTGTGGCTTTGCCAGGATATTGGGCTTCCCCATGGTGCAGGGCACCATCGACTGCAAACACGTGGCTTTGCGGGCGCCGCATAACAATGCTGAGATGTACCGTAACTGCAAAGGCTGCCATTCTCTTAATGTGCAGTTGGTGTGCGACCACACAAAGCACATCATGATGGTGAATGCCCGGTATCCTGGCAGCAGTCATGATGACTTCATCCTGTGCCAGTCCACTCTGCCAGCATTCTTCCAGCTATCACATCGAACCCGAGGGTGGCTGTTCAAAGACAAGGGCTATCTGCTCTACACCTGGCTGATGACACCCCTCCACAACCCCACCACTCATGGCCAGCAATCATATAATGAGAGCCATGCTGCCATGAGGAACCTCATCGATCAGACCATCGGGGTGCTCAAGCAATGGTTCCGCTGCCTTGACCGCTCGGGAGGAGCTCTCTAGTACTCGCCAGAGCAGGTGTCCCAATTCTTGGTGGTCTGCTGCATTCTCCACAACTTGGCCATCATGAGGCGCAGCACAGGTTCTGCAACCACCTCAGGAAGAGGAGGAGGAGGAGGAAGAGCAAGAGAGAGGAGGAGGAGGATGAGGAGGAGGAGGATGAGGAAGAGGAGGAGGACGAAGGGAGGAGGCAGCCTGAAAATCTCCATTCCGGACAGGCTGTCCGTGAGCACATCATCAGACTCCGCTTCCCCTGAATGAAACCCCAGATCACTGCTGTTCAACACTTCCCCACCTTACCATTCCTCTGTCACAGAATATCACAGCGTCCTCTTGGCCACAATGCTGAAATGAAAGCCACCACAAAACAAACATTCCAAACATAATTTATAAATGATTAATTCCAATATTACATTACAAAGTCAACTAATCACCCTTGTGCATTCCCTTAGTGTCTGTCTTTCGTGTTCCTTTGCCTATTCTAGTGCTCCTATGTAATGCTACCCCAGAGGCTGCAGCATGGCTGGTGGAAGGCTGCTGACTTTCAGTGGGGGAGACTGCAGATGGCCTTGCAGGACAACCTCAAGCAGCTCTGGGTCTAGAAGGCCCAGCTACAGATTGCACCACCTCGGCATGGGTGGCAGCAGTCTGTGCTGGTTGGCTGATAGGCAGCAGCAGGGGACTGGTGGAGTGGTAGTGGTGGAAGTACGAATGCTGTCATCCTGAGAGAGGACAGCAGGTTCTTGCTCCACGGAGCCATTGCATTCCCCCGGGGCTGTGCCTCAGCATTCCTAGCCATCTGTTGGAGGACAGATTGCTGGACTGCTGTAACACCCTGGAAGCCCCTTTCACACTCGTAAACCAAGCCTCGATGGCAACAGTCTGATCTTGCATGGCAGCAAGCTGAGCCTGCATGAGAGCAGTCTGAGTTTGCATGGCAGCACTCAGACTGTGGGCGCGATCTTGCCAGCCCTGGGGAGGCGGGTATGGAGGCGGGACTGCTGGGAAAATAGCAGAATTTGGGGGTGGGTGCCCAACCCGCCTCCGTGCCATCTTGCCAGGAGGTGGGTAGCTGACCCGTGCCGGGTCCCGTCTCCTTGGAGGCGGAAAGGGGACTACAACCACTTAACTGCCTGTTAACAGATAGTTAACAGGCAGATAACAGGATTATCACCATTTTACCCACACGTGCAGGCATCCCGAAGGCTCCGAACCCTGCCAGGGTCACCGAGGCGAGTAGTGGGTCTGTGGGGGTTGGAGCGGTGCAAAAGTGCGCTGTGAAGGTGAGTGATGGGTGTAAGTGTGGAGAGGTGAGTATGTGAGGTAAGTGTTAGAAAAAGTTTACTTACCTTTGTTTCTTCCTGCAGGCTTCAAGAGTTGGGTATGCGGAGAGTCTCGCACCTCCGCGGCAGAGATGACAGATGGCTGTTGCATTCTCCAATGCAGCAACCATCTAATTTCTGCTAAAGAAAGAGGTTTGATGAGTCTTGAATTCAAGAACTCATCAAACTACAGAGAATGTCAGTGTTTGACAGCTTCACAGAGCTGTCAAACGATGACAATTCTTCTGTCAAAAATTTCTGACAGATGAAACGTCATACGCTGACGTTCTCTTTCACCGGCTTTCCCTTAATTGGCCTGCTAAGCCTGCTGGGCGGGCTGAACAAGATCAATCAAGGGAAAATAGCGTGGGTTGGCCACAAATCGATGGAGGCGGGACATCGACCCGACAAGCAGCAGTCCCGCCTCCAATGCGCCCCATTGACAAAATCGCCCCCGTTGGGTCGCTTCCGCTTGTGCTGCAATGGAAGCTGCAACCTCGCCCATCACACCTAGCATCATGGTTGGGTCCACATGCTCTAATGGAGTTGCCCATCACTTCCATCCTGGAAATCATGGGCTCGAAGTTCTGTGTAAAGCCCCGTGAAATGTTGGAGCCGGACTCCTCCATGCTCCTTGACAGTGACAGGAGGTTCTCTTGCAGGCCTGCCATTGCACCAAGCATTTCTGTGTGCATGCCCATCGCCCTTCTTCTGAAGGCCACCCCATTGAAGTCCTGTGCAGCAGAACTCATGTGCGATCTGCGCTACCCTTTCCCCCTGCCCTGGCTGCAGCCCACTTGTGCCCGGTGACTCACCATGTGCAGATCCCTCCTCTATATGACCCTCCAAAGTTCGCGTGGTCCCATTTTCTGAACTGGTGCCTAGGAGTGTGAGATCAACTGGCGTTGTCCCTTCTTTGCCATCACGCTCCTCCTCTACTTCTTCCTGCACAGGCTGGGCTGGTGGCAATTCTTGGATATCTGAACGAAGAAAGGCACAAGGGTCGGGTTGTGGAGAAGGGGGGAGGCGGGGGAATGCAAGATGTGCATGCTAACATCATCAGCAGCTTGTAAGTGAGAAGAGATTGTGGGATATGGGAAAGTGGGAAGAAGGATTAGGTATGAGCATACCGTTATCAGCAATGCTTTCAGCCTCGCCGCCATAGCCTCAGTGGCGCCCCCTTCAATTATTTCCAGCATTGTCTACTCCAGCTGAGGTTCTGCAGCCGTGCTTGCCTCCCGCCTGTTTGCTCCTGCTCGCACCAGTTGTGAGCCACCTTGGCCTGCAAGATAAAGGGTTGTGTGTCAGTGAATGTGGTGCAATGTGTTTGGGTGATGTGCCTGTCATGGTTGAATAGCAGACATTGTGTGAAAGTTGTGAGATGTGGGTGAGGCTTGCAGCAGTGGTGTGTGAGGGTGAGGTGAAGCTATGATTGTGAGGTATGAGTCATGATTGTTAGATATTGTTGGTAGGTGAGCGATGAGGGTGTGGTGCATTGAGCAGTGTCTGAGGATCGTGGTGCAGTTGGTGGGATATGGCATTTAAAGATGCATTCACTGACCTTGACCACTCGTGTGAGGCCATTAAACTTCTTCCAGCACTGAATCCATGTCCTGGGGCAACACTGTTGGCACTGACGGCTTCTGCAATCTCCTCCCATTGCCTTCGAACAGTGTGTCTGGAAGGCCTCCTGCCACTCTTTGAGTAGAGGACCTGTTTCCTCCTATAGACCCCCTGCACCAAGGCCTCCAGTCCTGCATTTGAGAACCAAGGTGCCCTTTCTCTGCCCTGTTGAGACATTGCTAAGTTGTAGCTCCAGTCACAATGAGGTGCTTCTCTCACAAAGCACCTCACCTTTAAGAAGTGCAGACAGCCTTTCACTCTGCAGGCAACCTTTAAATAGAGAGCAAACTCCACACGATATTGGGCCCCCTGTTGAGTGCTGAGCCAACCAGCAGCGCGTGCTGCCTGCACTACTTTCAACGGTCGCGGACAGATCGTGCATCGCGATCCTCGCGCCCGTTTTCGGGCATTATTCAATTTAGCCCCCTATATCTCCTGCAGTGCTGCCTTATGAGCTTGTCTTCCCAGATTAACTACAGTTCCTCTTCTCTTTCTCCTCCAACAAATAAATGATAAAGATGGAAATCCTCATGGGGAAAAATATTTCTACCTAGACCCTTTTTAGGGGAATCCCTCAAACAAGAAATAGTCTTGAGGAAGATTTCTAAATGATGATAGGAGCCTTAAAAATATAGAGCAAAAAAATGACAAAAGACCAATCCAATGTAAAGTTTTGAGGCTCTCTAAAATGTTGGAATTTAGGTTATCTTGGTCTAAATCCAACATTTGCATGTTTGCACCTTATCTAGGGTGGACTTAACTTGCATTCTCTCTCACTTCCAACAGAGTTTAAGATGGAACATAATGGTGGCGTAAAACTGGTGTATCCTCTCTAATTCCAAAATTCTGACCCCCACCAATTAGATTTGCCAAGTTTATACCTTACCAAACCAACGGAATTTCAGGCCAGACAGAATGATTGCTGGGAGCTCTTCACTTTGTAATGTGGCATGGTAGCCTTGTGGTTATGGTAGTGGACTACCACTATCAGCTAGTTGAGAGCTCAAGCCTCACCACAGCAGATGGTGAAATTAAATTAAATAATCTGGTAATAGAATGACTGTAAATGATACAGTCATAAAAACCCAACTGATTTGTTAATGTTCTTCAGGACTTGCCATGCCTACCTGGTTTGGCATACAGGTGACTCCAATCCTACACCCACATTACACAGTTGACACTTAATTCCCCCAGGGCAACTAGAAATGGGCAATAAATACAGCCCACATCCCAAAAATAACTGTTTAATCTAACAGGAAATTCTAAAATGTACATTTTTCATTCACTAACTATTCCGAAATAGATTTACTTTATTGTTATGATGAGTAAAATGTGGGGGTGAATTTGCACAGGGGTATCTCCTGCTTGTCCATCGTAACTTTAGCAGAAGAGCTACTGAAACCCAGAGAAAATGGTGTAAATGCTATTTATGTTTTTCTGGAGTTTCCGTGTCTCTTCCACTGAAGTTATGGTGAATGAGCAGGACAAGCTTCACAGAAATTCACCCTCTTGATTTTCAGACTAGGAAATACTAATAGTTTGACACTGGAAAAAAGAATAGCAAGTGAATAAAACTTTAATCATTCTCCAAAATGTTATTGTTATATACTTAAGAGTATACTTGATCTGAACTTGTATACTTGTACAAGTAATAGTAGAAAAATGACATTTTTGGAGTATATTTGCCATACATTTCCCTTTTCCCCAATAAACATTCACATAGCAAGTATGAAGGGTGATTGATGACAGAATGACATTAGAAGGGCTAGCCTAGGATGGTCTGGTTTTCAAACATCAGGACTGTAGGGAAATTGTTTGCTACAGTAAAACTGGTTAACAAGGAGAGTCCACATCAACCACAACATTGGAAGCCATAGCCAGTCAATATAAACTGGTAAATGCAAACTGACAGACTGACATGTTTAATGTTAACAATTTAGCATGAAAACAACCATAACCAGCACTAAAATATTGTTTAAACACAGCTGTGTCATCTTTAAAATTCTTACTCAAAACTTTAGTACTTTTAACTCTTGAAGTTGATACAACCTGCAGTAAACATACCCAGCTGTAAAAGGGCTAATGGTGCATTAAGTCAGCTTTTCAAAGAGAACATTCTGAATGTTGTAAAATGCCATGGGACTGGATATGCTGTGGGGTCCTAATTTGTAAGTTTACTGTTTGCTGTTTTAAATAAACTCTCAGCTAATACTCATCTATCAGAGTCATTGTCTGGGCAGCAGAGCAAAGGCCAAGATTCCTTTGCAACAACGCTTGTTCCAGATTACCTTTTTCTACAGCTATTTACAAAACAAAAGATTGAAGGCATGCAACAGTATTTCAAACAGGTTCAAATTTGACTTATTTCTGTAGTCAGAAATCATTTGATAGTAGCCAATTTAATTTTCTACTAGTAACACTGATTGAAGTCAAATTCAAAGTGACTGACTGAAGTAACAATATTAAAGCTAATTATTTGAATGTCATCGTATTAGTTTGCATTGCTAGTGACTCAAATTCAGATGATTAAAACTGAAAAATGTGCCAATATTTCACTAGCCAGCTAGTACAGTACTTAAGTTAAGAATGCTGTTCACCTAGAATGACTGTTGAACAACTATATTTACTATTGACTTCATGTACTATCCAGATAAATCTGAGTCGGCAAATTTTGAAATAAAAACAGAAAATGCTGGAAATACTCAGCAGGTCAGGCAGAATCTCTCTCCACAGATGCTTTCTGACCTGCTGGGTATTTCCAGCATTTTCTGTTTTTATTTCAGATTTCCAGCATCTGCAGTATTTTGCTTCAGGCAAGTTTTGGCTGGAAGCTATTGGTTTTCATGTCCTAATATTTCCTACACTCACTAAAATGATTTGCTTTACTTTTAAACAATAAATATGTAGATTGCAATCTGGTGCCAACAAATAAATAAATGTTATAGTATTAAATGGGGGTTGGCTCTTACTATTGTTTGTCCAATTGTACCTAGGATGAGATGGTCATTCCTGTCATTTGGAGCATTGGTTATCACCACCTTATGTCTTGTTAAGATGTACTTTGAAATATAAGGAGCTATTTAAGAAACCAAAGAAAATGGCCACTTTACTTTAACGCTTAGAGCACTACAAGCAGAAAAATGTAGTTACATTGTGTTCCACAATGATCAGTGGATATGTGGTTTTATAACAGCGCTGTTATGTAATGTATAATACTAGTCAATCTCCCATGTCATTGCACATCAGAGTTAGGGGCTAGAGATGGGGTGGGGGCGAGGGGGGAAGGTAGAGGAGGGTTGGAGGCTGAGCGGGGAGGCAGAGGAGAATAGAGCATGGTTAAAGATTGGGGGAGAGGAGAAGTAGAGCAGGTTTACAAGCTGGAGGAAGAGGTAGAGTGTTGTAAAAAGCCAGAGGAGAGTTATAGATTGGGATGGAGGGGACAGAGAATCAAAGACACTGAAGGAAGAGAGAGCAGGTTAGAAGCCCAGAGAAAGTGGCCACACTGCTGCTACCAGCACAGTAAGCTTGCCAGAGGTGGCAAGGGAAGGGTAGATGGGGAATGGAGAACCAGCGGAGTGGATGGCAGTGAGAGATGAACAGTAGAGTGGGAGAAAGCAGGGATGGAGCAGAAAGGAGAGAGAATGGAGAGGAGCAGGATGGAGGGGGAGAGGAAGAAAGGGGAGGGAAGAGGATAGAGGGAGAGGGCAGCGGGCAGAAGGGGAGAGCAAGAATGGCGCAGGGATAAGTGGGTCAGGGGAAGGGCTGGAAGAGCGACTTTTTTAAATTTTGTTATAAATACCAACATTTGCTGCATATGAACTTCCCGTCCCTAAATCGAATAGCAAATAAGAACATAAGAAATAGGAGCAGGAGTAAGCCAATCGGCCCCTTGAGCCTGCTCTGCCATTCAATAAGATCATGGCTGATCTGATCCTAACCGCCAATCTACTATCTACTATCACAGAACCATCTCCTGCATCTAACAGAATTGCACACACGAAATAGGAGCAGAATCAGGCTACACGGTCCCTGGGCCCGCTCCACTACCCACAGGGCCATGACCGATCCGAACCTAGACTCATGTCCAAATTCCTGCCCGCTCCCCGTAACCCTTAATGCCCTTTACTTCTAGGAAACTGTCTATTTCTGTTTTAAATTTATTTAATGATGTAGCTTCTACAGCTTTTTGTGGCAGCATATTCCATGGACCTACCACCCTATGAGTGAAGTAGTTCCTCCTCATCTCAGTTTTGAAAGAGCAGCCCCTTATTCTAAGACTATGTCCCCTAGTTCGAGTCTCACCCGTCATCGGGAACATCCTCCCCGCATCCACCCGATCCAACCCCTTCACAATCTTATATGTTTCAATAAGATCGCCTCTCATTCTTCTGAACTGCAATGAGTAGAGTCCCAATCTACCCAACCTCTCCTCATATGACCACCCCCTCATCCCCGGGATTAACCGAGTGAACCTTTTTTGCACTGCCTCGAGAGCAAGGATGTCTTTCCTTAAGTAAGGACACCAAAACTGTATGCAGTATTCCAGGTGCGGTCTCACCAATACCTTGTACAACTGAAGCAATACCTCCCTATTTTTATATTCTATCCTCCTAGCTATGAAAGCCAACATTCCATTTGCCTTCTTAATCACTTGCTGCACCTGCATACTAACCTTTTGAGTTTCGTGCACCAGGACCCCCAGATCCCTTTGCACTTCAGTACTCTCCAGTTTCTTGCCATTAAGATAATAAATTGCTCTAGGATTTTTCCTGCCAAAGTGCATCACCTCACACTTTCCAGTGTTGTATTCCATCTGCCAAATCTCTGCCCACTTACTTAGCCTGTCTATGTCCCCTTGCAGGTTTTTTATGTCCTCCTCACTCACTACTTTCCCTCCCATCTTAGTATCATCTGCAAATTTTGATATGTTACACTTGGTCCCTTCCTCCAAATCGTTAATATAGATTGTAAAGAGTTGGGGACCCAGCACTGACCCCTGTGGAACACCACTAGTTACTGATTGCCAGTCTGAGAATGAACCATTTATCCCAACTCTTTGCTTTCTGTTAGATAGCCAATCCTCTATCCATGCCAGAATATTACCCCCAATCCCGTGATTTTTTACCTTAAGCAATAATCTTTTGTGTGGCACCTTGTCAAATGCCTTTTGGAAGTCTAAATACACTACGTCCACTGGTTCCCCTTTATCCACTCTATATGTTACTTCCTCAAAGAACTCCAGCAAATTTGTCAAACATGACTTCCCCTTCGTAAAACCATGCTGACTTTGTCCTATTAAATTATGATTATCCAAATGTCCTGTTACTGTTTCCTTAATAATGGACTCCAAAATTTTACCTACCACAGATGTTAGGCTAACCGGTCTATAGTTACCAGCCTTCTGTCTACTGCCCTTTTTAAATAAGGGTGTTACATTAGCAGTTTCCAGTCTGCCGGGACCTTAGCGGAATCCAGGGAGTTTTGAAAAATTATTACCAATGCATCTACAATCCCTACCGCCACTTCCTTCAAGACTCTAGGATGTAAGCCATCAGGTCCAGGTGATTTATCCGCCTTGAGTCCCATTATTTTACCGAGTACCACTTCCTTAGTGATTTTGATCGTGTTTAGCTCCTCTCCCCCTATAGCCCCCTGTTTGTCCAGTGTTGGGATATTCTTAGTGTCCTCTACTGTAAAGACTGATACAAAATATTCATTCAGTGTTTTTGCCATCTCCATATTTCCCACCATTAATTTCCCGGTCTCATCCTCTAAGGGACCAACATTTACTTTAGCCACCCTTTTTCTTTTTATATAACTATAAAAACTCTTACTATCTGTTTTTATATTTTTTGCTAATTTACTTTCATAATCTATCTTCCCTTTCTTAATCAATCTTTTTGTTATTTTTGCTGCCTTTTAAAGTTTTCCCAATCCTCTGTCCTCCCACTAGATTTCGCTACCTTATATGCCCTTGTTTTTAGTCGAATACTATCCTTAATTTCTTTACTTAGCCACGGATGACTGTCCTTTCTTTTACACCCTTTTCTTTTCAGTGGAATATATTTTTTTTGGAAGTTGTAAAATAACTCCTTGAATGTACACCACTGTGTCGTCTTACCCTTTAATCTATTTTCCCAATCCACTCTACTCAATTCCGCTCGCATACCTTCATAGTCTCCTTTATTCAAGCTTAGCACGCTTGTTTGAGATCCAACCTTCTCACCCTCTAATTGAATATGGAATTCAACCATGTTATGGTCACTCATTCCAAGGGGATCCTTTACTAGGACATTTTTAATTAATCCTGTCTCGTTACACAGGACCAGATCTAAGGTTGCTTGCCCCCTGGTCGGTTCAGTTACATACTGCTCAAGAAACCCATCCCTAATACACTCAATGAACTCATCCTCAAGGCAGCCCTGCCCCATTTGATTTGTCCAATTAATATGATAGTTAAAATCCCCCATAATTATAAATGTTCCCTTATTACATGCCTCAACTATTTCCTGATTGATACTCCGTCCAACAGAGTTGCAACTGTTCGGACATTTGTAAAGTTCAAGGTGACTTACTTCTCAGATTGATTTCTTTTACAGAAATAGCAGATAAATCTTGTTGTATAATTTTAGTTTTGTAAAAGGAAGTACTGAGACAAATCTTGACAGTTGGCCAACAAAATAATTAAATTGTCTTCTTTAAAAATCTCATTCGAAAAGTTCAATACTTGTATCAGCAAATAATTACTGTAGCAATTTGGATTTTGCCTGTGATACCTGAGCAGGCAGGAGGATATAATTACAGTATGACAAGTTTACACAGGGCTTTTCCATAAATGTGGACATGAGAATTTATAAAGGAAAACGTTGACACAATAGTGTGACGAAAAACCTGACAAGAAGTGAAGTTTTGCAGACAGTAATTGCGTACAGATGTAAAATTTCTAATAAGTTATAGATATATACAAGAGCATTATATCCAATAATACAGTACGAGCAATTTTTCCTAAATGGTAAACCTGGTTTGGCACCTGCCTGGCTGGGAGTGTATACCAGGAATTCGGCCATGGACCCCTATGTATTTCCATCCATTAATTTTTGATGGATGGAAAATTGTGGGGATTGTGTGTCTTAATTCTGGGTATGAGGTCCTGGCTGTTGAGGTCCCACAGTGGGAACTCAATTCAGGAAAATTAGTCCTACTGTATTATTATATAACTTTATGTCTCATGGTTTTGTTCATAGACAATTTTTTTAAAGTGTCTTTCAGTAAGTGTAAGTATTTCATTGGCTGTAAAGTGCTTTGGGACATCCAGTGGTCGAGAAAGGCGCTGTATAAATGCAAGTCTTTCTTTCTTTTCTTTCTGTGTCTTACTCTTTCACATTCTCTATTTCTATCTGTCTATCAGTTTCCTTCCATTCTTTCTACCTGTCTCTTTGTCTCCTTTTGCCTCTTGCACGTTTTGCCTCATTGTTGTACCTGTATCCCTCCATTTGTCTTCAAATCATTTTTCCAATCTCTGTAAGTATATCCTTTCCTCTGTTTTCTCTTCTGTATATCTTTCATGCTCTCTATATGCCTCTGACACGTTAGTTCATTGATTGCTCACTTGGAATCATTTACCTTTTGGCTGAGTCTGGACTAGGGATAGGATTTACTAACAGAAAGCCATGCCACACTTTATGAATGGTTAATCTTGCAGTCAATCATTAAAAGGTCCTGAGTAGCAATTTTAAGTCTCTCCATCTGTCCATAATGGGGCAGAAGCGAGCTGAAAATTAGTGTGTGGTACTTACCACCCTATTCCTGCTGTTTCCGCCCGCTGCCACTTTTCTTGGGGTACCATTTTTACTAGGGCGGCCCAGGTGCCCTTCTGAAGAAGGCAAGAACCTCATTAAAGTATTTAAATTGGGGTTCTATGATGTCTTTAAGGCCATTTTCATTGGAAACAATGGTAGTAGCATGCAGTTCTCAATCTTACTGGCATGAAATGGTATTTGGAAGCACTATTTAAAGGGGCACTCATCTTCAAATACTCAGGTCATTTGTTCACCTGGCTGGATTTCTTCTGAAGTTTTTCCATTGCGAATCACTGATTTTATGTTTTCTTCTGATTCTAAACCGTTAAGAAGCCCAGGGCTCAAATGGGAGTCATCCTGGCCACTCTACTATGATTGGAGGGAGAAAAGCAGCCTCAGCAGTAGGTCATGGAACCTCAAGGAGCTGCAGTTGGGGCGCTGAGGAGACCATAAATGAGATGGGCTGCTGATAGGCATCCTTACCCTGCCCATAGGGTCACTAGCCCCAGAGTCAGTTACCTTCAATTTTCTAAGGAGCAGTGCATCAGGATTCTGATCTTCTTCAGTGTGGCTGTCACAGACTTGTGCAACCTCTTTCAGCAAGACCTGTAACCTAGTCTCCCAGCTGGCCATGCATTACCTGAGGCAGTGAAAGTAACTATCCCGCATTATTTTTTTGTTTGCCTTGGGCTCTTTCCAGAGTGCAGCAGGTGACATCAGTCATATTAGTCCATTTGCAGACCATGCCTGCAGCAAGCAGGTAACTGATACGTTCATTATAACTCTCCGCATGGACACCAGCAGTCAGCAGAAAAGGGCTGTAGGTTTTGTTCCCATAGTAGGCTTCACCCAAATTCAGGTTGTGATTGACTGCATCCATGTAGCCAGCAGAGCACCTCCCAATAAACCAACAGCCTTCATGAACAGAAAAGACTTGCACTCCATTAAGGTGAAGCTGGTGAGTGATTGACACCAGCACATCAGGCCCGGTTTCCTAGCAGATACCATGATGCCTACATACTGCGCCATTTCACCATTCCCCCACTCTGTGACCCAGTTCAGCAAGTCAGTGTCTGGCTGCTTGAGGTCCAGGTTTATACTCTTTACACCTCACCCATGACACCTCTATAATATCACACTCGCCTGCTGAATGGTAATATAACCTGAGCGACGGGACTACTAGAGCCACTATCGAGTACACCATTGTACTGTTAAAACAACACTTTCACTGGACAGGTCTGGGGTCTTTCTGCAGCACAGCCTACAGAGAGACCTCAATTGGTGTTGCTTGGTACATTCTGCACAACTTTGCTGTGCAACAGAGACAGCAGATGGCACCTGCACAACTAGAAGACCTTCCACAATCTGATGATGAAGACCCTGATGACAGCAAGGATGGAGTAGAAGTGGGAGAGTGATAGCACCAGCTTGCAGCCAGAGCTCTTCTTCAGCTTCAGCTGACCTACTCCTCATCCTCCACTTCTCAACATCAGCTCCGCCAGCCTGTTCTGATCTCTCCATCTCATCTCCATCCAATATTTGCCTCTCCTGGCCCATTCTTTTTTCTTCCAGCCCATTCTATACCTCTCCCAGCCCACTCTTCACACATCTCACAGCCTGTTCTTCACTTCTCTCAGTCCATTCTGTGCATCTCTCAGCCCCTTCTTTGCCTCTCTTGGTCGTTCTTCACTTCATCCTGCCCATTCTTCACTCATCTGGCCTGTTTTCACTCTCCTGGCTTGTTCTTCACCACTCTCAGTTGATTCATCACTTCTCCCTGCCAATTCTTCATCTCTCCTGGCCTGATCTTTGCCTCCCCTGACCTGACGGTTGCTACTTAATCTTTCTCATTAAGATCTATGCCTCCCTTGGCCTGTCCTGGCTTTTAGAATAGATTGGGTGATCCACACTACCAGATTACCGCCCAGGAGGTGAAGGTCAAAATTCCCCCCCCACCCCACCAAATGAGCTGGGTCATTTTACTCTAGAAAACTGTAGACTTCAGGAAGACTTAATTGAAGTATTTAAATAATGAAGGGATTTGACTGATTAAATGTGGACACATTATTTGATTCAGATAAGTTAGAGAGAACAAAGGGACATGTTTGCATGTTATGTAAGCCAAGAATTAGGTTAGTTGTCAGGAGGGTTTTCTTTTCACACAAGGTCATTGAACTTTGGAATAAGTTGTTGGTTTGTATAATGGGTGCTGATTCACTACAAACATTCAAAAGGGAGCTGGACAAGTTCCTGGAGGAGGCTGATATCACTTCACACAAAAGGTACGTGGAACGTGGGTAATGCACATCGTGGTGTTATCTCCTGGAACTTGTTTTTGAATGCCTTCAGTAGTCGGAATTCTTTTTTCCCTGAACTGCCCAAGGATTTTTGCCTCTCCCAGGAGATTACATAGCTGCTGGTAGATGGGGAGCATTCGGGGTTGTGTTGCCGAGTCGCAACACAGACTTGCTGGACCAGCTGATCTTTTTCTGTACGTCTTTTTTGTATGGACGTAATGCTGCAATTCTGATTAGCAGCATTTTCACTGACCACTAGCACTAGGTTAAAACATTGGCATCCATTTTAGTCTCCCAGTGGGAGCTGACAGAAGGTGAGTAAGGTGAGAGTAATAGCCACCCAAAAGAATTATCAGGGGAGCTGTCTAGTTTCCAGGTTACCCTTTATTTGCTTGGTTGAAGGGAATTCCTAGCAGGAAGCATACTCCCCTTAGGCAGCTCACTGATTAGGAGAAAAAAGAAAGTCTTTCACTGATTAGGAGGCAGGAAATCAGGCACTGCTGCATTCTCATTTAACTCTCCACTGGCTGGAGTCATACCTAGCACAAAGGAAGATGGTTGTGGTTGTTGGAGGTCAATCATCTCAGCCCCAGGACATCGCTGCAGGAATTCTTCAGGGCAGTGTCCTAGGCCCAACCATCTTCAGCTGCTTCAGCAATGACCTTTCCTCCACCATAAGGTCAGAAGTGGGGATGTTTGCTGATGATTGCAGTGTTCAGTTCCATTTGCAACTCCTCAAATAATGAAGCAGTCCATGCCCGCATGCAGCAAGACCTGGACGACATTCAGGCTTGGGCTGATAAAGTGGCAAGTAATATTCACGCCACACAAGGGCCAGACAATGACTATCTCCAACAAGTGAGAGTCTAACCACCGCCCCTTGACATTCAACAGTATTACCATTGGCGAATCCCCCAACATCAACATCCTGGGGGGTCACCATAATAAATACTGTGGCAACAAGAGCGAGTCAGAGGCTGGGTATTCTGCTGTGAGTGTTACATCTCCTGACTCCCCAAAGCCTTTCCACCATCTACAAGGCACAAGTCAGGAGTGTGATGGAATACTCTCCACTTGCCTGGATGAGTGCAGCTGCAACAACACTCAAGAAGCTCGACACCATCCAGGACAAAGCAGCCCGCTTGATTGGCACCCCATCCACCACCTTAAACATTCACTCCCTCCACCACCAGCGCAACGTGGCTGCAGTGTGTACCAGCTACAAGATGCACTGCACAGGCTTCTTCGGCAGCACCTCCTATAGCTGCGACCTCTACCACCTAGAAGAATAAGGGCAGCAGGCACATGGGAACACCATCATCTGCAAGTTCCTCTCCAAGTCACACACCATCCTGACTTGGAAATATATTGTTGGTCCTTCATCGTCGCTGGATCAAAATCCTGGAACTCCCTTCCTAACAGCACTGTGGGAGTACCTTCACCACAAGGACTGCAGCAGTTCAAGAAGGTGGCTCACCACTACCTTCTCAAGGGCAATTAGGGATGGGCAATAAATGCTGGCCTTGCCGGCGATGCCCACATCCCAGGAACAAATTTTAAAAAATCTTCTTAAGGGCATGCAGCAGTTTAAAGGGGAGGTGTATTTTTTGTGGTCAAAACTGGGAAGCAACACTGTACAGCTGCAGGAGCTGTGCAGCTGGGAGTAAAAGAGTTCCAGCAAGTGCCCAAGGTTTTCAGATACAACCCTGGAGAGGCTGGTGGAACAAATTGATAATTAGAGAGAAGGTGTTCTTACCCTCAGGTGGCCAGTGGGTACTAAGGCAAGATGGTGAACAGGCATGGTAAAAGGTGGCACAACATGTGAATGCAATCAGCGTTATCTCCAATATCTGGCTGCAGTGAAAAAAGAAAGATCTCACCAGAAGTGCCAAGATAAGATTCCCCTCCACATCTCATATTTTCTGCAAAGTGCATCAAATACCCTCCCTAGGCTTCAACACTATAAAGTCTTCCCTTCCCCACTTTCCATGGCTTTTCATACCTGAGCAGGGAAGACTTCTCTGTTTACACTCACACCCTCAAAAGCTGCTACTGCCCTCACAAATACTTCACTCTTCACCACACTTGCTGCTTCTTCCTGTCATCTTGCACACTGTGGTAAACTGGCTCATACATGTTCAGAATCCTTGCTCATGACAAGTATTAACTTATTTCCCCTTTTCTTGCAGGAAAAGCTGTTACACAACAGGAGGAGGTTCCGCTACATTGCAAACACTCACCCTTATGGAAGAGGCTGCCATTGACATCATTGGAAGACACACAGCAATCAATATTGAAAATGGTGAGAATGGTGAGGCTGGCGGTCTGGCACAATGCGTTGATTGGCATCTTCCTTTTCTCTTCTCTTTCCATTTAATTCTTTCAGGCACACAACTACACAGTCAAACACTGAGCATGACAACCTGGTGTTGCATTGCACTGCTAGTGCTTATTGCCACAATTACATCCTAACCCTTGTCCCTCTCCCCTTTTCCTACATCAGTCAGAAGACTTGGTCATGGTCACTTTGCCAGACGGAATGATGAGGGATTCCACTACCCACTCGTGGTTAATCTATTATATAGTGAACTGTTTAGCCTATATCCATTTCTGATGTATGCAAGTCTGGTTATAAGACTTAGAATTCTGCTTATAAGTTGGAACACTGCTGCCATGGTGATCTGCACCCTTAGTGTTGACCTGCTTTTTTTCTTCCACCAGGCTCCTGAGCCACTGGAAATACACTTTGCCAGTTTTTCATGCCTTCATTTCTGCCTGCCTCATCTTTCACCTGCTTTAGCTATTCACACATTCTCTGTGTCTTATATATCTTTTATTTATTTCATTTCTTTCATTATGGTTCCTATTGTCTGTTGCTAATATTACTTCTTCCATTTAACAATGAAACCACACCCTCTGTTCTCTCTGTAGATGTTGCCTGACCTGTTGAGCATTTCCAGCATTGTCTGTGTTTGTTTCTGCCTATGAAAGAAAGAACTTGCATTTATATTGCACCTTTCACAACCTCAGGACGTTCTAAAGTGTTTCCCAACCAATGAAGTATTTTTGAACTGTAGTCACTGATATAATTTTGGGAAACTAAGAGCCTTGTTTGTCATTTGAAGTTATTGTGCAGAGAGAAAGAAAAAGAATTTGGATGATGAAAGAATGTAGCTTTCTTTGATCACAGTTTGTTTTGTTATTCACTCATTTAACAACAATATAAATAGAAGTGTAACTTTCTATTTAAGTGATGCTGAAGGAATATATTTCTACTAAAAATATTGCAGTATGCCATTATTCTATCAGAAATTAGCAAAATCTTTAGGACTGCTTGTGAGTACATGTGTTAATAATTAAAGATAACAGCCATTCCATTGCAATGTTCTGACCTTTTAGTCCATCTACAATAAAATATCTTGTTCTCAGCTAAAAAGAGTGGTCAGTATAATTTATAAGGCTGCTTTAGGTCAAATGTCATTCTGTAACTGTTTATTTTTATGTATTGTATCATATTATTAACAAGCAACTGTGTATCTGCTTGATTACCACTGTTGGATTACCAATACAAGCTATACTTAGAAGTAATTTTAGCCTCTGGGTGTAAACTGGAATGAAAATGTATATATGAGCAAGATCAAATGTAAGGGGAAACAGACAAAAAAAGTCAATTTCTAGCACTACTCTGCGTCTTGCTCCCACCAAAGGAGACAGACTTGAAAAAAAGTGTCAATGTGAGAAATGATAATGAGCATGAATAAACATAGCCAGCCATATATGTAAGTAGCCACTAATGTCAAATCAAACTACAGGGGGCAGACAAGTATGTTTCAGTACCTTAATATACTTGGCATGAATAGATCTAATAACCATGCAATACAAAGGGAAGTACTGAAGATAGTTGTAACTCGCAAAACAGGCTCAAAAAAGAGAACATATAATGATGCAGCTGAGAAATATTGAAACAAAAGAAAAATACTGCTGATGCTGGAAATCTGAAATAAAAACAGAAAATGCTGGAAATACTCAGCAGGTCAGGCAGCATCTGTGGAGAGAGAAACAAAGTTAACATTTCAGGTCGATGACCTTTCGTCAGAACTGGAAAAAGTTAAAGAAAAAACAGATTTTAAACAAGTGCAGGGGCAGGGAAGGGGAGGAAAGAACAAAAGGGAAGGTCTGTGATGGGGTGGAAAGTAGGAGTGATTAAATGACAAAAGGTATGATAGTACAAAGCAAAAGGAAATGGTAATGGGACAAGTAAAGAAACAAAAGATAGGTCTAGAAGAGGCGTAATTGTGAATAGCAGAATCATCAACAGCTGCCATCTGAAAAAATAGGGGCAGAGGTTATGATCTGAAATTGTTGAACTCGATGTTGAGTCCAGAAGGCTGTAAAGTGCCTAATCAAAAGATGAGGTGCTGCTCCTCGAACTTACGTTGAGCTTCATTGGAACAGAGTAAGAGGCCGAGAACGGAAAGGTCAGAGTGGGAGTGGACTGGAGAATTAAAGTGACAGGCGACCGGAAGCTCGGGGTCACACTTGCGGACTGAACGGGAGTTCCACAAAGCAGTCACCCAATCTGCGTTTGGTCTCCCCAATGTAGAGGAGACCGTATTGTGAGCAGCGAATGTAGTATACTAAGTTGTAACAAGTACAAGTAAATCACTGTTTCACCTGGAAGGAGTGTTTGGGGCCCTGGATGGTGGGAAGGGAGGAGGTAAAAGGGCAAGTGTTGCATCTCCTGCGCTTGCACGGGAAGGTGCCATGGGAAAGGGAGGGGGTGTTGGGGGTGATTGAGGAGTGGAGCAGGGTGTTGCGCAGGGAGCGGTTCCTTCGGAATGCTGAAAGGGGTGGGGAGGGGAAGATGTGTTTGGTGGTGGGATCACGCTGGAGGTGGTTGGAAATGGCAGAGGGTGATCCGTTGAATGTGCAGGCTGGTGGGGTGAAAGGTGAGGAAAAGGGAAACCCTATCTTGGTTCTGGGAGGGAGGGGAAGGGGCGAGAGCAGAAGTGCGGGTAATAGAATGGACACGGTCGAGGGCCCTGTCAACCACGGTAGAGGGGAATCCTCGGTTAAGGAAAAAGGAAGACAGAACGGAAGCACTAGTATGGAAGGTGGCATTATCAGAACAGATGCAACGGAGACGGAGAAACTGGGAGAATGGAATAGAATCCTTACAGGAAGCGGGGTGGGAGGAAAAGTAGTCCAGGTAGCTGTGGGAGTCAGTGGGCTTATAATGGATGTTTTTCGATAGCCTATCCCCAGAAATGGAGACAGAGAAGTCGAGAAAGGAAAGAGAAGAGTCAGAGATGGACCATTTGAAGGTGAGGGAAGGGTGGGAATTGGAAGCAAAGTGAATGAAATTTTCTAGTACAGGGCGAGAGCAGGAAACGGCACCAATATAGTCATCAATATACCGGAAAAAGAGGTGAGGAAGGGGACCTGAGTAGGACTGGAGCAAAGAATGTTCCACATATCCCACGAAAAGGCAGGCATAGCTAGGACCCATGCGGATTCCCATAGCAACACCTTTAATTTGGAGGAAGTGAGTGGAGTCAAAGGAGAAGTTGTTCTCCGCTCCACTTCCACTCTGACCTCTCTGTCCTCGGCCTCTTAAATTGTTCCAATGAAGCTCAACGGAAGCTCGAGGAACAGCACCTCCTCTTTTGATTAGGCACTTTACAGCCTTCTGGACTCAACATCAAGTTCAACAATTTCAGGCCATAACCTCTGCCCCTATTTTTTCACAAGGCAGCTGTTGATGATTCTGCCATTCCCATTTACACCTCTTTTAGACTCATCTTTTGTTTCTTTACTTGTCCCATTACCATCTCCTTTTGCTTTGTACTATCATACCTTTTGTCATTTAATCACTCCTGCCTTTCATCCTATCACAGATCTTCCCTTTTGTTCTTTCCTCCCCTTCCCCCTTTCCCTGCCCCTACACTTGCTTAAAATCTGTTACATCTCTAACTTTTTCCAGTTCTGACGAAAGGTCATCGACCTGAAACGTTAACTCTGTTTCTCTCTCGACCTGCTGACTATTTCCAGCATTTTCTGTTTTTAAATGAGAAATATTGAAGCTTGATTATAATTATTCACACATTCAAGTTACAATTGCAACTTACAAGTGAGAACTTGGCCTCTAGTAGGGGCATGGGGCCAGAAGTACTTCAATGGACAGGTAGCTCTCAAGTCACAGCCAGTCCTTTCCTGCAGCTGCTTGAGAAGTCTCTAATGTCAAGCAGGCTCTCAGAAATTGGAACAGGATAGGCTTTTCGTGGCACACAGGTAAGGTATATGAAGGTAAGTGGCTAGCTGAATCCCCACTGGATCTGCAGAAGACCTAGGAAAACTCTAGATCTACTCCTAGGATTTCATGTCACAAGAAATACTGGAGTCCACTCCTTCACATGTCACAAGAAGGAAAAAAAAAAGACTTGCATTTATATAGCGCCTTTCACAACCTCGGGATGTCCCAAAGTGCTTTACAGCCGATGAAGTACTTCTGAAGTGCAGTCACTGTTGTAATGTAGGAGACACAGCAGCCAATTTGCACACAGCAAGGGCCCACAAACAGCAATGCCATAATGACCAGGTAATCATAGAATCAGAGAATGGTTACAGCACAGAAGGAGGACATTTGGCTCGTTAAGCCCATGCCGGCTCTCTGCAAGAGCACTTCAGCTAGTCCCACTTGCTCACCCTTTCCCCATAGCCCTGCAATTTTTTTCCTTCAGGTATTTATCCAATTCCCTTTTGAAAGCCACAATTGAATCTGCCTCCACCACCCTTTCAGGCAGTGCATTCCAGATCATAACCACTCGCTGCGTAATAAAGTTTTTCCTCATGTCGCCTTTGGTTCTTCTGCCAATCACCTTAAATCTGTGTCTTCTGGTTATCGACCCTTCTGCCATTGGAAACAGTTTCTTTTTAGTTACTTATTTAAACATGTCTATCAAATCTTCTCTTAGCCTTCTCTGCTCCAGGGAGAACAACCCCAGCTTCTCCAGTCTATCCACATAACTGAAGTCCCTCATCCCTGGAACCATTCTTTTCTGCACCCTCTCTAAGGCCTTCACATCCTTCCTAAAGTGCGGTGCCCAGAATTGGACACAATACTCCAGTTGAGACTGAACCAATGTTTTATAAAGGTTCAGCATAACGTCCTTGCTTTTGTACTCTATGCCTCTATTTATGAAATTGAGAGGTCGCACAACACCAGGTTATAGTCCAACAGTTTTATTTGAAATCACAAGCTTTCGGAGCTATCACTCCTTCCTCAGGTGAAGTAAATTGGATACAGAATCGCCAGAGCATATATAGATGGAAAAAAAAGCATGTGTACTTTACAATTGCAGACCAATAAATTAAATCATCCTGACTATCTGCCGAGGTGTGATAAAGTTAATTAAGTCAGCCAGGAAGGTACCACATCAAAAGACATAGCAAGATACAACTGAGACAATGAGGTGTAGTCGCAGGGGTTCCAACGTGTCAAAAGCTGCCGTCTGTATGTAAAACGAAAAGCTTTAAAAAAAATTTACTTTTTTACTGGGAAAATTTTTACTTTTTTACTGGGAATCACATCTGTGAACAAGCTAACGACGACTCGAGTCCGGATCACGTCATGTATCGTGACATAAACCCAAGATCCCGATTGAGACCGTCTTCATGAGTGCGGAACTTGGCTATCAGTTTCTGCTCGATGATTTTGCGTTGTCGTGTGTTTCTAAGGTTGCCTTGGAGAACGCTTACCCGCAGATCCGAGGCTGAATGTCCTTGACTGCTGAAGTGTTCCCCGACTGGGAGGTAACAATCCTGCCTGGCGATTGTTGCGCGGTGCTCGTTCATACGTTGTCTCAGTGTCTGCATGGTCTCGCCGATGTACCATGCCGCGGTGCATTCTTTCCTGCAACGTATGAGGTAGACAACGTTGGCCGAGTCACATGAGTATGTACCATGTACCTGGTGGGTAGTGTCCTCACGTGTGATGGTGGTATCTGTGTTGATGATCTGGCATGTCTTGCAGAGTTTGCCATGGCAGGGTTGTGTGGTGTCGTGGTCGCTGTTATCCTGAAAGCTGGGTAATTTGCTGCGAACGATGGTACTTCTGAGGTTAGGCGGCTGTTTGAAGGCAAGTAGTGGAGGCGTGGGGATGGCCTTAGCGAGGTGTTTGTCGTCATCGATGACATGTTGAAGGCTGCGAAGAACATGTCGTAGTTTCTCCGCTCCGGGGAAGTACTGGACGACGTAGGGTACCCTGTTGGTTGTGTCCCGTGTTTGCCTTCTGAGGAGGTCTATGCGATTTTTCGCTGTGGCCCGTCGGAACTGTCGATCGATGAGTCGAGCGTCATATCCCGTTCTTACGAGGGTGTTTTTCAGCGTCCGTAGGTGTCCATCGCGTTCCTCCTCGTCTGAGCAGATCCTGTGTATTCGCAGGGCTTGTCCATAGGGGATGGCTTCTTTAACATGGTTAGGGTGGAAGCTGGAGAAGTGGAGCATCGTGAGGTTGTCCGTGGGCTTGCGGTAGAGTGAAGTGCTGAGGTGTCCGTCTTTGATGGAGATTCGTGTGTCCAGGAATGAGACCGATTCTGAGGAGTAGTCCATGGTGAGTTTGATGGTGGGATGGAACTTGTTTATGTTATCGTGTAGTCTTTTCAGTGATCCTTCGCCATGGGTCCAAAGGAAGAAAATGTCGTCGATGTATCTGGTGTACAGCGTTGGCTGGAGGTCCTGTGCAGCGAAGAAGTCTTGCTCGAACTTGTGCATGAAGATGTTGGCGTATTGGGGTGCGAATTTGGTCCCCATGGCTGTTCCGTGTGTTTGGGTAAAAAAATGGTTGTCGAAGGTGAAGACATTGTGGTCAAGGATGAAGCGGATAAGTTGTAGGATGGCGTCTGGAGATTGGCTGTTGTTGATGTTGAGTACTGAGGCTGTTGCAGCGATGCCGTCATCGTGGGGGATACTGGTGTAGAGTGCCGATACGTCCATCGTGGCAAGGAGTGTTCCTGGTTCAACTGGTCCGTGGGTGCTGAGTTTCTGTAAGAAGTCTGTAGTGTCGCGACAGAAGCTGGGGGTTCCCTGTACGATGGGTTTCAGAATGCCCTCGACGTATCCAGAGAGGTTCTCACACAGGGTTCCATTGCCTGATACGATAGGACGTCCGGGTGTGTTGGCTTTGTGTATCTTTGGGAGGCAGTAGAAGTCTCCCACGCGGGGAGTACGTGGGATGAGAGCGCGTAGGATGTTTTGAAGGTCTGGATCGAAGGTCTTGATCAGTCTATTGAGTTGGCGGGTGTGTTCTTTGGTCGGATCTGCGGGTAGCTGTCTGTAGTGTTCCTGGTTGTCCAGTTGTCGGTATGCTTCTTTACAATAGTCCGTTCTGTTCTGTATGACGATGGCTCCTCCTTTGTCCGCTGGTTTGATGACAATGTTGCGGTTGGTCTTGAGAGCGTGGATGGCGTTGCGTTGTGCTCGGGTGACATTCTGGACTGTCTTGTGAGTGCGGCTGATGAATCTGGCGTTGATGCATTTCCTGACAGCTTGAGCATACATGTCAAGCTTGGGGCAGCGACCCTCCGGAGGGGTCCAGTTTGTAGAATTCGCAATTATCGCGATTTCATTTTAATAAGGAGAAAACACAAAGTTTCGTTCAAAACAGCTTTTATTTCAGCGGAATGCTGTCAGGTTTAAATTGGACACAAGCAGCCTGTAAAATGGCCGCCGCACCGCGTGACAGAACATTCTAGACTTTTCAGCAGGCAGACAAGATGGCGTTCCAATAAACATTCTTGCAAGATCGATAACGATTCAGCACAGTGAAGACAATACACAGGACATTATGGGTTTACAGTATAAACATCGATACTGGAATCGGTCTCCCAGGTACAAAGGAAAGCCATCAAGGGCCCATCCAAAGGACATTAATATGTAAACTCCCAACGGCTCTACGATGAGAGAGCCGTTAGCAGGTAGTTATACAGGACACTTGGAAGCCCCAAACCCCTCCAGGGGGAACACCGACCGATTTAACAATGGGAGAAATATTAACAGGTACTCAAACATTCAGGAGTAGCCCCGAAACCCATTAAGGACGGAGATCACCCATACAAGACATTTGGGCGCCAAACCTTAAACAAAAGAATGGACATTATAGTTGGGCGGGAAACGGAAGAACTGTGCACTATAATTGCAGGCCCCAAACCGTCCATTCGCTCTCTTGTCGCTTGTCTCTGGTCTCTTGCTCTTGCTCTTGCTCTTGCCTCGTGTTCTGGACTCTTGCCGCTTGTTGCTGTTATCATCGTGGCTGCTCCTGTGTAAAAGACTGTTGCAAAGACCTATGTTGGTAGCTGGCAGCGGAACCGAAGGCCCGGGATGAGATGAGATGAGATGAGATGAGAGGAGAAGAGAAGAAGACCTTATCCATCGCCACGGTCAGTAAATCCCGACCGCGCCTGTAGGTCGATCAGCCAAGTCTTCTCGACAGGAAGTTTTCTTCTTTAACAAGACATATTGCATCGACGATAACTGGACTGTGCAAACACATCGTATCAGCGATATTGACAACGGTGCTCCACCATACCTTGTATCCAACCAACAGAGGTCTTCACTACAGCGGACGGTCCAGCCGACTGACCGAGCAGCAGAAGCAGTAAACAAGTGGGACCAGGAGATCTCCTGACCAACACGTGGGTGCTGCGGTGAAAAACATCCGATCAGCTATTCGGGATTTCTCCGAGTTATTACGAGTGGTGAGCATGAGTCTCGGGATCCTACGAAGCTAGTTTAGGATAGACATTGATAGGGGAGGGTTTAAAGATTAAGGATATTTGTAATGTGTGCCCTATTTACGTTGTGCTGGTCGTTCCTCGTTTCCCTAAGAGTGATTATAACTGTTTGTAAGATTGTACTGTCATTAATCTGTGCATATGACATGTATTTCATAATTTTAAGTATCATGCAATAAAGATTTTCCATTTCGTACCGTTCAAACCAAGTCTACATGAGTTTTATCTCCATTACTGCTCTCGCATCTAAGTCCAGTGTCTAGAACCGTAAGGGAGAGTGATTCGAACCACTCACAGGGGTGTCTAGTGTTCCCAGACTGGCTGGAGACCAGGCCTAGACCCGCACTGACATACAGGCTGCACAGAGCCGCGTGAATCTCACAGGCTACGAGACACGCAGGGTCAGGAGAGAATCCCTTACAGAAAATGGCGACCGCGGCAGGATACTGGCAGCGAGAGGGTAGTGTGTTAGATTTTGGAATGACTGTACGAAATGTGATGCAGGAAAAGATAGCGGATTACGTATTTGGAAAGGTTAATCTAACGAAAAAGTGGATAAGCGAATTGTTAGCGGATAAGAGCCCACTAGAGGCAGCTGAAAGGTGGACTGATAGTAAGGAGCATAAAAAGGCAGTTGAGAAAGCAGTCTGGCTTATGTGCTACAAAAGGCAGGTTCAGATTTCAAACCAGACCAATACAGCGCTAACCGCTCGAATCAAGCATCTAGAGGAGGAAATGGAGGAGAAGGTTTCTGGAGGGGAGGCGCTCATTAAGAGTTTAAATGAGTTACGCCAGGAAAGCCAGGAAGTCTCCAGTTACCTTAAAACAAGGGTAGAGTATCTCGAGTGCCAGATCACTGAAGCAAAATTAAACGAGAGCAGGATGAAGGAAAGATGTAACCGTCAAGCTGCCCAGATAAGAACTCAAGAAGAGAGCTTAATGGGGGTTAGGTCGGCGTATAAGTTGGCCCTTGAGGATAAGTTTCAGGGAGCCGACCATAGCGCCTGCGAAAAAGAGATAGAGAGCCTCAAAAGGGCCGTGAATAATGCGAACGGCATGGTGTGCCTTATTAATCCGTCGGCACGCCAGCCGCTAGTAAATGAGAGATTTAGAAATTCCCCACCAAGTAAAGCAGAAGAAGTAGTAGCCAGTGCGCCCTCCGCGCCACCCAGCTATTCAGAAACCTGGGTTAGGGAGGAAGCAACGGAAGAAGCAAAAGAGCCCGTTGAAAAGGAGGTAGAAAAGGGATCGTTGTATCCAGTAACGGGGATTAAAAGGGGCCCAAGCAGAAACGGTGGGGAAGAACCGGGGGATCTCCTCGGACAGCTGGTGTTGCCTCACAGTTCACATCAGCTGAGGGCCATGATAAACCACGTAAGGAAGCTGACCGAGATAGACGACCCTTCCGTACATTTCAGGGAAGTTGAGCAAGCCGCAGCCATCAACGGCTGCGATGATGGGGAGACAGCAAAAATGCTGCTGTTCTCATTAGATAGCTCGGTCCTTCAGTGTCTCTCAGGCGATAGCAAGAGGGGTAATAAAAGTTATGAGGAATTGAAAAATGAGGTCCTAGAAGTAGTGGGAGCGAACGACGGAGGTCCGTTTGCTAGAGTGGGACAGACAGTGCAGATGGAGGGAGAACCCCCGAAGGTTTTTGCCGACAGGCTGTGGCCAGTATATGAGCGCAGCTGTCTAGGTGCGCCCGAGCGCGAAGATGTGGAAGGCGCCGCTTTAATTCATTGGCTTAGGTGCATAATAGCCAACAGTTTACCAGCCGTTAGAGAGCAGGCAAAAGCCTGGTTCGATCCCAATGACCTCAACCTTACGGAAGAGTCGGTCTTGAATCGACTCACGTTAGGTTACCGTAACATAAGGGGTATGACGACACGTCCCTTTAAGGGAAGAGTACATGAGGTACGACCCGCAGCCCCGACTCAAAGAGAGTGGCATCAGGAGGGTAATCGCGCCCCACAGGCAAGTAATGCCTGTTACGGGTGTGGGAAGACAGGGCACTGGCGCAAGCACTGCAGGAACCCTTGGAAGGATTCCAAGGATAAAAATCCCGCGGTCCGAACCCAGGCGCCTGTCCCGGCTAAGGAAGCAAAGGCACCCACCTCTCCCGAAGACCTCGAAGCAGTGTTAGGAGTCATGCGCAAGATGGTTTTGAATGCGCGTGGACAGGTGGCGGTCGCAACCGGCCCCGTAGGTGCCGCAGGACCGTCTAATAGTGCCCCATGACTAGAACCAGCACAGCCCGTCTACCGCTCAGCTATGATGCGTGGAGGCGACCTGTGGTGGAGATGGAGGTAGAGAAACAAAAGGGCAGTTATTTGTTGGACACGGGAGCTTCTTGCACCATAATCCATACAGATGACCCTTTTGACTCGCCGCTATCTACCAAGGTCCCATTCACGCTAGCAGGGTTCACAGGGAAAGAACAGGCTGGCACGTTTTCCCTCCCGCTATCCATTCGTTTAGGGACACTTCGCCTTAAGTGGAAGTGTATACTGATGGCATGGCAAAAGGGGGGTGGAAGAGGTATTCTCGGGTCCGATCTGCTAGCGGGACACGGGATCCTCGTGGACCTCAGAAATCACTGTCTCTGGGGGGCTAAAGGTGAAAAAGGCGAGGTAATGGTAATTCAAGGGGAGGAAGAAACAGGGGTCCTGTGTACCGTACAGCCATCCGGAGGCTACGACCTCAGGCTTATGGTCGCAGATGTCCCAACGGACATGCAAACGTACGTGACAGATAATATGCACGCGTTTGCAACCCACAAGCACGATTGTGGGAGGGTGGTCGGGTTTGAGGTCAGCGTAGATGGGGACCCCATGACCCGACCCCAAAAGCAGTATAACTTCCCCAAAGAAGCAGAACCCGATATGGAGGCAGCAATGTCTTCCTTGGTGCAGCAGGGCGTGTTGAGGCCGATAGCCACACACGTGAACTCCCCATTATGGCCGGTTAGGAAGCCGGATAATTCGTGGAGAGCCACGGTGGACTACAGAGTCCTTAACAGTAACATCCCCGCCTGCGCGCCCACAGTAGCAGCAGTTGCTGACCTAATAGGGAGCATCCCAGCGTCCGCGACCACGTTCACGGTGCTGGATATCTCGAACGGTTTTTGGTCCATCCCGCTGCGGCGAGAGGACCAGTACAAGTTTGCCTTTACGTTTAAAGGGCAACAGTACACGTGGAACTGCTTGCCACAGGGTTTCCACAATAGCCCCAGTATTTTTCACCAGTGTATGGCAGGAAGTTTAAAGGAGTTTAGTCAGCCCAATCAGATAGTACAGTATGTGGATGATTTGCTCCTATTTACGGACTCAAGGGAGGAGCACGGACCACTACTGGACGAGTTATTGGAGCTGTTAGCGAGAAAGGGTTTTAAAGTAAACCCAAAGAAAGCACGTATCGGTCAGCAGGAAGTAAAATTCCTGGGACTGACCCTACGCGCTGGGGAAAGAGCCATAGACAAAGCAAGGAGGGAGTCGGTGCAAGAATTACCGATTCCCAACAACGTAAGGGGTGTGAGGTCCTTCTTGGGACTGACCGGTTACTGCAGGGATTTTATCGAGGATTATGCGGCCACAGCGGCGCCGCTCCTCCGACTCCTCCATAAGGGAGTAGAGTGGCTTTGGGACGGGGGCTGCCAAGCAGCCTTCGAGAAGTTAAAAAGGGATCTGCAGACCGCGCCAGCCTTAGGGGCCATAGATGGGGGGAAGGAGTTTTTCCTGGAGGTAGCTGCCAGCGGAGACAGCTTAAGCGCCGTGCTGCTCCAAGAGCGTCACGGCAAGCTGAGGCCGGTTGTCTATTCATCCAGGGTATTAACGGATGTGGAGAGAAGTTTTTCCAATTGCGAAAGGCACCTTTTAGCCACGCATTGGGCTGTGAAAAGATCAGCGATCTTCACAGGGCTCTCTCCCATCACTCTTCTCACACATCACACACCAACTAAGATGCTTCTGGATGGGAGGATTAAAGACGGGACCGTAAGCAGCGCACGCATTGCGCGTTGGACCCTTCTTCTCTCCCAGTTGGACATCAGAGTAAAAGGTCTTTGCGAGCCCAGGCTTGCGGCCAATTTGGTATACCCCGGTACAGCCCACCGGTGTTCGGTGGAGGGGGTGTGGGACGTCAACATAGGTTTACGGGCCGGGATACATCCCACTGGGCGCGAGATTTATGTTGATGGGTCAAGCACAGTATCTGCTGGCGAGCGACTCACAGGGTGTGGAGTTTATGACCCTGCGGCAGACCTTGCCCTGGCGATCAAGCTCCCTAGCACCATGAGCGCGCAGCAGGCTGAGCTGTCTGCCGTGGTGTACGTGGTAACCCACCCAGACATTTTCCCAACCCCATACACGATTTGCTCGGACAGTATGTTCACCTGCAATTCGTGTACGGAATACCTGGCCATTTGGTCCCGCCGTGGATACACCTCCGCGGACGGGCGACCTTTAACGGTAAAGCCCTTGCTGGAGAAGATCTTAGCAGCAGCAGTAGGGGAGGAAGGGGAGATTTTCATCCATAAGGTGAAAGCTCACTCCTCCACAGAGCCCCGTGGGGAGGGCAACCGGCAGGCGGATGCGCTAGCCAGGGAGGGTGCCCGCGACGGTACTTTCTGGAACCCCTATAGAACCGGACCCATAGCAGCGGTCCGAGGTGGGGACGGGAATACCGGGAACACCAGGGTAGCATTGCCCCTAGACCTTAAGACCGTCCAAGCCCAGGATCCCGCCCTAAAAGCAGTCCTAAAAACGATTGCTGAGGGGAGGCAGGTAGAAGGTCCGTACAGTACGGCAACCCTCTCAGTTAAGGAAGGCATGCTGTTCCGCGAGGAGCAGTGGGTTGTGCCGCAGCAGCACAGGAGGGAATTCCTCCAGTTGGCTCACGAGGGACCAGGGGCAGGGCACCCCGGGCCCGAGGTTACCTGGCAACGGGTAGAGCAAGCGGGATGGTGGCCAGGGCTCAGGGAACAAGTCCGCGAGTTCTGTGCAAACTGTCTTGTGTGCGCTGCAAACAACCCAGACCCCCAGAAAAGGAAGGTGCCCATGGGACACGTAAGAAGGGTAGAGGGACCATGGCAGTCGATACAGATCGACTATATAGGACCCCTGCCCACCACCCAGGGAGGTTATAAGTACTGCCTCGTCCTGGTGGATGTGTTTTCCAAGTGGGTGGAAGCCTTCCCTTGTCGAACAGCTACGGCACTGGGTACAGCAAAAATCTTGGTCCGGGAAGTGTTCTCGCGGTGGGGACTCCCCCGTTTCGTGGAGTCAGACCAAGGGAGTCATTTCACCGGCCAGGTGATGCAGAACACCCTCATGCTTTTGGGCATTGAAGGGAAGTGGCACGTAGCACACAATCCCCAGTCATCCGGGATTGTTGAACGTATGAACCGGACCCTGAAGGAGAAATTGAGGAAAGAGACTAGGAACTCGCCCCAAAAATGGGCGGAAGTTCTGCCTTTAGTCCTCATGGGGGTCCGGGCCAGTCAGTCAAAAAGTACGGGGTACTCCCCGCACGAGGTAATGACCGGCAGGCTCATGCGAACCCCCACCCATGTGCTAGCCCCGGTGCTCACTGAGGGTCAGCTTCAAGAGATCAGCAGGGACAAGTTCGCCCAAACTCTCTTGGAGCGCCTGAAGCAAGTTTATGAGCAGGCGGCTGGGAACATGGGAAGGCAGCACCAGGGCAATCGCTTGTTGCTGGAACCCCGCAAAACGCGGGAGTGGGAAGTAGGAGACCAGGTCATGGTCAGAAACTACGCCAGAGTAGGGAGTCTGGAACCACTGTATATGGGACCCTACAACATTGTAGACAAGGCAAGTCCCATGGTTTACGCCGTAAAAGTACCTCGGCGCACTAAGTGGTTCCACATAAACCAATGTAAACTGTACCAGCCGGGTGCGCAAGGGAAAACTACAGGGGTAAATCCCGCCAATGGGAAAACACAGCCCCAGGTAGGACCACAAGGCACACAGGCAGGCGTAGCAGCTTGCATCAGGGGAAGGGACATCCCGGACGATCATGCAGCGTTTTTCTGGAGTTGGGGGTTAGATGATGAGGACCCCAGGGTACCCTGGTCAGATGAGGATAGTGCAGATGAGCATAGTGATGATGACGGGTGGTTTCTGAGGAACGGTCTGGGAGGATTGGGGCCGCTAGGTAGAGATCCATACGGGGTGGACACACAAGCTGCAGGTCCCGACAGCAGGAGGAAGGAGCTAGAGGAGGCCGGGCCAGCCGCTATGTGGTTCCCAGAGGTGTGGCCGCCCGCTTTGAACGTCCAGTCCTCAGGGGAGGCAGAGTTCACGAGTGAAGGGCCGCCTGCTGGGCCGAGCAGGGCGGAGCCACGAACTGCCAGCCCCGAGGTTAGGGAGGCGGAGTCAGCGGAGGCGGGGCTGGCGCCTGTGATGGAACCCCAGGTCATCCCGTTGAAGGTCTCGGGACCCGGTCCGTCCGTCACGGAGCCCCCGCCCATAGCAATTCCCCGTAGGTCAAGCAGAGTACCCCAGCCCAGGAAGATGTGGTCAGGTCCACAGGCTGCCCCAGGGCGTAAGTTTCAGGTTAAGATAACCCGGGTAGAGACAGGCCACATCGAAGCAGTAACAGGCTGCGGCAGATCAGAGGAAAGGGTCAGCGCGGCAACAGGCTGCGGCAGATCAGAGGGAAGGGTCAGTGCCCTCCCACCGTCGGGAAGAGCTCGCAGCAGCCTTCTCAGAATTTAAAGGGGCCGCCCTGAGAACGGGCGGCACTGTAAAGTTTTAGTTTTAAGTTTTAAGTTTATAGTTCAAGGTTAAGTGTAAAGTTTTAGTTCAAGGTTAAGTTAGTAGTTTTAATAAGGTTAAGTTTGTAGTGTTTTTAACAGATAACGACAAAATGATGGGAGTTTTAAGGCTAGGTTTAGAGGAAGCCTATTTAGCAAACGTTGAAGTTTACGTGAGGCGAGATCAGGGGACCCGCTCACCCTTCACAAAAGCCAGAGACTTTTTGCGAGGCTGGCTACCTCATTCTATCTGATCACAGGAACCAAGGAAGGATGGAACGACTTCTAGTTTTGCTCGTGGCAATCGGATGTGGATTGGCCTATCGGGGCCTCACCAAGGATGTCGTGGTGTTTGGATGTTCCGGGGACACGGCCCCCATCGCGGTGGATGGGACCGGGAGACGGAAGGCAGAAGGGACCAGCACCTATTTCCACAAGGGAAGGTGGCCAGGATGGCTGGGAACGAACTCAACGGAGTATTCCAGCACATCGGGGTTCGCCTACAAAGAGACTTCTTTAATGTGCCCCAAAGTACGGATCATCGCACCCAGGATCAGCGTCACCGTCGGCAAACGGATTTGTTTGACCTGCAGTGGGAATGTCCCATTGAGCCGATGGTGGTGGCTGCGAAAGCTGAGCAAAACTATGAGGAACTCTTCGGTTGAGTGGGAGCGACTGGGTAATAATACCCATCGGACAATTACGGGGACAGATGGACAAGTGAAAGTCTGTTGGGACAAATGGTGGGAACCGGATGAGGGGATTTATGTTTGTATGTGGGGGTCAAAGTACGTTTGCCCCAAAGGCATCTCCATATTCTTTATTAACCAGTGGCAGGATAACGGACAGGGGATGAGGTGGGATGCGAGCACCAGGGGGTGCGGAGCCCCATACTCTCCGATCCCAGTAAATGCCACTGAGCTCATTACGCGCCCACGCAAAGCCCCGCCCACGATTCCGGTAGTTCTAACTGAGGAAGAGGGGTGCCCTAAAACTAGTAAGGGACCCGGGAACGGTTTGGTACTGGTCCCCACAGACCAGATACTATTTCAGGGGGTACATTACGCGGTGGCCTCGGTGATTTTAAATCTCACTGAGGTACGGTTACCAGAGTGGTGCCCCAAAAAGACGGAACAGTTGTACCAGGTCCTGTTGACCAAGATGTTCAGGCAATTTTACGAGTTTGATTTTGCAGAAATTGATAAGACAAGTTTATACACCGCACCGCAGGAAGTTTTGGACCAAGTAGGGAGGCAAAGAAGGGGTTTGGTGAACGATGCGTTCACTGCTTTTAACACAGGGACATCTGTGGTCAACGCTCTAGACAGTGTGGAGCTGCAGACCCAGATTAATGGTTTAAAAACACAGTTAAAGGATATTCTTACAGATGAGAATAAAGTGGTAGGGTCGGGTCTGCACGAGGACCAAGCCATGACACTACACTTAAAGGAAATCATAGCAGAGCTGGAGAAACATGCGCGTACGGTAAATGCCCTGATTAGGGAAGATCGGAATGCATCCGATCAAGCTGCGCAGAACGAGGTGTGCGTGCTTTACGGGGCGTGGTTACTGGGCGAGGGCCGCAGTAATTTGGAGGATTTAAAACAAGGTTTGGTTCCGTCCTGGATAAGTAACAAACACCTACGGGCGCTCCACCCTTTTCAGAACGCATTAAGTCCGTGCCAGCTCAGGCTAGCTTCAGAAGCTTACCCAGTCCCCGTGGACTGCGGACGTTCAAACCATACTATTATGGGAATAGTATTACGCATGCCGGTTTTGGGCAACACAGCAAAGCCCGCCCCGGTATATCGGGTAGAGAACATTGGTGTCATTCAGGGGGGAGCCCACATTCGTTATGCAGCGGTTCCACCTTACGTCATCCGCTGGGAGCAAACGATGACAGGTACAGATCTCTCTGGTTGTCGTGGCAGGGGAGCACACATAATACTGTGCCCCCAGCACTTGAATGCCTTTTTAACACCACAGTGCGGGTTCAGAACGGCTGGCGCCAAGTCCATGAATTGCACCATGGAGGCAATGGCACAAGATCATGTGCCTCCGCAGGTAGCATACATCGGGGGTGGAACATACTGTGTTACCACTGCAGCGCAACACTACCAGCATGGAAACCGTAGCCGGTGTCCGGTGAGTGACAGCAGTTTCTGTTTTAAACCCAGGGCTGAAGTTCAAGTAGCACAACAGCGAATTATCCCAATCCCTGAACCATCCACTGTTCATCTCACAGTAAAAGAGAATTTTACCGACTTGCAGCGATTTGTCGCACATTTTGGGTACCTCATTCCCCCTCTCCCCGAGCATTTAACCAAACTTCTGAAAGCCGTCGCGGTGTCACAAAAGCATTTCTATACATTAGAACAGAAAACCGTCGAGATAGGTACAGACATTTTGGACATAGTGGTTCCACCGTGGTGGAATCTGTTCACGAATATTGAAGTGCCCTCATGGGTCAGAATAGCCTCCCACATTTTAGTCGTCTGTCAAGTGTTTATTGTAGTATACCTTTTGTTCATACATTGTAAAAGAGACAAGCGCCTCACCAAGCATGAGAACACGGGAGAGTGGCGAGAACGTTACGTGCGCGTGCACGATGAGAGCGCAGTGTAATGGGAAAATGGCGTCACTCCCGCTCGCCACGTGCGCCGCGGAAGTTTGTACTCATTGTAAATACGTTGGAAACTCGACATGTTTAAGAGTCGGGATTTGTTTATTTTGGTGATGGTGTTGATTGTTTGGTTTTTGGGTTTTGTTTTTCCTTCCCTTGAATAAAAGACAAATATACAGGTGATGCGTGAGGTATCGGCCTGGTTACGCCGGGAAGGAAAACAAGTGGTGTAAGTTTAAGGGCAAATGATGCCTACGGTGATAAAAATGTGATTTTTCTTGGGAAATAAGGACGACACAGAGACCCTAGTGAAGTTAAAATTTATGGGATTAATTTACTGGATTCGGAGTGAAATCGAGATAAGATTGCTCACCACTGAGATTTTTGATACGATAAGCGGAGTTATTCGCATCAACAGGAGGGACTGTAGAATTCGCAATTATCGCGATTTCATTTTAATAAGGAGAAAACACAAAGTTTCGTTCAAAACAGCTTTTATTTCAGCGGAATGCTGTCAGGTTTAAATTGGACACAAGCAGCCTGTAAAATGGCCGCCGCACCGCGTGACAGAACATTCTAGACTTTTCAGCAGGCAGACAAGATGGCGTTCCAATAAACATTCTTGCAAGATCGATAACGATTCAGCACAGTGAAGACAATACACAGGACATTATGGGTTTACAGTATAAACATCGATACTGGAATCGGTCTCCCAGGTACAAAGGAAAGCCATCAAGGGCCCATCCAAAGGACATTAATATGTAAACTCCCAACGGCTCTACGATGAGAGAGCCGTTAGCAGGTAGTTATACAGGACACTTGGAAGCCCCAAACCCCTCCAGGGGGAACACCGACCGATTTAACAATGGGAGAAATATTAACAGGTACTCAAACATTCAGGAGTAGCCCCGAAACCCATTAAGGACGGAGATCACCCATACAAGACATTTGGGCGCCAAACCTTAAACAAAAGAATGGACATTATAGTTGGGCGGGAAACGGAAGAACTGTGCACTATAATTGCAGGCCCCAAACCGTCCATTCGCTCTCTTGTCGCTTGTCTCTGGTCTCTTGCTCTTGCTCTTGCCTCGTGTTCTGGACTCTTGCCGCTTGTTGCTGTTATCATCGTGGCTGCTCCTGTGTAAAAGACTGTTGCAAAGACCTATGTTGGTAGCTGGCAGCGGAACCGAAGGCCCGGGATGAGATGAGATGAGATGAGATGAGAGGAGAAGAGAAGAAGACCTTATCCATCGCCACGGTCAGTAAATCCCGACCGCGCCTGTAGGTCGATCAGCCAAGTCTTCTCGACAGGAAGTTTTCTTCTTTAACAAGACATATTGCATCGACGATAACTGGACTGTGCAAACACATCGTATCAGCGATATTGACAACGGTGCTCCACCATACCTTGTATCCAACCAACAGAGGTCTTCACTACAGCGGACGGTCCAGCCGACTGACCGAGCAGCAGAAGCAGTAAACAAGTGGGACCAGGAGATCTCCTGACCAACACGTGGGTGCTGCGGTGAAAAACATCCGATCAGCTATTCGGGATTTCTCCGAGTTATTACGAGTGGTGAGCATGAGTCTCGGGATCCTACGAAGCTAGTTTAGGATAGACATTGATAGGGGAGGGTTTAAAGATTAAGGATATTTGTAATGTGTGCCCTATTTACGTTGTGCTGGTCGTTCCTCGTTTCCCTAAGAGTGATTATAACTGTTTGTAAGATTGTACTGTCATTAATCTGTGCATATGACATGTATTTCATAATTTTAAGTATCATGCAATAAAGATTTTCCATTTCGTACCGTTCAAACCAAGTCTACATGAGTTTTATCTCCATTACTGCTCTCGCATCTAAGTCCAGTGTCTAGAACCGTAAGGGAGAGTGATTCGAACCACTCACAGGGGTGTCTAGTGTTCCCAGACTGGCTGGAGACCAGGCCTAGACCCGCACTGACATACAGGCTGCACAGAGCCGCGTGAATCTCACAGGCTACGAGACACGCAGGGTCAGGAGAGAATCCCTTACAAGTTTGACTCTTTTTTCTTCGGTTGCTGCACTGCGAGTCCCTCTGTCTGCTGTTCTGGATCATTGATTGTCTCATTGGGTTTGTTGCTGACATCTTGGGATTTGTGGAAGTATTCCCGGAGCCTCATTCTCCTGATGAATTCCTCCGTGTCTGCCGCGAGACCGATGGGGTCCATTTTGGTGGTTGGGCAGAACTTGAGCCCTAGGGCGAGAACTTCGATTTCGTCTGGTTGAAGGGTATGGTCGGACAAGTTGACGATGGACTTCCCTGTGGTTGCAGCCGTGGTACCGGGGGAGGCTTGGTTGCTGCTGGTGGTGATGCCGAGTTTCTCAAGTTTTTAAAAAAAAATTTTTTTAAAGCTTTTCGTTTTACATACAGACGGCAGCTTTTGACACGTTGGAACCCCTGCGACTACACCTCATTGTCTCAGTTGTATCTTGCTATGTCTTTTGATGTGGTACCTTCCTGGCTGACTTAATTAACTTTATCACACCTCGGCAGATAGTCAGGATGATTTAATTTATTGGTCTGCAATTGTAAAGTACACATGCTTTTTTTTCCATCTATATATGCTCTGGCGATTCTGTATCCAATTTACTTCACCTGAGGAAGGAGTGATAGCTCCGAAAGCTTGTGATTTCAAATAAAACTGTTGGACTATAACCTGGTGTTGTGCGACCTCTCAATTTTGTCCACCCCAGTCCAACACCGGCATCTCCGCATCATGACCTCTATTTATGAAGCCCAGGATCCCGTATGCATTTTTAACTGCTTTCTCAACGTGCCCTGCCGCCTTCAATGATTTGTGCACATATACCCCCAGGTCTCTCTGTTCATGCATCCCCTTTAGAATTGTACCCTTTAGTTTATATTGCCTCTCCTTGTTCATCCTACCAAAATGTATCACTTCGCACTTTTCTGCGTTAAATTTTATCTGCCACCTGTCCGCCTATTCCACCAGCCTGTCCATGTCCTCTTGAAGTCTATCACTATCCTCCTCACTGCTCACTTTACTTCCAAGTTTTGTGTCATCTGCAAATTTTGAAATTGTGCCCTGTACATCTGAGTCCAAATCATTAATATATATCAAGAAAAGCAGTGGACCTAGTACCGACCCCTGGGGAACACCACTGTATACCTTCCTCCAGTCCGAAAAATAACCGTTCACCACTACTCTCTGTTTCCTGTCACTTAGCCAATTTCGTATCCATGCTGTCCCTTTTATTCCATGGGCTTCAACTTTGCTGGCAAGCCTATTATGTGGCACTTTATCAAACGCCTTTTGGAAATCCATGTACACCACATCAACTGCATTGCCCTCATCAACCTTCTCTGTTACTTCATCAAAAAACTCGATCAAGTTAGTTAAACACGATTTGCCTTTAACAAATCCGTTCTGGCTTTCCTCAATTAATCCACATTTGTCCAAGTGACTGTTAATTTTGTTAATCTGTTTTAGTGATGTTGATTGAGGGATAAATATTTGCCAGGACACCGGGGAAAACTCACCTGCCACTCTTTGAAATAGTTCAAAATTGGATCTTTTACGTCCACCTGAGAGAGCAGACGGGGCCTCAGTTTAACGTCTCATCTGAAAGACTGCACTTCTAACAGTGCAACACTCCCCAGTTCTGCACTGGAGTGTCAGCCTAGATTTTGTGCTGAAGTCTCTGGATGGGACGAATCCACAACCTTCTGACCATGCATCTCACTGGCTTCCCACCCAGGAGTTAAAATTCCTCCTACAGTTTCTATACCTTCACTAATTTATTTTTATTCATTCATGGGATATGGGCGTCGCTGACAAGGCCAGCATTTATTGCACCTCCCTAATTGCCCTTGAGAAGGTGGTGGTGAGCCACCTTTTTGAACCGCTGCACTCCGTGTGGTGAAGGTACTCCCACAGTGCTGTTAGGGAGTTCCAGGATTTTGACCCAGCGACGATGAAGGAACGGTGATATAGCTCCAAGTCAGGATGATATGTGACTTGAAGAGGAACTTGGAGGTGATGGTGTTCTCATGCACCTGCTGCCTTTGTCCTTCTAGGTAGTAGAGGTCGTGGGTTTGGGAGGAGCATTCAAAGAAGCCTTGGCGAGTTGCTGCAGTGCATCTTGTGGATTGTACGTAATGTAGCCACGGTATGCCGGTGGTAGAGGAAGTGAATATTTAATATGGTGGATGGGGTGCCGATCAAGCGGGCTGCTTTTTCCTGGATGGTGTTGAGCTTCTTGAGTGTTGATGGAGCTGCACTCATCCAGGCAAGTGGAGGGTATTCCATCACACTCCTTACTTGTGCCTTGTAGATGGTGAAAAGGCTTTGGGGAGTCAGGAGGTAAGTCACTCGCCGCAGAATACCCAGCCTCTGACCTGCTCTTGTAGCCCCAGTATTTATGTGGCTGGTCCAGTTAAGTTTCTGGTCAATGGTGACCCCCAGGATATTGATGGTGGGGGATTCAACGATGGTAATGCTGTTGCATGTCAAGGGGAGGTGTTTAGACTCTCTTGTTGGAGATTGTCATTTCCTGGCACTTGTGTAGTGCGAATGTTAATTGCCACTTATCAGGCCAAGCCTGAATGCGTCCAGGTCTTGCTGTATGCGGGCACGGACTGCTTCATTATCTGAGGAGTTGCAAATAGAACTGAACAATGTGCAATCATCAGCAATCAATCCCACTTCTGACCTTATGATGGAGGGAAGGTCATTGATGGAGCAGCTGAAGATGGTTGGACCTAGGACACTGCCCTGAGGAACTCCTGCAGCGATGTCCTGGGGCTGAGATCATTGGTCTCCAACAACCACAACTATCTTCCTTTGTGCTAGGCATGATTCCAGCCAGTGGAGAATTTTCCCCCTGATTCCATTTGACTTCAATTTTACTAGGACTCCTTGATACCATACTCAGTTAAAGGCTGCCTTGATGTCAAGGGCAGTCACTGTTACCTCACCTCTGTAATTCAGCTCTTTTGTCCATGTTTGGACCAAGGCTGTAATGAGGACTGGAGCCGAGTGGTCCTGGCGGAACCCAACTGAGCATTGGTGAGCAGCTTATTGCTGAGTAAGTGCTGCTTGATAGCACTGTTGACGACCCCTTCCATCACTTTGCTGATGATTGAGATTAGGCTGATGGGGTGGTAATTGAGCGGATTGCATTTGGCCTGCTTTTTGCGGACAGGGCATACCTGAGCAATTTTCCATTTTGTCGGGTAGATTCCAGTGTTGTAGCTGTACTGGAACAGCGTAGCCAAAGGTGCAGCTAGTTCTGGAGCATAAGTCTTCAGGACTACAGTCGGGATGTTGTCGGGGCCCATAGCCTTAGCTGTATCCAGTGCGCTCAGCCATTTCTTGATATCTTGTGGAGTGAATCGAATTGCCTGAAGATTGGCATCTGTGATGGTGGGGACTGCAGGAGGAGGCTGAGATGGATCATCCATTTGGCACTTCGGGCTGAAGATGGTTGCAAACGCTTCAGCCTTGTCTTTTGCACTCAATGAGTACTTTGTATCGGTGTTTACTAAGGAGATGGATGCTGACAAAATATCGGTAGACGTGGAAAAGGTAGAAGCAATGGAAGAGGTGAAAATTGATAGACAGGATATACTAGAAAGGCTGGATATGCTTAGAGTGGACAAGTCACCTGGTCCAGATGGCTTGCATCCCAAGTTGCTAAGGGGATTGGGGGAGGAGATAGCGGAAGGGCTTGCCATAATTTCCCAATCTTCCCTAGATGCGGGGGAGGTGCCTGAGGATTGGAAAGTGGCAAATGTGACACCATTGTTCAAGAAAGGGTGTAAGGACAATCCTAGTAACGACAGGCCGGTCAGTTTAACATCAGTGGTGGGTAAAGTTATGGTAACAATAATCAAGCAAAAAATTAACGGGCACTTGGAGAGGTTTAAGCTAATTAAGGAGAGCCAACACGGATTTGTAAAAGGCAGATTGTGTTTGACTAATCTAATTGAATTTTTTGATGAAGTAACAGAGAGGATTGATGAAGGGAATGCAATGGAAGTTGTCTACATGGATTTTCGGAAGGCGTTTGACAAAGTACCACATAGAAGGCTGGTTAACAAAATTGAGGCTCATGGAATAGGCGGGTCAGTGGCAGCTTGGATAAGGAATTGGCTTAAGGACAGAAAACGGCGAGTTGTGGTAAATGGCTGTTTTTCAGACTGGAGGATGGTAGACAGTGGTGTTCCCCAAGGGTCAGTGCTGGAGCCACTGCTTTTTTGATATATATAAATGACCTGGATATTGGAATACAAAGTAGAATTTCTAAATTTGCCGATGACACCAACCTTGGAGGTGTACAAATAGTGATGATGATACCAATCGATTGGAAAGGCTAGCAGAATGGGCAGACAAGTGGCAGATGGAATTTAATACAGAGAAGTGTGAGGTGATGCATTTTGGCAAAAGGAACAGGGAGAGGCAATATACACTTAATGGCACAGTTTTAAAGAGTGTGCAGGGACAGAGGGACCTGGGAGTTAATGTGCATAGGTCCCTGAAGGTGGCAGGACATATTGAGAGAGTAGTTAGCAAAGCATATGGGATCTTGGGCTTCATAAATAGAGGTATTGAGTACAAAAGTCGAGAAGTTATGCTTAACCTTTATAAAGTGCTGGTTAGGCCACAACTGGAGTATTGCGTACAGTTCTGGTCACCACACTTTAGGAAGGATGTGAAGGCCCTTGAGAGGATGCAGAGGAGATTTACCAGAATGGTTCCGGGGATGGGGGATCTTAGCTACAAGGATAGTTTGGAGAAGCTGGATTTGTTTTCATTAGAACAAAGGAGGTTGAGGGGTGATTTAACAGAGGTGTACAAGATTATGACGGATAGGCTAGACGGGGAAAGGCTGTTCTCACTAGTTGATGGTACAAGGACTAGGGGACACAGATTTAAGATTTTGGGCAAGAGATACAGGGGGAACGTGAGGAAAAACATTTTTACGCAGCGAGTGGTGATGACCTGGAATTCGCTGCCGACGGAAGTGGTGGAAGTGGAGACACTCAATGTTTCCAAGGGGAGACTGGATAGGCACTTGAGGGAAATAAACTTGCAGGGCTACTAGGTTAGAGCGGGGTAATGGGACTGACTGGATTGCTCTACAGAGAGCCGGCATGGACTCGATGGGCCGAATGGCCTTCTTCTGTGCAGTTATGACTCTATGACATGCTGGGCTCCACCATCATTGAGGATGGGGATATTCATGGAGCCACCTCCTCCCATTAGTTGTTTAATTGTCCACCACCATTCACAACTTGATGTGGCAGGACTGCAGAGTTTTGATCTGATCCGTTGGTTGTGGGATTGCTTAGCTCTCCCTATAGCATGCTGCTTCCAGCCACTTGTGGACGCAGCCGGTAGATCTAGCTGGGCACTGCAGTACCACAGGCCAATTACAAAGTAAATCTTCTCCACTCTTGCCCTTCAATCTCCCTTAATAACACCAGCAATCACAACATCTCTGTGTGAGATCAACTTTACTGTGAATTTCCACCTAATCATAGGCGGTATTAATGTGCATTTGCATCTACTGGGTTGAGTCTGAAGGGCTGGAATTTTCCCGTTGCCGAGCGAGCAGGTTTGGGGGCGGGTTGGCAGTAAAAATCGCCGAAATTGCCAGCGCGTCGGGAACCTTCCGTCACCCGCCGACTTCCACATTTAACTCGAGCGCGTTTGGAGGCGCGACACGGACCCGATCGGGAGAAGCTGGCCACCTCATTCATGTACTTAAATGCTTGTTGAGAGACCCTTAAGGGGGTCTTTAACGGCAGCTTTTGGCTTTAAATTCAGGAGCATGGGTATCACACACCTCAGGAATCTCACCTGTGAAAGGAAGGCGGAAGCTCAGTGGCCATTGTGCAAATCCATTAATTGAGAGCGGTGGAAAAGCACATAAATACTCCCACATTACACCTGATTACTTGGCTAATGGAAAGGCTCTTGCTGACTCCATTTTGTGTAGAGATTTAGCAGTCAGCATTTTGCAGGTCATTTCTGCAACCTCGGAAACCATTCTCACAACATTGCCAGTCGCTATCACAACATTGCACTTTACCTGCCATCTATAACATCAGCATGGGTACCACTTATGCTCTCTCACCTTGGACCTCAGAATCGGACCAAGATGAGCCCCAGCACCAACAGCACCAGTAAAACCAGCAGCAACCACAACAGCAGCTTTCTCCTCAGCGACCTGATGCTCCACACAAGAGAAGGGGTCAGCACAGGGCTAGACCGCGCCAGAGGCGATACCCCCAACACAGGATATACAAGCAGAGAATGAGCTTCCTGGACATGACTGAGCAACAATGGGCTGGATTTTGCCAATAGGGAACTTCTGTCCAACCCACGCTATTTTCCCTTGATTGACCTTGTTAAGCCCACCTAGCGGCCTTAGCAGGCCAATTAAGGGAAAGCCGGTTACAGAGGAATCAACGTATGACGTTTCATCTGTCAAAAATTTTTGACAGATGAATTGTCATCGTTTGACAGCTCAGTGAAGCTCTCAAACACTGACATTCTCTGTAGTTTGATGAGTTCTTGAATTCAAAACCTCATCAAACCTCTTTTGCAGAAATTAGATGGTTGTTGCATTGGAGAATGCAACGGCCATCTGTCATCTCTGCTGCAGAGGTGCGAGACTCTCCGCATACCCAACTCTTGAAGCCTGCAGGAAGAAACAAAGGTAAGTAAACTTTTTCTAACACTTTCCACTTACCTCACATACTCACCTCTCCATACTTGCACCCATCACTTACCTTCACAGCGCACTTTTGCACCCCTCCGACCCCTGCAGACCCACTACTCGCCTCAGTGACCCTGGCGGGGTTCGGAGCCTTTGGGAAGCCCGCACTTGTGTGGGCAAAATGGGGATAATCCTCTTATCTGCCTGTTAACTACGTGTTAACAGGCAGTTAAGTGGCACTAATCCCCTTCCCACCTCCAAGGAGACGGGACCCAGCGCGGGTCGGCTACCCGCCTCCTGGCAAGATGGCACAGAGGCGGGGTGGGCACCCACCCCCAAATTCATTCCATTTTCCCGGCAGTCCCGCCTCTATACCCACCTCCCCAGGGCTGGCAAGATCGCGCGCAATGCTTCAGGAGGCTCAGGCTAGCGCGCCAGGTCGTCGCAGACATTTGTAGCATGCTGCAACAAGACCTGCTGCCCAGAGGACCTGGTGGACATGCCTTACCAGTGGCTGTCAAAGTCACCACCGCCCTCAACTTCTTTGCCTCAGGCTCCTTCCAGGGATCTGCAGCAGACATTTGTGGGATCTTGCAGTTGGCCACCCACAGATGCATCGCCTAGGTGACCGATGCCATGTTTGACAAGTCAGCCAATTATGTAAACTTTGCCACTGATGAAACCAGTGTTACTGAGCAGACGCTCGGCTTTGCGGCTATGGCTGGCTTCCCACAGGTGCAGGGCATCAGCGACTACACACATATGGCCATCAAGGCACCCCCTCATCACCCAGGAGTGTTTGTGAACCGCAAGGGCTTCCACTCCCTCAATGAGCAGCTCGTCTGCAACAATAAAAAGATCATCATTCATGTGTGCGCCAGATTCCCTGGCAGCTGTCATGACTCTTTTGTGCTGAGCCAGTCCACCCTTCCTCAGCTCTTCGCACCTCCAAACAGACTTACTCGCTTGCTGCTTGGAGACAAGCGCTATCCACTGAAGACGTGGCTGATGACACCCTTGAGGAGCATTATAATGAGAGCCACATGCCCACCAGATGTGTCATAGAGCAAGCAATGGGCATGCTGAAGATGTGCTTCAGGTGCCTTGACAGATCTGAAAGAGCCCTTTAGTATGCACCAGCCACGGTCTCCAGAATCATCGTCGGTTGCAGCGCGCTGCACAACATAACGCAGCAGCGAGGATTGGAGCTGCAGGAGGAGCAAGGCGCAGAGTGCACAGCCTCTTCAGAGGAGGAGGAGGAGGAGGAGCAGGTGGAAGACAAGGAGGAGAAGGAGGAGGAACCTGAGTTGGAGATGGCACCAGCAGAGGCGCACATTGCTGCCCGGGAGGCCAGGAATGGCCTCATCATGGCCAGATTTACTTAACTTGCTCCAATGCATCCATATGGCTGCCACATGCTGTACTGAGTTCCCCTCCCCACAACAACACCATAAAGCATCCCTACAATGACCAAGCCTTTCGTCTCACCCAAACCCCCATTGCTCGAGGTAATGTCTCACCATTCATTCCAAGTGACAAAGCCACTTTCAAGGTAGCCGGCAAAAATGAACAAGTCATGCAAAGAAATACATAAGAACATAAGAAATAGGAGTAGGAGTAGGTCATTCGGCCCCTTGGGCCTGCTCCGTCATTCAATAAGATCATGGCTGATTTTCTACCTCAACTCCACTTTCCTGCACTATCCCCATATCCCTTGATTCCATTACTATCCAAAAAATGATCGATCTCTGTCTTGAATATACTCAACGACCGAGCCTCCACAGCCCTCTGGGGTAGAGAATTCCAAATATTCACCACCCTCTGAGTGAAGCAATTTCTCCTCATCTCAGTCTCCAACAAGCGAGAGTCCAACCACTGCCCCTTGACATTCAACGGCATTACCATCGCTGAATCCCCCACCATCAACATCCTGGGGGTCACCATTGACCAGAAACTTAACTGGACCAGCCACATAAATATTGTGGCTACAAGAGCAGGTCAGAGGCTGGGTATTCTGCAGCGAGTGTCTCACCTCCTGACTCCCCAAAGGCTTTCCACCATCTACAAGGCACAAGTCAGGAGTGTGATGGAATACTCTCCACTTGCCTAAATGAGTGGAGCTCCAACAACACTCAAGAAGTTCGACACCATCCAGGACAAAGCAGCCCGCTTGATTGGCACCCCATCCACCACCTTAAACACTCACTCCCTCCACCACCAACGCACCATGGATGCAGTGTGTACCATCTACAAGATGCACTGCAACAACTCACCAAGGCTTCGTCGACAGCACCTCCCAAACCTGCAATCTCTACCACCTAGAAGGACAAGGGCAGCAGGCACATGGGAACACCATCACTCGCAAGTTCCCTTCCAAGTTACACACCATCCTGACTTGGAAACATATCGCCGTTCCTTCATCATCGCTGTATCAAAATCCTGGAACTCCCTCCCTAACAGCACTGTGAGAGTACCTTCACCACAAGGACTGCAGCGGTTCAAGAAGGCAGCTCACCACCACCTTCTCAAAGGCAACTAGGGATGGGCAATAAATGCTGGCGTTGCCAGCGACACTCAAATCTCAGGAATGTATACATTTCCTAAATGGATGACCCCTTATTCTGAGATCGTGACCCCTGGTTCTAGACTCCCCAGCCAGGGGAAACATCCTCCCTGCATCTACCCCGTCAAGCCCTGTAAGAATTTTGTATGTTCCAATGAGATCACCTCTCATTCTTCTAAACTCTCGAGAACATAGGCCTAGTCTACTCAATCTCTCCTCATAGCACAATACCCCCATCCCAGGAATCAGTCTGGTGAACCTTTGTTGCACTCCCTCTATGGTAAGTATATCCTTCCTTAGGTAAGGAGACCAAAACTGTACACAGTACTCCAGGTGTGGTCTCAACAGAGCCCTATATAATTGCAGTAAGACGCCTTTACTCTTATACACAAATCCTCTTGTAATAAAGACAACATACCATTAGCTTTCCTAATTGCTTGCTGTACTTGCATGTTAACTTTCAGTGATTCGCGTACAAGGACACCCAGGTCCCTCTGAACACCAACATTTCCCAATCTCTCACCATTTAAAATATACTCTGCTTTTCTATTTTTCCTACCAAAGTGGATAACTTCATATTTCTCCACATTATATTCCATTTGCCATGTTCTTGCCCACTAACCTAGCCTGTCTATATCCCCTTGAAGCCTCCTTGCATCCTCCTCACAACTTACATTCCCACCTAGCTTTGTATCATCAGCAAACTTGGATATATTACATTTGGTCCCCTCATCCAAATCATTGATACAGATTGTGAATAGCTGAGGCCCAAGCACTGATCCTTGTGGTACCCCACTAGTTACAGCCTGCCAACCCAAAAATGACCAGTTTATTCCTACTCTCTGTTTTCTGTCCGTTAACCAATCTTCAATCCCCATGAGCTCTAATTTTGTTTAATAACCTCTTGTGTGGCACCTTATCGAATGCCTTCTGAAAATCCAAATACACCACATCCACTGGTTCCCCCTTATCTATTCTGCTAGTTACAACCTCAAAAAACAGATTTGTCAAACATGATTTCTCTTTCATAACTCCGTGTTGACTCTGCCCATCCTATTATTTTTTTCTAAAGTGCCCTGTTACCACATCGTTAATAATAGATTCTAGCATTTTCCCGACTACTGATGTCAGGCTAACTGGTCTGTAGTTCCCCGATTTTTCTCTCCCTCCTTTCTTAAATAGTGGGGTTACATTTGCTACCTTCCAATCCGCGGGAACCATTCTAGAATCTATGGAATTTTGGAAAATGACAACCAAAGCATCCATTATCTCTATAGTCACCGCTTTTAAAACCCTAGGATGTAGGCTATCAGGTCCAAGGGATTTATCGGCTTTCAGTCCCATTAATTTCTCCAGTACTATTTTTTTACTAATACTAATTTCTTTCAGTTCTTCATTCTCATTAGACCCTTGGTTCTCCACTATTTCCAAGAGGTTTTTTGCGTCTTCCTCCGTGAAGACAGACACCCTGGGCTGGATTTTACCAGCCCTGAGGAGGCGGTTCTGGAGGCGGGACTGCTCGGAAAATCCCAAAATATGGGAGCGGGTCCCAAACCGGCTCCCAAACCGGCTCCAACCAATCTTCCCGAGAGTCGGGTCCCCGATTTGCACAGGGTCCTCGATTTGCGCAGGGTCCCGACTCCTAGAGGCGGGAAGAGGATTACAGCCACTTAACTGCCTGTTAACAGGCAGTTAAGAGGCTTTTCCCCATTTTTCCACTGCTGCTGCGGGCTTCCGGACGTCGGGGAACCCCGCCAGGGTAAGTTAGGCGTAATGTGGGTCTACTGTAATTTTTGTGTGTATAAGACAGCTGCAGAAGTGGTTTAAAGGATTCAATGTGACACTGGTGAGTATCAGAGGTAAGGAAAAGTTATGAAAGTAATTTTTAATGTGTTTAGATGTTTCTGCAGGTGACAAGCTGTGAAGTGTTTGTGTAGGCTCATCTCATCGGGAGAAGTGACAGATGGCTTCTGCAATCTCAGCTGCAGCTGCCATCTGTTTTATCCTAAGGAGAGAGTAATTGGATAGCCTGGGTGCTCACCTTTGGACAGTGATTGTCATTGCTTGACAGCACCTCACTGCTGTCAAACACTGTCAAATCATCTGTCAACTGTGGTGCATATGCTTTTAAGAAAGCCAGCAGATGAAGCGTTATCAACTGATGTCATCTGACACCGGCTTTCCCTTAATTGGCCGGCAAGCCCGAAGGCCAATCAGGGGAAAATAGTGTCAGCTCGTCAGACGTCGCTGGGGGCGGGACTGGAACCCGAAAACCAGTAGTCCCGCCTCGAACTCAGCCTGCCAGGTAAGATTCCGCCAAAAGTATTTGTTTAATTTCTCTGCCATTTCCTTATTCCCCATTATAATTTCTCCTGTCTCAGCCTGTAAGGGACCCACGTTTACTTTCACTAATCTTTTCCTTTTTACATACCTATAGAAGCTTTTACAGTTTTTATGTCTCTCGCTAGTTTACTCTCATTCTATTTTCCCTTTCTTTATCAATTTCTTGGTCCTCCTTTGCTGAATTCTAAAGTCCTCCCAATCCTCAGGCTTACTAATCTTTTTGGCAACATTATAAGCATCTTCGTTTAATCTAATACTATCTTTAATTTCTCTTGTTAGCCACGGTTGGACCATTTTTCTCGTGGTGTTTTTTTTCCTTAAGGGAATGTATATTCGTTGTGAATTATGAATTATTTCTTTAAATGTTTGCCATTGCTTTTCTACTGTCATATCTTTTAATCTAGTTTTCCAACCTGCCCTAGTCAACTCGCCTCTCATACCTATGTAGTTTGTTTTGTTCAAGCTTAGGACCCTAGCTTTGGACTTAACTAAATCACTCTCAAACTCAACAGAAATTCTATCATATTATGATCACTGCTCCCCAGAGGCTCCTTTACTACAGGGTTATTAATTCACCTTTTCTCATTGCACAGTACCAGATCTAAAATAGCCAATTCCCTCCTAGGTTCCTTGACATACTGGTCTAGAAAACTATTCTGAATGCATTCCATGAATCTTCCTCTGCACTATTTCTGCAAATTTGGTTTGCCCAGTCTATATGAAAGTTAAAGTCCCCCATGATTAATGTATTACCCTTGTTACAAGCATCTCTAATTTCCTGATTTATACTCTGCCCAACACTACAACCACTGTTAGGGGGGCCTATAGACTACTCCCACTAGTGTGTTCTGCCCCTTGTTGTTTCTTAGCTCCACCCAAACTGATTCTACATTTTGTTTTTCCGAGCCAAAATCCTTTCTCTCTACTGTCTTTATTCCCTCCATTATTATCAGGCCTACCCCTCCTCCTTTTCCATTCTGCCTGTCTCTTCTAAAAGTCAAATATCCTGGTATATTTAGTTCCTAACCTTGGTCACTCTGCAACCACGTCTCTGTAATGGCTATTAAATCAAACCCATTTGCTTCTATCTGCGATATTAATTCATCTATTTTGTTGCGAATGCTTCGTGCATTCAGATATAGTATCTTTAGCTTTAACTTTTAAAAATTTTCCCTGATGTCACTTTAGTCACTAATGCCCTGTTACCTTTATTAATCTTTCTGTCCCTTCCTGACCCACACTGCTTATCTTTACCCTGATCACTACTCTGCTCTACAGCCTTGACATTTCTCTTACTGTTTTTGAATTTACCCTTTCCTGCATCCTCCCACCCCCTCTTCATTAGTTTTAAGCCCTATCTACTGCCCTAGTTATTCAATGTGCCAGGACACTGGTACCAGCCCGGTTTAAGTGGAGGCCATCCCTATGGAACAGCTCCCTCTTTCCCCAGTAAAATACATTTATCTGTGTCATAAAAATAACTGAAACTTAACACTAACATTTGTTCATGCACCCATGTGCATACCCCTGTGCATCTATTTTGTGCCTTTTTTCTTTTCCAAGTGCTTCTACGAAGTGCAATCCCAATGGCTTCAGCAGAGGTAGAGGCAGGCTGCTCACTTTCCTGCTGTGACTGGTTAGACACTTTTGGCAGCCTGTGTTTTGGAGCCTGTGAGGGCCCCGCCAAAGTCTGCTCCTCCAGCGCTTTGAGAAGAGCCCCCACTTCCATGTCCCCTCTCACCATCATCCATCTCATGGGCCACCCGCACTTCCCTGCTAGCAAGGAGTTGGAGAGCACCTTGCTGCACAGCAGTGGGGCGATGAACGCCCAAGTCTACGGTTATATCCCTCCTAGAGATGAGGTCTATGAGCGTCTACCCTCTGTTGTCCACAGCAAGCATGTTCTCGTGGGACTGGCGCATTTGCTGCTCCATGCAGGTGGCCATCCTTTCCATGGAATGGCACATCGTTGCCATCGCCTGCGACATGGTGGTGTTCATGTTGGAGGTGGACTCCTCCATTCTCTGCACATTTGCAGACATCAAAGCTGCAAAAACTGCCAGAGCCTCATACAGTTGTTGCTGCCCCTCCAAGATCACCCTCTTTCTTGATGGCCCCCGAGGCTCAGTGTCTGCATGCAGCTCAGCAGAGCTTGGAGCATCCTATGCCCTCCGGCGAGGAGTCTCCACTGCTGTCCCTGTTAACACCATCTGCTCTTGCTCATTTGTGCAGTGTGAGACACCAGGTGAAAACAGTACTCCAGCTTGCACTTGGGTCTGCTGACGCTGCACCCTCAGAGGCTGGGGCTTCCTCTGAGGAGTCGTCTTCCTCCTCCGGCTGGACAGTGGTTGGGGTGAGGGGGCACTTGATGGACCTGTGGGAGAGTAAAGAGATGATTTAGAAATGTTATATTAAGAATGGGTAATGTTACCATTATGCACATGATGAAAATTCACTGGCTGCTGACGTCAGTCACCATATGAGTGACTGCTGTATGCCATGTGGCTGTATGAGATGTAATTCTGTCAGCAGATTGCTGGGATGACCCCCTCTCTTCGTCTCCCATCGCCAGCAGCTTTGCAACTCGAGATACCTCCAGGGCCTCCTCCTCTGCTGGAGTCAATTGTGTGAATATTGGAGTGCCACCTCCGGTTCTCTGTCTTTCCCTATTGTTCGAGGCTCTCGTCTCCTGCAAGGAGGGAAAGATGAGAACTTTGAGTGAGAGTGATGGAATGAGTGTAAGGAATGGATGGGTTACATCTGTAGAGGGTGGCTATGAGGGAGTGGCCTGTCTTTGCCAAATGGCCTCCTTCTGTAGTGTTTTTTTAATTCGTTTTTATGGGATGTGGGTGTCGCTGTCAAGGCAGCATTTATTGCCTATCCCTAATTGCCCTTGAGAAGGTGGTGGTGAGCCGCCTTCTTGAACCGCTGCAGTCCGTGTGGTGAAGGTACTCCTTCTGTAGTGTTACTTGCTATGATTGCATTAGGATGAGGGTGATTGTCAGTGGTGGTTAGTCAGGTGGGGATGTGAGTAGGTACATAGACAGAGAGGGATGGCTGGATGTGCAAGGTACGTTGGTGTGAGGAATGATGGGCAGGAGTAGGCTTGGGAAGGCAGAGTGATGGGGATGTGTTGACAGGCACATCAGGATGAAGGTAAGTGTGGCATTGCACTCACCTTTCCTGACCTCATGAGATCATTGAATCTTTTCCTTCACTGGATCCATATCTTCCTGACAACATCCCTGCTGCTGACCTCCACTGCAATCTGCACCATGCTGTTTTGGTTTCTTTCGGCGTTCTTTTATGCCTATCAGCAGGGAAGAGGACCTCCCTGCGTGCTCTCACTACCTGCACCAGAACATGGAGGGATGCATTGCTAAACCGTGGTGCGGTCCTCTGCCTTTGTGTATCCATGAGTGACACTTTTTTCACCTTTTTAATAGTAGCCAGACCTCTGGAAATTACCTTGCACACTCCTTCATCAACCTTCAAATGAGATGAGTGCAAGGTTGGTTTAAATATCGGCGCTGGAAATGGGTCATCGATTACGTCATCATACCGCTCCATTTAATTGGGCCGGGAAACGCGCATGACTGGTTTAATTGGGGCCATTAAGTAAAAGTCGTACCGAACAACGTGCTGCTCACAACATCGCGTTCCTGACCTGCTACGCGCCCCGCACGCACAAAACCCGACTCCAAGGTAAAGATTCCGGCCCTAGTTTCATATAGAATCCTTAATTTGCAAAGAAAGGGAACTTTCATCCCAATAGTGAGGGGTGAATTCAAACCCAAGGCTTTATACTCTTGGAAAGCCTGCCAGCCAATAAAGGTTCTGTGCCCTGTCCAGTTGGTGTCTCCTTTTTATTGGGAAAGTGATAAAGGTAGCAAATGTTGTGCCAATCACTTAGTTTATACAGATATGAATTGCAGACTGGCTTACCCGGCAAATATCTACAGGAAAGATCATGTTGCATGGAAGTTTAAAACCACTGTGACTGTCACAGCTATGGGAAGAACTGTCCCAGCCCTTGAGAGTGTCAGCCCTCAGCAGACAATATAGCATGGTGCCTCTGTAGTGAAGCAGAGGTGCTGAAGAGGGGTGTCCTCTGACATACATCTAGAGAGGAATGGCATGGTCTGTACAGATGGGTCTTTGGGTGTTGATGGGGGCGAACATGAAGCGGAAGGTGTCATTGGGCCTGAAGATTTTGTCTCCTTATAAATTGATCCTCCTCATCCAATTCAGGCAGCACTATTGGAACACACAAAGAGATTCTCATACTTCCAAATTTGTTCCCAATTTGCTGCATTGCCAGATCATCAGAAAAATGTTCCTTAGCAAACTAAAACCTTAACAAGCAGATACAAATACACAGAAAAAAGTATTTATAATGTTCATTGTAGAATTAAATGCTCACTTGAAAAAAAAATCTACATTTCAACACGAACTTAAACACCAACAACCTTTTTGTAATAATTAGTCCAAAGTAGCCCAGGACCAATGGGCTCTTGTGTACCCATTTAAAATGAGCAAAGTGCACAGAGCTTCGCCCAAAGTTATGATATTCAGACTGGGTCCTCATTTCAATAATTTAAGTAAAAAATATTGGTTTGGCTTGCCTGTAGCACTGCTTGATTTCTCCCTCAAATTCACCTATTGCAGAATCTTATAAAATTGGCACTCATATTCTCCGTATGAGAGATCTATTATGGCATTGCTCACAATTACAGTTCGTCCATGAGATGGGGAGTGAGCATCCAGTTGCAAAATGGAGCAAATGGGAGGGGTGGAATAGAGCAGTAGAGCAGGGAATGTAACACAGAGCCAGGGAGTGGAGCAGTTGTGTGAAGTAGGAGCTGGACTGGATGTGGAGCAGATCACAAAGATGACATGCAGTCAGATCCTGTTGATTTTACATAGAATTACACAGAATCCACAGCACAGCACAGAAATAGGGGGCCATTTGGCCTAACTGATCTATGCCAATGTTTATACTCCACACAAGCCGCCTCTCACTCTAATTATCTCTTTGCTTCTCCCCTTAGATGCATCAATGGTATCTGCTTCAACACTCCATGCGGCAGCAAATTCCACATTCTCAGCACTCTCTATATAAAGAAATTTCTCCTAAATTCTTTACTTGACCTGTTAGTGGCTATCTTTTATATTTATGTCCCCTTGTTCTAAACTCACCCACAAGTGGAAACAATTTCTCCACATCCACCCTATTGAACCCCTTCATAATTTTAAAGACCTTGTTCAGTTCTCCTCTTCGTTATCTATTTTCCAGAGAAAAGAGCCCCAGCCAGCTCAATTTTTCCTGATAATTTCATCCTCTCAATTCTGGTAGCATCCTTGTTAAATTTTTTCTGCACTTTCTCAAGAGTTTCACTATCCTTTTTGTAGAATGGAAACCAGAACTGCACACAATATTCCAAGTGTGGTCTAAACAAGGTTCTATATAAATTTAACATTACCTCCCTGTGTTTGTATTCTATTCCTCTCGAGATGAACCCCAATACTTTGTTTGCACTCTGTATGACCTTATCAAGTTGTGTTGCCACTTTTAGCAATTTAGGTATCTGTATTCCCAGATCTCTTTACTCCTCTACCCCATTTAGTTTTTTACCTACCAGGGAATAAGTGGTCTCCTTATTCCTCCTTCCAAAATTAAACATCTCACACTTCACTATATTGAATTTCATTTACCATTTATCTGCCCACTCTGCAAGCCTCTTTATGTCTTCCTGTATTTTGATGCCCTCCCTACATTGTTAGCTATAGCCCCAATTTGGCATCATCAATACATTTCGACACAATGGGGACAATTTTAACATGGGTGAGTGGGTGGGAGTGAGTACGGATGGGGGGTTAAATAGTCAAAAAATTGGGATCGAACCTCCCGGGGTGAGGGAACGGACGCCCTTGGGATCAGACCCCCCCCACCCTGGGGTCGGGGATCAGACTTAACTGGTCCTACAGCCTCCTCCAGTGCGTGCCACCCCTCCGGCTGGAAGCCAAGGTTGTCAATCAGGCTGACTTCTGGCAGGGAACCTGCCAATAATGTAAGATGCACACTGTGGACTTAAATCTCCACAGCACAGAAACCCCGACTTCCAGGTTTTCCACCCGCTACCAGACACCCCCGCTCCCAGCATGTCAGTAAGTAAAAATTCCCCCAATACCTCCAATTTCTGAGTCCCAATCATTTACATATATATGGTGGACAAAGTTGTCCCAGTACCAATCTCTGCGGGACACTGCTTTCCATTTCTACCAGTTCGAAAAATTTCCCTTAACTCCTACCCTCTGTTTTGTAGCTATTGTTTAATCCATTCTGCTACCTGACCTCTGACTCCACACGCACCGACCTTTGTCAGGAGTTTCTTGTCTGTAAATAGAAAGGACACATTAACACTTCAGTGATGTCCAAGGCATGATATCTGGGGTGTGATGGGTACAGACACTCACTAGACATAAGAATTGTGTATATATAGATTTAAATTATTGTTTTGCAGATTTCCTGTAGGACACTGTTTGATCAAACATTGAAAGCTATTGTATAAAACCTCCTGTAATGCAGTCATTTCATGTTAAACATTTAATGTAACAAAATTTAGTATTAATGTGAATATCTTACTTTGCTACTGAGTAAAAGGCTGCTCAGTCTGTTGCTTTTGGTCAGTCTTTATCTTATGTGTCCTAAAATGGCAAGAACCTCATCATTAAAAGGTTTTCAGTTCGTCTGATTATATTATGATTTAAAGACTCCTAAAATTTTATAGGTTTCACTGAGTCATGTCTGGAGGATTCCATGAAGAGGCCTAACTCTTGGTGTAGCCAGCTCTGTGTTTACAGCAAACCCCAGCAAATGCCTTTTATGCACTTTCTTTCCATTACTGACTTAAGTGAGGAAAAACCATTTTACTACAGAAATCAGCCTGTGCCAAGAAATTACCTAATAGCAGTTCAGCTCTGAGTGGATTTATCAAACTTTACACCCAACATGAATGAAGTTTTGTATTACATAAAATGACAGTGTCTCTCTTACTCGACTTACAAAGGCTCGACATTAAATTAATGAAACTAACCCAACATTTCTAATAGTAATACCAGTATTTGAAGTCTTATCAAAAGCCCCACTATTGTTTGAAATAGTTCTATTGGAAAAATATGGCAGTGTTTATTTACTAGCACTTTTTCTGTGAAGTTTACTGCAACTGTCTTAGGGAGAAGAAGGGCAATTTTACAAGTTAGTGTTCCTAGCATACTAATTATTAGAAAATCGTGACGACAGAGCCCAAATTTTCAACATGCACTGCCAGTGGGTGAGGTTCCCTGCAGAAGACTCATAAAATTACCCTTAAAATACGTTATTCATGTAAAGGTTTGGTGTGTAATATATGTTATGATTTTGAAGCTACTGTTGCTCTGTGCATACAGAATTGGGTCCCGTGTAGCTATAAACTGTGGGGATGAATGTTTTCAGCTGTTCTGTCAGAAACCACCATAACGGCTCGGAAAAAAGCAGGGACCCGGCTATCCCAGGTCCTGACCTTTATTAGGAAATCCTATTCGACCTTGTAAGGGGCAGAGCTTCCACCTGCTCCATACAAGGCCAGTTATGTCAGATGTCAGAGGGCAAGGGCCGAGGACTGGAACTCCCTAGGCTGGGAGTTCCTATTTCCCCGGCCCATAAGGGACCCATTGTAAGACTGGAGGCCAGTAAACCCAATGAGATGAGGAGTGGAAGAGGGCCCCATGGGCGAGGGGGTAGGGTGTCCAGGCTAGGAGAGATTTTTTTTAAACTCTTAACATTGGCCTCTTTGCACAGGGGATCAAGGTGGGGAATGCATAGGGTCTCTGGGAAGCAAACATAGTTACTCCCCCGATGGAGTTTCCAGCAATAAGGGACAGGCAGGCACCTTAGATATGCCTGAAGTGGTGCGGATGCCAATGCAAATGAGGTGTCTTCCCATTGATTCTCCAAACTCTGGTGAGGTCCATGCTGGAGTATATCAGCAGGCACAATCCCAGTGTTAATGCCGAGCTCGTGGCCCATGCATTTTCAGGGCCAGTATATCTATTTACATGCTGCTGTTGAGTTGTTTTATTAATAACAGTGGCTCTCCTGTGATATTGCTCACAGTAAGTTGGAGGATATGCTGTTGATAAGGACAGGAGCATTATACTATCTAATGAGCAATGTATTATTTTGCTGCACAGTTGGAGCATTTAAGACTGCAAGGTTAAATTGCTGTAACTTTGGCCTGAGGTTAGTTAGAGGCAAAATGCTCTTAAAGACATTAAGACTGGCAGTTTGTTGTAAACACCAAGCTCTTCTGAGCATCAGAAGAACTCTTCTTTAAATGCCTGCTCTCTCTTAGAACTGACTAAACTCTAGGTTAGTTTGGACAAAGTCAATCAGGCACAGGCCCATTCTGGCAGATTTGTCCTTCAGGACTCAACCAGCTGAGTCAGTGGTGGTACTACTGAGCCACTCATGGTGGTGCACAGTAAAGTCCCTATCCAGACTACATTTGTATCCTTGCTTCTCTCAGTGCTTCTTCCAAGTGGGACTGATTCGACATTTGTGGGGGGAGCAGGGGAGGCGCAGAATGATAGGTGGTAATCAGCAGGAGGTTTCTTTGACATGGTTTGACCTGAAGCCCTGAGACTTTATGGAGTCCAGAGTCAATACTGAGGATGCCCATCCAACTGTATAACAATGTACCCTCACCTATGATGGGTTTATCCTACTGGTGGGACAGGATGGTGATGGCGGAGCCTGTGATATTGGCTGAAAGATATATAAGGTTGTTGTTTGATTAGTCTGTGGGACAGTTATCCCAACTTGATCGAGCTGGAATGCCTGAGCTGATCTGATGCCTGGGGAATTGCTGATAGGCCCAGCTGATATTTCTCTTACTATTTTGTTTGGTAGCAGGTGTTTTACATCTGAATGGCTTGCATGGCTATCTCAGAGGGTTTAAGATTTAAACACATATCGTGGGACTGGTGTGGAGTAAAGATTAGTGGGGAACATAAAAGGGAACCCAAAAATCTTTTATAAACATATAAAAAGTAAAAGATTAGTTAAAGGAATGGTGGGGCTGATTAGGGAGAAAGAAGGAAATCTTCTTGTGGAGGCAGAGGGCATGACTGGGGTACTGAATGAGTACTTTGCATCTGTCTTCACAAAAGAAGAGGATGAAGTTAATACGATAGCAAAATACTGCAGATGCTGGAAATCCGAAATAACAACAGAAAACGCTGGAAAAACTCAGCAGGCCAGGCAGCATCCGTGGAGAGAGAAAGAGAGTTGACGTTTCAGGTCGATGACCTTTCATCAGAACTGGGAAGAGCTGGAAATCAAATAGATTTAAGGCCAGGGTAAAGCTGGGAAAAGGGGGAGGGGATAAAGGAACAAAGGAGGAGATGAAGAGACATTAAGAGACATTAAGAGATATGCAAGGCTAGAGGTGGTGTTAATGTGACAGATTAAGGCTGAATGAAGTGTGAAATCTACTGGCAGAATGAAGGACAGCTGCCAGCTTCTAGGAGGAAAAAAAAAAAGGTGGGGGGGACAAATAAAAGGGTGGATAAAATAAAATATAAATGTGATTGGAGCTGAGGTTATGATCTAAAATTGTTGAACTCGATATTAAGTCCAGAGGGCTGTAGCGTGCCTAAACGAAAGATGAGGTGCTGTTCCTCGAGCTTACGCTGAGCTTCCGTGGAACAGTGTATTAGGCCGAGGACGGTGAGGTCAGAGTGGGAGTGAAGCGGTGAATTAAAGTGACAGGCCACCGGGAGCTCGGGGTCCCCCTTACGGACTGATTTTCCAGCTCTTCCCAGTTCTGATGAAAGGTCATCGACCTGAAACGTCAACTCTCTTTCTCTCTCCACGGATGCTGCCTGGCCTGCTGAGTTTTTCCAGCGTTTTCTGTTGTTATTTCGGATTTCCAGCATCTGCAGTATTTTGCTATCGTATTAGTGTTTGGTTCACTGCCACCTCTCTTCTTGGAATGCCTACCTTGAAGAAGTTCTGCTCTTCTCTTCGACGGGATTTCCGTTTGGCTCTTCAACCTTGTTCATCTTCATTGATTTCAGTTTCCCTTCTCGTGTTTGATCAGGTATCTGCCAAGACTCGGTTTCACAGCCACATTACTTTCCTCAGCAACTGTCTCCGGTTCCGACTTATCCCACGTGGATTCCAACTAAACTTCCACCCTTCGTGTTTCGGATCCACCCAGGATTACAAATATCTCCAAGATATTCATCGTTCCTCGAACTACTGCTCTCGCCGCATCTTGAGATCCACGCTCAATGCCATGCGGCGCCACATGAACACTCTCGACATCTCTCTTCAGCAGCACCGACGCACTCTATCTCAAAGCTGTCCGGGTCCACAGTTCCATTTCATCCTTAGACTCATCCGACGCTTCAACAAAAAACTTTTCTTCTTCCTTTCCGATGTCAAGGATCGCAAGCTTCAACAACTCTTGGACACTAAAGCCCCTCCGGAACCTTCTTCCCCTTCACTTTCCTCTGACCCCCCTTCTCCCAATCTCACCCCCTGCCGCGTTTTCACTATCCCCTCTGACCTTCCCCTCTCTGACTCCGAACGATCAGTCCTCAGCAAAGGCCTGAGCTTCATCCCCTTACGCCCCCATCTCAATGAATTTCGAGCTCGGCACGATGCTGAGCTCTTTTTCCGCCGCCTCCGTCTCCGTGCCCACTTCTCTGGCCAGGAGTCTTCCCCCCGCACGGCTGACCCTTTCTCCCGCTTTCAGAATTCTCGTTCCACCTGGACCCCTCCCTCTGGCCTCTTACCCTCTCTTGATCTTTTCATTGCTAACTGCCGCCGTGACATCGGCCAGCTCAATTTCTCTGCTCCCCTCACTCACTCCAACCTACCTCCCTCTGAACTTGCAGCACTCCATTCTCTCCGATCCAACCCTGACATTGTCATTAAACCTGCTGACAAGGGTGGCGCTGTTGTTGTTTGGCGAACCGACCTCTACCTAGCGGAAGTTGAACGCCAACTCTCTGACACCTCCTCCTACCTCCACCTGGACCATGACCCCACTACCGAACATCAAGCCACCGTGTCCAAGACTGTCACTGACCTCATCTCCTCTGGAGATCTTCCCCCCACGGCCGCCAACCTCATAGTTCCCCAACCCCGCACAGCCCGCTTCTACCTCCTTCCCAAGATCCACAAACAGGACTGCCCCGGTAGACCCATCGTTTCAGCCTGTTCTTGCCCCACGGAACTTATCTCTTCCTATCTCGACTCTATTTTTTCTCCCCTTGTCCAGTCTCTTCCCACCTACATCCGCGACTCTTCCGATGCCCTCCGCCATTTTAACAGTTTCCAGTTTCCCGGCCCCAACCGTCTCCTCTTCACTATGGACGTACAATCCCTCTACACCTCCATTCCCCACCAGGATGGCCTGAGGGCGCTCCGCTTCTTCCTTGAACAGAGGCCCAACCAGTCCCCATCCACCACCACCCTCCTCCGCCTGGCTGAACTTGTTCTCACATTGAACAACTTCTCCTTTGACTCTACCCATTTCCTCCAAATTAAAGGTGTTGCTATGGGTACCCGCATGGGTCCTAGCTATGCCTGCCTTTTCGTGGGATATGTGGAACACTCTTTGTTCCAGTCCTACTCGGGTCCCCTCCCTCACCTCTTTTTCCGGTACATTGATGACTGTATCGGTGCCGTCTCCTGCTCTCGCCCTGAACTAGAACATTTCATTCACTATGCTTCCAATTTCCACCCTTCCCTCACCTTCACATGGTCCATCTCCGACTCTTCTCTTCCCTTCCTCGACTTCTCCATCTCCATCTCTGGGGATAGGTTATTGACTAACATTCACTACAAGCCCACCGACTCCCACAGCTACCTGGACTACACTTCCTCCCACCCCGCCTCCTGTAAGGACTCTATTCCATTCTCCCAGTTTCTCCGTCTCCGCCGCATCTGCTCTGATGATGCCACCTTCCATACCAGTGCTTCCGACATGTCTTCCTTTTTCCTCAACCGAGGATTCCCCTCTACCGTGGTCGACACGGCCCTCGACCGTGTCCGTTCTATCTCCCGCACATCTGCCCTCACCCCTGCCCCTCCCTCCCGGAACCACGATAGGGTTCCCCTTGTCCTCACCTTTCACCCCACCAGCCTCCACATTCAACGGATCATCCTCCGCCATTTCCGCCACCTCCAGCGTGATCCCACCACCAAACACATCTTCCCCTCACCTCCCCTTTCAGCATTCCGCAGGGACCGCTCCCTCCGCGACACCCTAGTCCACTCCTCTACCACCCCCAGCACCCCTTCCCCTTCGCCCGGCACCTTCCCGTGCACGCGCAGGAGATGCAACACATGCCCTTATACCTCCCCTCTTCCCACTGTCCAGGGCCCCAAACACCCCTTCCAGGTGAAACAGCGATTTACTTGTACTTCCTGCAATTTAGTATACTGTATTCGCTGCTCACGATGTGGACTCCTCTACATTGGGGAGACCAAACGCAGATTGGGTGACCGCTTTGCGGAACACCTCCGTTCAGTCCGTAAGGGGGACCCCGAGCTCCCGGTGGCCTGTCACTTTAATTCACCGCTTCACTCCCACTCTGACCTCACCGTCCTCGGCCTAATACACTGTTCCACGGAAGCTCAGCGTAAGCTCGAGGAACAGCACCTCATCTTTCGTTTAGGCACGCTACAGCCCTCTGGACTTAATATCGAGTTCAACAATTTTAGATCATAACCTCAGCTCCAATCACATTTATATTTTATTTTATCCACCCTTTTATTTGTCCCCCCCACCTTTTTTTTTCCTCCTAGAAGCTGGCAGCTGTCCTTCATTCTGCCAGTAGATTTCACACTTCATTCAGCCTTAATCTGTCACATTAACACCACCTCTAGCCTTGCATATCTCTTAATGTCTCTTAATGTCTCTTCATCTCCTCCTTTGTTCCTTTATCCCCTCCCCCTTTTCCCAGCTTTACCCTGGCCTTAAATCTATTTGATTTCCAGCTCTTCCCAGTTCTGATGAAAGGTCATCGACCTGAAACGTCAACTCTCTTTCTCTCTCCACGGATGCTGCCTGGCCTGCTGAGTTTTTCCAGCGTTTTCTGTTGTTATTTAGGATGAAGTTAATGTCGGAGTGGGGCGGGGGGGGGGGGGGAGTAGAGATATTGGATAGCGTAAAAATAGATAGAAAGGTGCTAAATAGGTTGGCATCACTCAAAGTTAACAAGTCACCTGGTCCAGATAAGATGCATCCTATGTTGCTGAGGGAAGCTAGGATGGAGATAGCAGAAGCTCTGACCATAATCTTTCAATTCTCCTTGAATATGGGAGTGGTGCCAGAGGACTGGACTATTGCAAATGTTACAGCCCTATTCAAAAAAGGGGAGGGATAAATCTGTTAACTACAGGACAATCTGTCTAACGTCAGTGGTGGTAAAACTACTAGAGACCATTGTCAAGGACAAAATTAATTCTCACTTCGAGAAGCATGGGTTAATAAAAGATAGCCAGCACAGATTTATTCAACTCAAATTGTGTCTGACTAACATTACTGAGTTCTTTGATGAAGTAACAGAGAGGGTTGATGAAGATAGTGTAGTAGATGTTGTATATATGGACTTTCAAAAGGCATTTGATAAAGTACCACATAACGGACTTATTCGTAAAATAGATGCACATTGGATTAAAGGGACATTGGTAACTTGGGTAATGGATGTTGGTGAATGGATGGTTTTCTCACTGGAGAGAAGTATGCAGTGGGGTCCCCCAGGGATCAGTATGCGGACCATTGCTTTTCTTGTTATATATAAATGACCTGAACTTGGGTGCAGGGAGTACAATTTCAAAGTTGCGGATGATGCAAAACTTGGCAAGTAGTAAATAGTGAGAGGATAGTAGCAGACTTCAGGAGGACATAACCAGACTGGTGAAATGGACAGACACATGGCAGGTGCAAATAATGCGGATAAGTATGAAGTGATGCACTTTGGAAGGAAAAACATGGAGAGGCAGTATAATCTAAAAGGTACTATTTTGAGGGGTTGCAAGAGCAGAAGGACCTGGGGGTGTATATTCATAAATCTTTGAAGGTGGCAAGTTGATAAGGCAGTTAAGAAAGTGTATGGGATACTTGACTTTGTAAAAAGGGGCAAAAACAAGGAAGTCATGCTAAACCTTTGCAAATCATTGGTTCGGCCTCAGCTGGAGTAGTGTGTATAATTCTGGGCACCACACTTTAGGAAGGATGTCAAGGCCTTGGAGAGGGTACAGAAGAGGTTTACTACGATGACACCAGGGATGAGGAAGTTCAGTTATGTGGAGAGATTGGAGAAGCTGTGATTCTTCTCCTTAGAGCAGAGAAGGTTAAGGTAGACCTAATAGAGGTATTCAAAATTATGAGGGGTTTTGATAAAGCAAGCAGGGAGAAACCATTTCCTCTGGCAAGTGGGTCAGTAACCAGAGGTCATAGATTTAAAACAATTGGCAAAAGAACTAGCAGGGAAATGAGGAGAAATTTTTTTCACACAGAGGGTTGTTAAGATCTAGAACTCACTACCTGAAAGGGTGGTGGAAGCAGATTCCATAGTAACATTCAAAAGGCAATTGAACATGTACTTGAAGAGGATTAATTTGCTGGCTACGGGGAAAAAGCTGGGGTGTGGGACTAAATTGGACAGCTCTTTCAAAGACACAGGCATGATGGGCCAAATAGCCTCCTTCTGTGCTGTAAGATTCTATGGGGGAGAAATTCATTATCGCCCAGGAATGGACGCTAACTTTGGAAAAGTTTGAGATTTAGTGCCAGGCACTTGTGAACCTGTGTCAGTAAGTAAGAGCAGGCCAAGTCCAAGGAGCCGGACGACTCAACCAGCTGAACTCATGGCAGATCCACGCCCCAGGGAGAGAGCCCACAGATTTTCAGACCAAACATTGGAGGAGGTGGTGTCCACTGTGGAGAGACGGAGGGTGGTGCTCTACCCGGCAAGTGGCAGGAGGCCCTCGCCGCAAGTCTTCCGTGCCATGTGGAGGGAGGTTGCCCATCAACTCTCGGGCAGCACTGTAGTCCCCAGGACCCATACACAGTGCAGAAGAAATTTAACAACCTCACTGGGGTGGTCAGGGTGAGTCAATGCCTCAACAAATGCTACGTACCACCGTCTGAGCCACAGTCTGCACACATTGGCCAAAGCACCACACCCCCAGCACTCACCCACCAACAATCTCCACCTACCAACACTCACACCCACATCTCACACAATGACAGCTATTCAACTGTAGCAGGCACATCACCCAGACACATTGCTCCACACTCACTCACACGCTTTCCTTTCTCTTGCAGGCTAAGATGGCTCACAAGAAGAAGGAGCAGGAGCGCACAGGCGGGGGACAAGCCAACACCCAACCACTGTCTGCGCTGGAAAATAGAGTGCTGCAGATTATTGGGTGCCAGATGGTGGGCGCCGTGGCCACTGGCGACGTTGACCTCCTTGGGGACAACAACAGTATGCTCATCCCTACTCCTTCTTCTCACATCCCACTTCCCCCTCACTTTCACACTTTCCAGCTAATCATGCTGTATGCATTCAATTCTCCCTTCCACCTTAACCCGTCCCTTGTGCCTTTATGCTTTCAGATGAGCAAGCACTGGAGCAGCCGTTGAGAGCGATGCGGGAGAAGAGGAGGAGGAAGAACACACCGTGTCTCTGCATGTCTCACTCGCAGGCACCAGCTCAGACACTGGCATTATGCGTTCTTTAGAGGCTAGTATAGTAGTGGGTGCTGCACAGGGTGATGCCCTGGGAATGAGCGGGCTGCAGCAAGGCCAGGGAGAAAGGGTAGCTCGGGGGCCAGCTCCCCGCAGAACGAGTTCTGCTGCACAGGACACAGATGAGGACCTCGATGGGGAGGCCTTTAGAAGAAGGGTGATGGGCATGCACACGGAGATCATAGGTGCAATGACAAGGGTGCCCAAGAGCCTGTCGGCAATGGTAAGGAGCGTGGAGGAGTCTGGCTCCAACATTGCACAAAGCTCTGCGCACACCATGGAGCCCATCTTTTCCAGTCTGGAAACGATGGTAGACTCCCAGAGAGACCGTGGCGATCCAGACCTGATGCCGCGTGTGATGGCCGATCTGGCAGCTTCCACTGCAGCACAGGTAGAAGCGACGCAACGTCTTAGTGCTGTAATGCAGTCTATGGTTGGTGCCATTCAATCTCAGACAGCTCTCATGCAGTCTCAGCTTGATGCCAGGCAAGCTCTTACTGCTGCCATCGTGGCTGGGTTTACCACCGTCGACCGGGGCTTTCACGGTGTCGCAGCAAGCTGCAACAGATTGCTAGGGATGCTGAGGGAGAATGGCAGTGGGTCAGTGGAGCAGGAACCTGCTGTCCTCTCCCACCACTGCCAATCCGCCATTGCCCTTGATGCTGCCTGTCATCCAGCCAGCCCAGACTGCTGCCACCCAGGCCCAGAGCTGGTCGAGGGCGTCCTGCAAGGCCATCTGAAGTCTCCCGCACGGACACTCAGCAGCCTTCCATCAGCCTTGACTGCCACTGAGAGAGCAGTGGTGGTCCTGATCTGAGGCACGAGGTCTGGTTGCAGCAGATGGAAGAGTTCTGTGACCAATTCCTTGCTGAAGCGGAGCCTTCTAAGACACTGCTCCTGATTTAATTGGAGGTAGGAGAATTGATGTCAGAAGACCCTCGGAGGGTAAGGCCTCCTGTTGAGAGCCCTGATGGCCCTCCTCCTCCCTCTGGCCACTGTTCCAATCTTTCTCGCTGCCTGTGCTTCCTCCGCAGTAGATCCTGGAGGGTGAGGTCAACTGCCAGTACAGCCCCCATTAATGTAAGGAAGTGCAGCACTTTGATATTTTGTGAGAATAAAGAAGAACATAAGAACATCAGTAATAGGATCAAGAGTAGGCCATTTGGCCCCTTTAGCCTGCTCCACCATGCAATAAGATCATGGCTGATCTTCTACCTCATCTCCACTTTCCTGCACAATCCCCATATCCCTTAATATTCAAAAATCTATCTATCTCAGTCTTGAATATACTCAACGACTGAGCCTCCACAGCCCTCTGGGGTAGAGAATTCCAAAGATTCACCACCCTCTGAGTGAAGAAATTTCTCCTCATCTCAGTCCTAAATGGCCGATCCCTTATTCTGAGACTGTGACCCCTGATTCTAGACTACTCAACCAGGGGAAACATCCTCCCTGCATCTACCCTGTCAAGCCCTGTAAGAATTTGGCATGCTTCAATGAGATCATCTCTCATTCTTCTAAACTACAGAGAATATAGGCCTAGTCTACTCAATCTATCCTCATAGGACAATCCCCCATTCCCAGGAATCAGTCTGGTGAACCTTCGTTGCACTCCCTCTATGGCAAGTATATCCTTCCTTAAGTAAGGAGACCAAAACTGTACACAATACTCCAGGTGTGGTCTCACCAGGCCCTACATAATTGCAGTAAGATGCCTTTACTCTTATACTCAAATCCTCTTGTAATAAAGGCCAACATACCATTTGCTTTCCTAATTGCTTGCTGTACCTGCATGTTAACTTTCAGTGATTCGTGTACAAGGACACCCAGGTCCCTCTGAACATTTCCCAATCTCTCACCATTTAAAAAATACTGTGCTTTTCTATTTTTCCTACCAAAGTGGATAACTTCACATTTATCCACATTATATTCCATTTGCCATGTTCTTGCCCACTCACTCAGCTTGTCTATATCCCCTTGAAGCCTCTTTGCATCCTCCTCACAACTTACATTCCCACCCATCTTTGTATCATCAGCAAACTTGGATATATTACATTTGGTCCCCTCATCCAAATCATTGATATAGATTGTGAATAGCTGAGACCCAAGCACTGATCCTTGCGGTACCCCACTAGTTACAGCCTGCCAACCCGAAAATGACCCATTTATTCCTACTCTCTGTTTTCTGCCCATTAACCAATCCTCAGTCCATGCTAGTATATTACCCCAATCCCATGAGCCCTAATTTTGTTTCGTAACCTCTTGTGTGGCACCTTATCGAATGCCTTCTGAAAATCCAAATACACCACATTCATTGATTCCCCCTTATCTATTCTGCTAGTTACAACCTCAAAAAACTCAAACAGATTCGTCAAACACGATTCGCCTTTCATAAATCTGTGTTGGCTCTGCGCAATCCTATTATTTTTTCTAAAGTGCCCTGTTACCACATCCTTAATAATAGATTCTAGCATTTTCCCTACTATTGATGTCAGGCTAACAGGTCTGTAGTTCCCCATTTTCTCTCTCACTCCTTTCTTAAATAATGGGGTTACATTTGTTACCTTCCAATCCGCGGGAACCATTCTAGAATCTATGGAATTTTGGAAAATGACAACCAATGCATCCACTATCTCTATAGGCGCCTCTTTCAAAACCCTAGAATGTAGGTTATCAGGTCCAGGGGATTTATCGGCTTTCAGTCCCATTAATTTCTCCAGTACTCTTTTTTTTACTAATACTAATTTCTTTCAGTTCCTCATTCTTGCTAGACCCTTGTTTCTCCACTATTTCCGGGAAGTTTTTTGTGTCTTCTTCCATGTAGACAGACACAAAGTATTTGTTTAATTTCTCTGCCATTTCCTTATTCCCCATTATAATTTCTCCTGTCTCAGCCTGTAAGGGACCCACAGTTACTTTTGCTAATCTTTCCCTTTTTACATGCTATAGAAGCTTTTACAGTCTGTTTATATGTCTCTCGTTAGTTTACTCTCATATTCTATTTTCCCTTTCTTTATCAATTTCTTGGTCCTCCTTTGCTGAATTCTAAAATACTCACAATCCTCAGGCTTACTACTCTTTTTGGCAATGGTAGCATAGTGGTTATGTTACTGGACTAGTAATCCAGAGGCCTGGACGAATGATCCGGAGGCGTGAGTTCAATTCCCACCACGGCAGCTAGGGAATATAAATTCAGTTAATTAAATAAATTTGAAATAAAAAGCTAGTATCAGCAACAGTGACCATGAAACTATCGGATTGTCGTAAAAACCCATGTGATTCACTAATGTCCTTTCGGGAAGGAAAGCTGCCATCCTTACCTGGTCTGGCCTATATGTGACTCCAGACCCACAGCAATGTGGTTGACTCTTAACTGCCCTCTGAAATGGCCTAGCAAGCCACTCAGTTGTATAAAACCGCTACGAAAAACAATCAGAATAAAACCGGATGGACCACCCGGCATCGATCTCGGCACTGGCTACGGACACAACAACGGCACATCCAGCCCATTCGACCCGACAAAGTCCTCCTCACCAACATCTGGGGATATATGCCAAAATTGGGAGAGCTGTTCCACAGACTAGTCAAGCAACAGCCTGACATAGTCATACTCACAGAATCATACCTTTCAGCCAATGTCTCAAACTCCTCCAACACCATCCCTGGGTATGTCCTGTCCCACCGGCAGGAGAGACCCACCAGGGGTGGCACACAGTGGTATACAGTCGGAAGGAGTGGCCCTGGGCATCCTCAACATTGACTCCGGACCCCATGAAGTCTCATGGCTTCAGGTCAAACATGGGCAAGGAAACCTCCTGCTGATTACCACCTACCGCCCTCCCTCAGCTGATGTATCAAAACTCCTCCATGTTGAACACCACTTCGAAGAAGCACTGAGAGTAGCAAGGGCACAGAATGTACTCTGGTTGGGGGGTCTTCAACGTCCATCACCAAGAGTGGCTCGATAGCACAACTACTGACCAGGTTGGCCGAGTCCTGAAGGACATAGCTGCCAGTCTGGGCCTGCAACAGGTGGTGAGAGAACCAACACGAGGGAAAAACCTACTTGACCTCGCCATCACCAATCTACACGTCGCAGATGCATCTGCCCATGACAGCATTGGTAGCAGTGACCACCGCACAGTCATTGTGGAGACAAAGTCCCGTCTTCACACTGAGGACACCCTCCATTGTGTTGTGTGGCACTACCACCGTGCTAAATGGGATAGATTCAGAACAGATCTAGCAGTTCAAAACTGGGCATCCATGAGGCGCTGTGGGCCATCAGCAGCAGCAGAATTGTATTCCACCAAAATCTGTAACCTCATGGCCCGGCATATCCTTCACTCTACCATTACCACCAAGCCAGGGGACCAACCCTGGAGCAATAAGGAGTGTAGAAGAGCATGCCAAGAGCAGCACCAGGCGTACCTAAAAATGTGGTGCCAACCTGGGGAAGCTGCAACACAGGACTACATGTGTGCTAAAAAGCGGAACTAGCATGCTATAGGCAGAGCTAAGCGATCCCACAATCAACAGATCAGATCAAAGCTCTGCAGTCCTGCCACATCCAGTCGTGAATGGTGGCGGACCATTAAACAGCTATTGGGAGGAAGAGGCTCCATGAATATCCCCATCCTCAATGATGGTGGAGCCCAGCATGTGAGTGCAAAAGACAAGGTTGAAGTGTTTGGAACCATCTTCAGTCAGATGAGCCGAGTAGATGATCCATATCGGCGTCCTCCTGAGGTCCCCATCATCACAGAAGCCAGTCTTCAGCCAATTTGATTCACCCCACGTGATATCAAGAAACGGCTGAGCGCATTGGATACAGCAAAGGCTGTGGGCCCTGACAACATCCCGGCTGTCGTGCTGAAGACTTGTGCTCCAGAACTAGCCGCGTCTCTAGCCAAGCTGTTCCAGTACAGCTACAACACTGGCATCTATCCGACAATGTGGAAAACTGCCCAGGTATGTCCTGTCCACAAAAAGCAGGACAAATCCAATCCAGCCTCAGATAATGAAGCAGTCCACGCCCGCATGCAGCAAGACCTGGATGACATTCAGGCTTGGGCTGATAAGTGGCAGGTAACATTCGCGCCACACAAATGCCAGGCAATGACTATCTCCAATAAGCGAGCATCTAACCACCGCTGACTTGACATTCAACGGCATTACCATCGCCAAATCCCCCACCATCAATATCCTGGGGGTCACCACTGACCAGAAACTTAACTGAACCAGCCACATAAATACTGTGGCAACAAGAGCAGGTCAGAGGCTGGATATTCTGCAGTGAGTGTCTCACCTCCTGACTCCCCAAAGCCTTTCCACCATCTACAAGGCACAAGTAAGGAGTGTGATGGAATACTCTCCACTTGTCTGGCTGAGTGCAGCTCCAACAACACTCAAGAAGCTCGACACCATCCAGGACAAAGCAGCCCATTTGATTGGCACCCTAACCACCACCTTAAACATTAACTCATTCCACCATTGGCGTACCGTGGCTGCAGTGTGCACCATCTACAAGATGCACTGCAGCAACTCACCAAGGCTTCTTCGGCAGCACCTCCCAAACCCGCAACCTCTAACACCTAGAAGGACAAGGGCATCAGGTGCATGGAAACACCAGCACCTCCAAGTTCCCCTTCAAGTCGCACACCATCCTGACTTGGAAGCATATCGCCGTTCCTTCATCGTCACTGGGTCAAAATCCTGGTACTCCCTCCCTAACAGCACTGTGGGAATAACTTCACCACACGGGCGGCAGCGGTTCAAGAAGGCGGCTCACCACCACCTTCTCAAGGGCAACTAGGGAATGGGCAATAAATACTGGCCTTGCCAGCAACACCCACATCCCATGAATGAATTAAAAAAAATTATAAGCCTCTTCCTTTGATCTAATACTATCTTTAACTTCTCTTGTTAGCCATGGTTGGACCACTTTTCCTGTGGGGTTTTTGTGTCTTAAAGGAATGTATATTTGTTGTAAATTATGTATTAATTCTTTAAATGCTAGCCATTGCTTCTCTACCATCATACCTTTTAATGTAGTTTCCCAATTTACCTTAGCGAACTCGCCCCTCATACCTACGTAGTTTGCTTTGTTTAGACTTAAAACCCAAGTTTCAGATTTAACTAAATCACTTTCAATCTCAATATAAAATTCTATCATATTATGGTCACTCTTCCCTAAAGGCCCCTTTACTACAAGGTTATTAATTAACTAACTAATTAATGTAACTAACTTTTAGAAGCCACAACACTCCAGAGACTAAACAACCTCTGAATGACTGAATTCAACTCTTGAACTATCTCAAATGACAAGGAAGCACTAAAACACTACTAACCTGACAGTTGCGACTCATTACTAATGTAGCGCCCTTGGAGCCGGCTACCGACTGCTTCAAGCCTCCTCTCCCTGTCGCTGCAAGGTGCTAAAGCAGGGGACGGTACTCAATTTGGCAGATTGGGTGCCCAGTTAGCGTTGCACGCTCACTGACGTCATGATTTGCCTGGTGCTGAAGTCCCCTGCACTAACTTGTAGCGGCGCCGCTACGGTGGGGGCGAATTTGGTGCGCGGCGCTGGATTCGCCTCGCCGCTACTGCCTTAGCATCCTCACCAGGTGCTAACTGGAGGCACTAATGTACCGGATTTCTCCCCCTATGCATCACATGTAGGTCAGAGTGGTAGAGATGGGATGAATGAACCAGTTGGGCTTTCATGACAATCCAACAACTTTCATGTTAATGTTTGTGATATATTGAATTCAATTTCACAAGTTATCATGGTGTATTAGAACTCACAACCCCTGTGTTTCTAGTCCAGTACTATAGCCCCTATGCTTCTGTACCCTAGCCGCAGATAAGTTTATTTTAATTTTCTTTTTTTTAAGTTTCTTTAAACGTTTTACTTTTTTTCACATTTGTATTATGTTTAATATTGCAGACTGACCTCAGGATCATTGGGACTCCCTTAGACTTCCTCTTGTTCATCTGCCATAAGGAGGAAGATGAGGAGAATCAGGATGACTATTGCAGAGATGGCAAGCTCAACAGGCACCATAGGTGGTCTACCTGCTCGTAGCAAGCCTCCCTGTTGGCAGATCCAGATGGGACTACTTTATCGTGATCCTTGGGCAATGCTTCAAAGGCTGCACCTCCCTCATGAAGCAGTAACTGAGTTGTGCCAGCTGCCAGACAGCTGCAGGCACAGCTCACCAGGGAGACCTTCACCTGACTAAGACTGGAGCCCATTGCCAAATGAGTACTGTCATCACAATCTCCTCTGGCAACAGACACAACTCAGTTTCAGGCTGACATGTAACTCTCCTCCACAGCTACCAAGTCTCCCATTTGGAGATCATTTTGTTGTTCCTTCATCCAGGCATTCCCCACCTTACTCCTAATTATCAGGTACATAATGGCATCAGTTACAAAAAACATTTCCCTGAAAATGAATCTGACAACTTTCGTACTGATTAAAATCACAGAGCCTCCACTTAGTATCTACAATTACATAGAAATTACAGCACAGAAATAGTACAGGCTGTTCAACTTAACTATTCGGTGTTAGTGTTTATCCCTCACATGCACAGTAGTCCTAATCCCACGTGCCCACCGTTTCCGTACCCCTTTATCCCCCTTTCCTTTATCCACCTATCTATCCAAGATGCCCACCTTTCCTACAGTGGCAGGAGGTACTAATGAAGATGGCTGATGATTTGCAGATTACAGACAGCAACACGTCAACTAAAGAGTCTTTAAATTTGTGTCCTTGGTGCTCTGCAGAAACCATAGACACAAAATGGCTGCCTTGGTCCTTTCAGCTGCTGCAGCAGCCCTGGATTTTCTTCCTTCCTGAAGGCAGACTGCCTATGGAGGGTGCTAATAGCATTACGAGCCCACCATGAACATTTACTGAAGGTGGACCAAGGGCTCTCAGTGGTGCAGTACCAATGGGTGGAATTGCAGTTCCAGTGTTATTGCGATGAAAATCACCACTAAGGAAATTTAGCTGCTTCGCTCTGTGTGTCTGTCTATCTGACTCTGTCTGTGGCTTTCACTCTGTCTGGCTGTCTAGCCCTGTCTGACTTATTCTGATGGTTGGAAAGTTTATTTGAAAAATTAATTCTATTGATTATCTTCAAATAATTTGGAAAAACTCAGAAAGAAACGCAAAGTCCTTTTACACTCTTCCAGTTGTGAGTCAGCCTGTCACTTGCACTGACAGAATCCTACTGATGCATGAAGGGAATATCTGTACATAATCAGACTGTGCCATTTCTCTGAAGCTAACAGTGTGACAGCTCTGGGTCCAAATAATAATGTCAAGCCCAGGCTTTAGCGAGGCTGAGACTTTCACATAAAACCATTTAAGAAGCTCCTCAAACATGTAAGAGACAACTTTATTGGGGTAATTATCTGACTTTACATTGCTGGCAAGAATCCTCGCCCATTGGAAACGTGTACAGAAAACTTGCATGCTGCATAAGATTTTCCAACACTTAAATTAATGATTCCAAAGTCACATCCAGCACAAACCTGAATTTCTGATATGGGCTACGAGGAGGTAAGGTTCCCTTCCAGGATCACAAAGTTAGAAAATTACCCATTATAGGCAAGTATAATCATATTATTGTGAAATATGTCATTTTTATTGTTCATATTATGTTGGAAACATTATTTTGGGTATTAAAACTTCAGCTGTTCAGACTGGAAAATAGCAGATGAAAGGATTGGTGAAAGCATTTGAGTGATTTGATTGGTTCATCTTCTCAAGAAATTTGCACATGACTGAATTCCAATGATTAAGTTTGAATAACAATTAAGACATTTCATTTCAACCAATTAGATTTGTTGCTCTTTTATGAATACGTCACTCCAGCCACGAATATATAATTTTAGCCAATCAGGTATAAGTGTTACATAGAAATTTGCTTCAATCTGCCTATGATTAAATGTTTCGGAGAAGCGTGACATAGAAATGTGACACCTGACATGTGATAAATATGTCAGATCATAATTTTTTTCAATAGATTACTAGCAAACCTCCCATTGCACTGCTCAAAGTAAATCAGAGAATACGCTGTTATTTAATGACAGGAGCAATGGCCTGGATATTAACAGGGGCGGGTGGCCATAGAGCTTAAAATAAAACAGAAAAGGGAGGCTTATGATAAATGTCAGGCTCATAATACAGTAGAGAACCAAGCTGAATGTAGAAAGTACAGAGTAGATCTAAAAAAGGGAATAAGAGGGGCAAAAAGAGTGTATGAGAATAGATTAGTGGGTAAAATAAAAGGGAACCCAAAAGTCTTTTGTAAACATGTAAATATAAAAAGGTCATCAAAGGAAGGGTGGTGTCGATTAGGGACCAAAAAGGAGATCTTCTAGTGGAGGCAGAGGGCATGGCTGAGGTACTAAATGAGCACTTTGCACTAAAAATGATGATGCTGACAATGTCACAGTAAAGGAGGAGGTAGTAGATAAATTGGATAGGATAAAAGTAGATAAAGAGGAGGTACTAAAAAGGTTGGCAGCACTCAAAGTAGAAAAGACACGTGGTCTGGAAGGGATGCATCCTAGGTTGCTGAGGAAAGTAAGGGTGAAGATTGCAGAGGCTCTGGCCACAATCTTCCAATCCTCCTCAGATATGGGAGCAGTGCCAAAGGACTGGAGGATTGCAAATGTTACAACCCTGTTTAAAAAAGGGGAGAGGGATTAACTGCGTAACCACAGGCCAGTCAGCCTAACGTTGGTGGTGGGGAAACATTTAGAGACAATAATCCAAGACTAAATTAATTATCACTTGGAAAAATATGGGTTAATAAATGACAACCAGCATGGATTTGTTAAAGGCAAATCGTATTTGATTAACTTGATTGAGTTCTTTGAGGAAGTAGCGGAGAGGGTTGATGAGGGTAGTACGGTTGATATTGTATATTTGGACTTTCAAAAGGCATTTGATAAAGTGCCACATAATAGACTTGTTAGAAAAATTGATGCCCATGGGATTAAAGGAGCAGTGGCTGCATAGATACAAAATTGGCTACGGGTCAGAAACCAGAGAGATGTGGTGAACTATTGTTTTTCAGACTGGGGGGAAGCATACAGTGGTGTTCTCCAGGGGTCAGTATTAGGACCACTTCTCTTATAGAATCATAGAAATTTACAGCACAGAAGGAGGCCATTCAGCCCATTGTGTCTGCGCAGGTCGAAAAAGAGCTATCCAGCCTAATTCCACTTTCTAGCTCTTGGTCCATAGCCTTGTAGGTTACAGCACTTCAAGTGCATATCCAAGTACTTTTTAAATGTGATGACGGTTTCTGCCTCTACAACCCTTTCAGGTAGTGAGTTCCAGACCCCCAATGCCCTCTGGGTGAAAAATTTCTCCTCAACTCCCCTCTACTCCTTTTACCAATGCCCCCTGATTATTGACCTCTCTGCTGAGGGAATTATGTGCTCCCTATCCACTCTATCTAGGCCCCTCATAATTTTATACACCTCAATTAAGTCTCCCCTCAGCCTCCTCTGTTCCAAAGAAAACAACCCCAGCCTATCCAATCTTTCCCCATAGCTAAAATTCTCCAACATCCTCATGAATCTCCTCTGTACCCTCTGTGCAATCACATCTTTCCTGTAATGTGGTGACCAGAACTGTACGCAGGACTCTAGCTGTGGCCTAACTAGTGTTTTATACAATTCTAGCATAACTTCCCTGCTTTAAAATTCTATGCCTCGGCTAATAAAAGAAAGTATCCCGTATGCCTTCTTAACCACATTATCTCCATGTCCTGCTACCTTCAGGGATCTTTGGACATGCACTCCAAGGTCCCTCTGTTCTTCGACATTTCTCAGTATCATACCATTTATTGTGTATTCCCTTGCCTTGTCAGCCCTCTCCAAATGCATTACCTCACACTTCTCCAGATTGAATTCCATTTGCCACTTTTCTGCCCACCTAACCAGTCTATTGATATCTCCCTGCAGTCTACAGCTTTGGGGATGGACAATTTTTGTATCATCTGCAAACTTCTTAATCATGCCCCCTACATTGAAGTCTAAATCATTGATATATACCACAAAAACCAGGGGACCTAGTACTGAGCCCTGTGAAACCCCACTGGAAACAGCCTTTCAGTCACAAAAACACCCATCAACCATTACCCTTTGCTTCCTGCCACTGAGCCAATTTTGGATCTAACTTGCCACTTTCCCTTGGATCCCATGGGTTTTTACTTTTTTGACCTACCTGCCATGTGGGTCCTTGTAAAACCCTTGCTAAAATCCATGTAGACTACATCAATGCACTACCCTCATTGACCTCCTCGTTACCTCCTCAAAAAATTCAAGCAGACACGACCTTCCCTTAACAAATCCATGTTGACTGTTCTTGATTAATCTGTGACTGTCCCTCAGAATTTTTTCCAATAATTTTCCCACCACCGAGGTTAGGCTGACTGGCCTGTAATTACTCAGTCTATCCCTTTCTCCCTTTTTAAACAATGGCACAACGTTAGCAGTCCTCCAGTCCTCTGGCACCACACCTGTAGCCAGAGAGGATTGAAAAATGATGGTCAGAGCCTCCGCTATTTCCACCTTGCTTCTCTTAACAGCCTGCGATAAATTTCGTCTGGGCCTGGCGATGTATCTACTTTCAAAGATGCTAAACCACTTAATATTTCCTCTCTATGTTTATCCCATCTAATATTTCACACTCCTCCCCTTAACTACAATAATAACATAAGAAATAGGAGCAGTAGTAGGCCATATGGCCCCTCGAGCCTGCTCCGCCATTCAATAAGATCATGGCTGATCATCGACCTCAATTCCACTTTCCCGCCCGATCTTCATATCCCTCGATTCCCCTAGAGTCCAAAAATCTATATATCTCAGCCTTGAATATTCTCAAAGACTCAGCATTCACAGCCCTCTGAGGCAAAGAATTCCAAAGATTCACAACCCTCTGAGTGAAGAAATTCCTCCTCATCTCGGTCTTAAATGGCCTATCCCTTATCCTGAGACTATGCCCTCTGGTTCTAGATACTCCAGCCAGGGGAAACAACCTCTCAGCATCTACCCTGTCAATCCCCTTCAGAATCCTGTATGTCTCAATGAGATCACCTCTCATTCTTCTAAACTCCAGAGAGTATAGGCCCATTCTACACAATCTCTCATCATAGGACAGCCCTCTCATCCCAGGAATCAATCTAGTGAATCTTCGTTGCACCGCCTCCAAGGCAAGTACATCCTTCCTTAGATAAGGAGACCAAAACTGTGCACAGTACTCCAGGTGTGGTCTCACCAAGGCCCTGTACAATTGTAGCAAGACTTCCTTACTCTTATACTCCAACCCCCTTGCAATAAAGGCCAACATGCCATTTGCCTTCCTTATTGCTTGTTGTACCTGCACAGCTTTCTGTGTTTCTTGCAAGAGGACACCCAAATCTCTCTGAACACCAACATTTGAAAGTTTCTCACCATTTAAAAATATTCTGTTTTTCTATTTTTCCTACCAAAGTGAATAACCTCACATTTCCCTACATTATACTCCATCTGCCACCTTATTGCCCACTCACTTAGTCTATCTATATCCCTTTGCAGACTCTTTGTGTTCTCCTCACAGCTTACTGTCCCACCTAGCTTTGTATCGTCAATAAACGTGGATACATTACACTCGGTCCCTTCATCTAGGTCATTAATACAGATTGTAAATAGCTGAGGCCCCAACACTGATCCTTGTGGCACCCCACTAGCTACAGCCTGCCAACCTGAAAAAGATCCGTTTATCCCTACTCTCTATTTTCTGTCCGTTAACCAATCCTCTATCCATGATATTATATTACCCACAACCCCATGAGCCCTAATCTTGTGTAATAACCTTTTATGTGGCACTTTATCGAATGCCTTTTGGAAATCCAAATATACTACATCCACTGGTTCCCCTTTTATCTACCCTGCTAGTTACATCCTCAAAAAACTCTAATAAATTTGTCAAACGCGATTTCCCTTTTATAAAACCATGTTGACTCTGCCTAATCATGTTATGATTTTCTAAGTGCCCTGATACCACTTCCTTAACAATGGATTCCAGCATTTTCCCGACGACTGATGTCAGGCTAACTGGCCTGTAGTTCCTTGTTTTCTCTCTCCCTCCTTTCTTGAATAGCGGTGTTACATTTGTGAACTTCCAATCCGCTGGGACCGTTCTAGAATCTAGGGAATTTTGGAAGATCAAAACCAATGCATCCACTATCTCTTCAGCCACCTCTTTTAGAACCCTAGGATGTAGACCGTCAGGTCCAGGGGATTTGTCGGCTTTTAGTCCCATTAGTTTCTGTAGTACTTTTTCTCTACTTATATTAATTACGTTAAGTTCCTCACACTCATTAGACCCGTGGTTCCCCACCATTTATGTATCTTCTACTGTGAAGACAGATACAAAATATTTGTTTAACGTTTCTGCCATTTCTTTATTCCCATTAATAATTTCTCCTGTCTCAGCCTCTAAGGGACCAATGTTTACTTTTGCTACTCTCTTCCTTTTTACATACTTGTAGAAGCTCTTACAATCTGCTTTTATATTGCTTGTTAGTTTTCTCATTCTATTTTTTCACTTTTTATCAATTTTTTGGTCATCCTTTGCTGGTTTCTGAAACTCTCCTAATCCTCAGGCTTACTACTATTCTTCGCAACATTATAAGCTTCTTCTTCCAATCCAATACTATCCTTAACTTCTTTAGTTAGCCACGGTTGAATCACTTTATCCATGGAGTTTTTGTTTCTCAATGGAATGCATTTTTGTTGAGAATTATGAAATATTTCTTTAAATGCTAGCCATTGCTCATCTACTGCCATACCTTTTAATCTATTTTTCCAATCTACCTTAGCCAACTCACCCCTCATACCTATGTAATTGGCTTTATTTAAGTTTAAGACTCTAGTTTCGGACTTAGGCAAGTCACTCTCAAACTTAATGTGAAATTCTATCATATTATGATCACTCTGCCCCAGAGGTTCCTTTACTATGAGATTGTTAATTAGCCCTGTCTCATTACACAATACAAGATCTAAAATAGCCTGTTCCCTGGTTGGTTCCATGATGTATTATTCTAGGAAACTGTCCCGAATGCATTCCATGAACTTGTCCTCCAGACTACCTTTGCCAATTTGATTTGCCCAGTCTATATGAAGATTAAAGTCCCCCATGATTATTGCATTACATTTGTTACAAGCTCCTACTATTTCTTGATTAATATTCTGTCCAATGGTATAGCTACTGTTAAGGGGCCTATATACTACTCCCACCAGTGTTTTCTGCCCCTTGTTATTCCTTATCTCCACCCATACTGATTCTACTTCCTGATATTCCGAGCCGAGATCCTTTCTCTCTACTGTCCTTATGTCATCCTTTATTATCAGGGCTACTCCCCTCCTTTTCCATTCTGCCTGTCTTTTCGAAATGTCAAGTACCCTGGAACATTTAGTTCCCAACCTTGGTCACCTTGCAACCACGTCTCTGTAATGACTATTAGATCAAACCCATTTATCTCTATTTGTGCCACTAGTTCATCTATCTTGTTATAAATGCTTCGTGCATTCAGATAAAGAGCTTTTAATTAAAAAATGTTACCATTATTCCCTGCTGTACTGCTACCGTTAAACTCTCTGTCCCTTCCTGTCACACTCTGCTTATTTTTACCCAAATCGCTACAGTGCTCTATTGCCTTGACCTTTCTCTTTAGATTTCTAAATTTCCCCTCACCTGATCCCTCCTCCCCCCCTTTTTTAATTTAAAGCCCTATCTACAGCCCTAGTTTTTCGATTCACCAGGACAGCTGGTCCCAGCTCGGTTTAAGTGGAGCCCGTCCCGACGGATCAGCTCCCTCTTTCCCCAGTACTGGTGCCAGTGCCTCATGAATTGAAACCGCTTCCTCCCACCCCACTCTTTGAGCCACGCATTTAACTCTCTGATCTGCTTGACTCTATGCCAATTGGCTCAGGTAGTAATCCAGAGATTATTACCCTTGAGGTTCTGCTTATTAGTTTAGACCCTAGCTCCTCAAACTCCCTCAGCAGAACCTCATTCTTAGTTCTACCTATGTCGTTGGTTCCTACACGGACCACGACAACTGGATCCTCCCCCTCCCACTCCAAGTTCTTCTCCAGCCGTGAGGAGATATCCTTAACCCTGGCACCGAGCAGGCAACACAGCCTTCGGGACTCTTTCGCGCCTGCTGTCCCCTAATACTACCACATTCCTTCCTTCTCCCCCTACTTGGATGGCCCCCTGTACCACGGTGCCATGGTCAGTTTGCCCATCCTCCCTGCAGTCCTTTTCTTCATCCATACAGGTAGCAAGTACCTCGTACCTGTTGGACAAGGTCCAGGGCTGAGGCTCCTCCATCACTACATCCTGGGTCCCCATACCTTCCTGACTCGCAGTCACACCTCTCCTGTCCCTGACCACTGACGAACTCTAAAGTACTACTTAACCTAAAGGGTGTGACTGCCTCCTGGAACAAAGTGTCCAGGTAACTCTCCCCCTCCCTCATGCATCGCAATGTCTGCAGCTCGTACTCCAGCTCAACAATTCTGAGCCGAAGTTCCTCGAGTTGCAGACACTTACTGCAGATGTGGTTGCTCGGGATTGCGATGCTCTCCACAAACTCTCACATGCTGCAGTTACGACACACCACCTGCCCTGCCATCTCTAACATTGTTTCATTTATTAATTAATTAGTTAAAGCTTTTATTCAATCAATATATTAGTTTTATTGTTTGATTATTTTATCTAGTTTAAGTTATTAATTTAATAAGTACTAGCAAGTTACAGTTTCTCAGCTCTTAATTTAACCCCCTTCCCTAACTTGAGAGCAAAAAAAAGCTGTAATACTCACCAACCAATCACCTACCTGCTCTCCTGTGACGTCACTCTTTGATTTTTTTGTTGTTGTTTTTGAATCGGAGCCTCGCCGCTGCTTTAATTGAGGTCCACTCTCGAGCTGCTCTTTATCCTCTCGCCGCTGCCACTGCTTTAATTCAGGTCCGCTCTCGGGCCGCTCTTTATCCTCTCGCCGCTGCTTTAATTGAGGTCCACTCTCGAGCTGCTCTTTATCCTCTCGCCGCTGCCATTGCTTTAATTCAGGTCCACTCTCGAGCTGCTCTTTATCCTCTCGCCGCTGCTTTAATTGAGGTCCACTCTCGAGCTGCTCTTTATCCTCTCGCCGCTGCTTTAATTCAGATCCACTCTCGAGCTGCTCTTTATCCTCTCGCCGCTGCTTTAATTCAGGTCCACTCTCGAGCTGCTCTTTATCCTCTCACCGCTGCCACTGCTTTAATTCAGGTCCGCTCTCGGGCCGCTCTTTATCCTCGCGCCACTGCCTTAATTCAGGTCCACTCTCGGGCCGCTCTTTATCCTCTCGCCGCTGATTTAATTCAGATCCGCTCTCGGGCCGCTCTTTATCCTCTCGCCGCTGCTTTAATTCAGGTCCACTCTCAGGCCGCTCTTTATCCTCTCGCCGCTGCCGCTGCTTTGTCCCTTTATTCTGTGAAGACAGACACAAAGTATTCATTAAGAACCATAGCCATGTCTTCCAACTCCACACATAGGTTACCTTTTTGGTCTCTAATTGGCCCTACTCTTTCCTTAGTTATTCTCTTGCTCTTTATGTATTTATAAAACATCTTTGGGTTTTCCTTGATTTTACTTGCCAATATTTTATCATGCCCTCTCTTTGCTTTCCTAATTTCCTTCTTAATTTCACCCCTGCGCTTTCTATACTCCTCTAGGCTTTCTGTAGTATTGAGCTCTCAGAATCTGACAAATGCTTCCCTTTTTCCTTTTTTTCTCTTTTTGATATATATTAATGACCTGGACTTGGTTGGGTATACAGGACATAATTTCAAAGTTTGCAATGACACAAAACTCAGAAATGTAGTAAACAGTGAGGAGAATAGTAACATCTACAAGATGCATTGCAGCAACTCGACAAAGCTTCTTCGGCAGCACCTCCCAAACCCGCGATCTCTACCACCAAGAAGGACAAGGGCAGCAGGCACATGGGAACACCACCACCTCCAAGTTCCCCTCCAAGTCACACACCATCCTGACTTGGAAATATATCGGCGTTCCTCATCATCGTTGGATCAAAATCCTGGAACTCCCTCCCTAACAGCACTGTGGGAGTACCTTCACCACACAGACTGCAGCGGTTCAAGGCGGCGGCTCACCACCACCTTCTCAAGGGCAACTAGGGATGGGCAATAAGTGCTGGCCTTGCCAGTGATGCCCAGATCCCAAGAGCGAATAAAAAAAAAGACTTCAGGAGGACATAGACAGACTTTTGAAATGGGCAGACACATGGCAGATGCAATTTAAATGCAGAGAAGTGTGAAGTGGTGCATTTTGTTAGGAAGAATGAGGAGAGGCAATATAAACTAAATGGTACAATTTTAAAGAGGGTGCAGGAACCTTGGCTTTATAAACAGAGGAAATAGAGTACAAAAGCAAGGATGTTATGTTAAACCTTTATAAATCACTGGTTAGACCCCAGCTGGAGTACTGCATCAATTCTGGGCACCACACTTTAGGAAGAATGTCAAGGCCTTAGAAAGCGTGCCGAGGAGATTTACTAGAATAGTACCACAGTTACAGGACTTCAGTTATGTGGAGAGACTGGAGAAACTGGGGTTGTTCTCCTTGAAGCAGAGAGGGTTAAGGAGAGATTTAATAGAGGTGTTCAAAATCATAAAGGATTTTGAGAGAGTAAACAAAAAGAAATTGGTGGAAAAATTCAGTTGGTTGCGCCTCCCGTTAGCGCCTTAAGAGGGCGCTAATGGGGCGCAAAGCAACTAGCGCCCGGGCGTAGCGATGTTTGTGCCGCTCGCGAAATTAACTAGACATTTTGCGGCAGCGCTAAACACTACCGCCACGATCTCCTGCGCCGGCAAATCGTGACATCAGTCGAGTGCGCAACGCCCTGGTAGCACCCCGGAGCGGATATTAAGTGGCGCCCCCTGCCTTACCGCCTGCCGCTAGCAACGACAGGTTGAGGGGAGCGTTTTGCAGTCAGGAAGGGACTGGGGGAGCGCTATTTAAAGGCGAACGCTTCTTGCCTTTTTTTGTTGGTGACATTTTTGCACCACGCATTCTGAGAGAGAGACTTCTGGAGAGATTCAACGCTGTGTGAAGGAGTTTTGGGTACTGAGCAGCACTTTGCAGGTTCATTTTGATTTGCCCTTCCTTGCATCAATTTAGAAGAGACTGTGGGGGCTGCACTCTGAGCTCTTTCCCTGGTTCTCTCCATTGTTCTTTCCAGCAGATTTGATGTACAGGTCTCTCCAGGCCGAGATTCAAGGCTGCAATGAGCAGGATGTGGATGGATAGCAAGATCAACCCTCCCCTTTAAGAACTGGCCGGGGCCATTGTGTCTCTGTTCCATTGCTGACTGACATCACATGAGCTTCGTCAGCGCTCTGAGGTAGCGCCTCACACCTCGGCCTTTGCGCCTTAAGACAGGTATGAAGCGCCTGATTTAGCGCTCCAATCACTTTCAGGAGCGATAAAAGCCAAGTTTGCAGTCGGAGGCGATAATTAGCGCCAGGCGCTAATCTTTGCGCCCGGCCGATAATTGCGCCCCAAATGGGGCGATACTGAATTTTTCCCCCATTGTTTCCAGTGCAAGAAAGGTCAGTAACCAGAGGACACAGATTTAAGGTAATTGGCAATGGAACCAGAGGCGACATGAGGAAAACATTTTTAACATAGCAAGTTATTATAATCTGGAATGCACTGCCTGAAAGGGTGGTGGAAGCAGATTCAATAATAACTTTCAAAAGGAAATTGGATAAATTCTTGAAGGGGGAAAAATTGCAGGGTTATGGGGAAAGGACAGGGGAGTGGGACTGATTGGTTAGCTCTACCAAAGAGCTGGCACAGACACGAGGGGCCGAATGGTCTCCTATGCTGCATCATTCTATGATTCATTGCAGCAGACCTGAGAGATCTGCAATGTTAATGGCCACTGACTTCTGGACCTTTTGCTGCTAGCCAAAAACAGAAAGCCTCAAGTCCAAGTGAACCAGGAACAAAAGAACTTACCTTTTTGGAAGCAGAAGGTGGCTGCAATCTGAGGAGGCCAAGTACAACTATGAAAACCCACCTGCAAAGATCTCCACTGTGTTAGGGCCTCCCCCAAGTGACGATCCATGAAAGAGAGGCGGGAGGTTTGTTTACATCACTTCTGCCTTATTACTGCAGCATTTAATTGCTTTTGCCTGTTCCATAAAAGCCCTCAGCACGCCCACCCTTCCCTCCGTGAGACCTTCAGAATTGCAGGTGAAGCACAAAGGGGATGGAGACCCGACGTAATGACCCTATTTTTTTTTGCTTTACTCCCAGGAAATAGGTGTACCCCGGATGCGAAGCAGAGGAAATCATCCCCAGCACGCATACGAATGGTAAACAGGCAGGACAGAAATAGCATGATGGGAAAAATGTGATGGAAAAAGCTCAGTGTTACAGGACGTGCTATACTTCCAGGATGTCTGCATTTTATGCAGGAACTTTAAGATATGAGAAGCAGATGTCCTGCAGTGTTTCCCACATGTCCTGTAGTGTTTCCCACAGAGTCAGAGGATATGCTGTTTCACAATAACAGAGGTGCTATCAACAAAATGTGACAGGGAAAGTGTTTCTGGGAGTAAATGTGACACTTATAGCAAGTGTGGGCTCTACACATAGCTTTTAATATATTATAGATTGATGTATATATACTGCATGTAGATATGTTACAGACCAGTCTTCAATTGATATACTGTATAATGTTGTGTTTTGTCAATGTAATAATTAGAGTGAGGTTAAATATCTCAAATCATTCATATATTAGACTGGCATTGCAACTTGTCTACAAAACATAGGGCCAAAATTTGCTGGAGCGGGGCATCTTGCGGTGTGCTCCACTAGTTAGACCTTTTCCCTCACCATTCAGCTCAAAAAAAAATTTCCCTGTAAGTTGCTGGAAGTGCGAGCTGATAAAGGCATCTGGGACCTTAGTGAACGGTGGGAACAACAGTGTATCTTCTAAACCAATGAGACAGAAGAATTGAGAAAGAAACAGAGGAATGACAGAGAAGGATGGTGTATTGGAGTCAAACCAGGTACTGAAAGAAAAATAATGAGAGGGCAAGAAAGATTGAATTAAGAGAGAGAGAAAAAGTGAGACAGAAAGGAAAAGTAAGAAAAAATTTACATTGTTAATTTTTACATTTTTAAAATCACTAACAATTTACTACCTGTAGGAATGAGACTCCACAGTTTCGATTGCTCCCTTTCTGGGCTGGAGAGGTTGATTGGCATTGCAGGTACATAAATCTCCTCATTAAAGTATTTACGCTGTTACATTACCAGCCCTAACTTTCTGCGGCACGTTTAATTGGAAATGCAGCAACTTCATGAAACTCAGTGAGGTTGAGGGCGAGTTGCCATTTTTGTGAGGCTAACAGCGGAGTGGCGCAAATCGTCCAGCAACCTGTGGCAAGTAGCAATTCACGTAGTAGCTCTTCTTCGCCACAACTTGCCAGACGATTTAAACATTAATAAAGGCATGCGCATTAAACTTACCGTTATTTTGACACCAAATTCTGGGTCATAGTATTGTTTTATAGCAGTATTTAAAACATGTTATGGCATGTATAATCACCAATACTGTATCTAATGAGTTCAAGCAGCATAAAAGGAACAACACTTCAGTTGTTGTTCCTACAACATTTCTCATCTTTCATTTTCTCATTCTCTAGGAATGTGTTCTATTTCAAGGACACAGGCTCATACATTCATTAATCCATGTGTTCTAAAATGCAGCATAAATGGTTTGTAATGAAAACATGAAATCAGCAGACTTCATACATTCCAGTTGTTTTTTTGTAAAATGGCTAGCCTTGAACTTTGTCATCTGCAGCAGTATTAGTTTCCAGCTTTCACTAAGCTATATGATCTGGAAAACATAGGCATTTGGCAACACTCCCTTTCCCATTGAAAATTGGTGACATAATTCTAACATTCACCACCGTATCCATTTCTCAGTAACCACTCATTGTAACTGATTTGTCCTATTAAAGTAAGCTAAATAAGTACATTTATTAAAATGTTTCTAAAATATTAACGGTTTAATTTGCTGTTAGTCACTGAACCAATCATTATGTACTCCTTAAAGTAGTCATTCTGCAAATCAGAAACTCTTGAGATTCCTTTATGCTGCTAACATGATGAACAATGGTATATTTATGTCAATCATGTTTTGGAGTTTAAAATGATACTGTGTGGTATTAGTAACAAATGCATTAACATGAAATTCCTTTCTCTGCTATTTTAACAAAGATTTATGTTAAATGAGTTAATAACCCAGACTTTGCTGCAAAAATAACGGTGAGTTTAATGCGCTCGCCGTTATTAGTGTGTAAATCGTCCAGTAATTTGTGGCGAGGCAGATACCCTGTGAATTACGAATCACCACAAGTTCCTGGACGATTTGCGCTGTTCCGCTGTTAGCTTCACGAAAACAGCAGCTCACCCTGAACCTACCTGTGACTTTCAAAAAATTGCTGCATTTGCACATTAATTGCCAATTAAATTTGCTGCAGGAAGTTAACAGTGTAGGTACCTTTCGAATGAGGAGATTTATGTTCCTGCAATGCCACCCAAACTCTCTGGCCCAGAAAGGGAGGAATTGAAACTGTGGAGTCTCATTCCTACAGGTGGCAAATTGTTCCTAGAGGTTTTTAAAATTAAATTTTTAAACCTTTTTTCTTACTTTTTCTTTCTCTTTTTTTCTCTCTCTTAATGCAATCTTTCTTTCCCTCTCTTTATTTCTCTTTCTGCACCTGATTCAACTCTAACTCAACTGATTTCCTTTTCCATCCTTCCTCTGTTTCTTTCTCAATCCTTACATACATAGAATATACAGCACAGAAACAGGCCATTCGGCCCAACTAGAAAAATATTCCTTGATATATTTAAGAGTGGTAACTTGGAGCAGTTTCATTAATACAGCTAAAAATGGGTTTATCACAAAAATAAGCATTTTTAATCAAAGTGTCTGGTCCACCAACTGTGAGTAATTTTAAATAACTGAAAATTACTTTAAAAAACTATACAGAACCATTTTCTAGTTTTACAGTAGTCAGTTTCTTAGCAAATTAAACTAAATTATATGCAAAAGCTTTTAAAACGTGCCTAATAGCGTGCTTGTGCCCAAAGGAATCCGCTTAATTTTTAGAGTCTTCCTGAAGGCCCGCAAACAGGCGCAATTAGTGGAAACTCGCAATGGTGATTAATTTGATCTGGGGGCATGGTCAGTTTTGTGGGCAGGACTTGCTTCTAGTGCGATGTTTTTTAAACTAGTGCAAAAAATCGCGGCAACTCGATTGCCACTTGACGTTATTTGCGCTTAAATTTTTGTGATCTTTTGTGCTGGTTTGGCCGATTTCACTGGAAAACCAGCGCAACCAAGTGGAAACTCCAAGCACTTTTTTGCACTTTCTCCAGTGCTTTTATTCCTTTTTATAGTATGGAGACCAGAACTGTGCACAGTACTCCAAGTCCAGCCAGACTAGGGTCCTATACAAGTTTAACATAACTTCACTACTTTTGAGGTTTATTTTTTATTTGTTCATGGGATGTGGGCGTCGCTGGCAAGGCCAGCATTTATTGCCCATCCCTAGTTGCACTTGAGAAATTTTATACCGCTAGAAGTAAATCCCAGTGCTTTGTTAGCGTTTTAATTGCTTTGCTGACCTGCGATGCTGTTTTTAATGATTTGTTCACCTGTATCCCTAGATCCCTTTCCTCTTCTATCCCATTCAGTTTCTTATTTTCTAAGGTGTAGGTGATGTTTCTATTTTTCCTACCAAAGTGCATCACCTCACATTTATCTATGTTCGTAATTTTCCCGCTGTCATGCATGTGGGTTTGGAGGTGGGTCGGCAGTAAATATCACAAAAAAAGCTAGAGCGTCGGGAACCCACCGTCATCCCACCTTTAACTTGGGCGTGTTTGCCAGCGCGGCATGGGCCTGAACAGCAAAGGCGGGCGACCTAATTAAGCTCATTAAAACCTTGTTGTCAGACCCATAACAGTGTTTTTAACCAGACCTTTTGAATTTCACTAAATGACCACGGGAATCACGCTGCTCGGAAACCACATCCGTCAACGTAAGACGGAAGCTCAGTGGCCATTGAGTGAGGTCATTAATGCAGAGCATAGAAATCCAAATAAATACTCCCACATGACACCTCATTACTTGCCTAAGGGAAAGGCTCTTGCTGACTCCATTTTTAGCACAGATTTAGGTGTCTAGAGTTTGCAAGTTTTTTCTGCAACTTCGGAAACCTCTCTCACCACATTGCTATTAACTTTCACAACATTGACAGATTGGTCCTCTGATCTCTACTTGACCTGCCATCTATTACATCAGCATGGGTGCCACTTATACTGCCTCACCTTGGTCTTCAGAATCAGACCAGGATGAGCCCCACCACCAGCAGCAGCAGGCACACCAGCAGCAGCAACAACAACAACAACAGCAGCCTTCTCCACATCAACCTGATGCTCCACAGGACAGAGGGCATCAGCACAGGGCTGTACCACGCCGGAGGCGATACCCCCAACAGAGGGTATACAGGCAGAGGATGAGCTTCCTCAACATGACTGAGCAGCAGTGCTAAAGGAGGCTCAGGCTATCGCGCCAGGTCATCGCAGACATTTGCAGCTTGCTGGAGCAAAACCTGCAGCACAGGTGACCTGGTGGACTCGCCTTATCAGTGGCTGTCAAAGTCACCAGCGCCCTCAACTTCTTTGCTTTAGGCTCCTTCCAGGGATCTGCAGCAGACGTTTATATAGCATCTCTCAGTCCGCTGCCCACAGATGCATCATACAGGTCACCGATGCCATGTTTGGGAAGCAAGCCAATTATGTCAACTTTGCCACTGATGAAGCCAGTGTTACTGAGCTTTGCTGCTCTAGCTGGCTTCCCACGGGTGCAGGGCATCATCGACTGCACACATGTGGCTATCAGGGCACCCCCACATCACCCAGGAGTGTTTGTGAACCGCAAGGGCTTCCACTCCCTCAATGTGCAGCTGATCTGCAAGCATAGGAAGATCATCATGCATGTGTGTGCCAGATTCCCCTGCTTCTGTCATGTCTCTTTCATCCTGCGCCAGTCCAGCCTCCCTCAGCTCTTCGCACTGCCAAACAGTATTACCACCTGGCTGCTTGGAGACAAGGGCTATCCACTGAAGATGTGGCTCATGACACCCTTGAGGAGACCAAGTACTGAGGCCCAGGAGCACTATAATGAAATCCACATGTCCACCAGATGTGTCATAGAGCAAACAATAGGCATGCTGAAGATGTGCTTCACAGCTGCTCCATTCAGGTGGCCATCCTTTCCATGGAAGAGCACATCGTCGCCATCGCTTGGAAAGCACCTTGCTGCACAGCAGTGGGGCGAGGAACATCCAAGTCTAAGTTTATATCCCTCCTCGAGATGATGTCTACGAGCGTCTGCCATCTGTTGTCCACAGCAAGTATGTGCTCATGTGACTAGCAGATTTGCTGCTCCATGCAGGTGGCCATCCTTTCCATGGAACAGCACATCATCACCATCGCCTGTGACATGGTGGTGCTCATGTTGGAGATGGACTCCTCCATTCTCTGCACATTTGCAGACATTGAGGCCACAAAACCTGTCAGAGCCTCCTACACTTCTTCCTGCACGTCCAGGATCACCCTCTTTCTTGATGGCCCCTCGAGGCTCAGCGTCTGCATGCAGCTCAGCAGAGCTCGGAGCATCCTGCGCCCTCCAGCGAGGAGTCTCCACTGCTGTCCCTATCTCCTCTTGCTCACTTGTGACGTGAGAGACACCATGTGACAACACTACTCTATCTCGCGTAGGACCCACCGAGGTGTGCATATCTGCGTTGGTGCTGGGTGTGCTTAGATCTGGTGACGGTGCACCCTTAGAGGCTGGAGGCTCCTCTGAGGAGTCGTCTTCCACCTCTGGCTGGACAGTGGCAAGTGCGGTGGGGTGGCTCTTGATGGACCTGTGGGAGAGTAAAGAGATGATTTAGAAATGTTATATTCAGAATGGGTATCATTAACATTATGCACATGATGACCATGCACTGGCTGCTGGCATCCATCCCCATATAAGAACATAAGAAATAGGAGCAGGAGTAAGCCATTTGGCCCTTCGAGCCTGCTCTGCCATTCAATAAGATCATGGCTGATCTTCTACCTCATCTCCACTTTCGTGCACTATCCCCATATCCCTTGATTCCCTTAATATTCAAAAATCTATCAATCTCTGTCTTGAATAGACTCAACGACTGAGCCTCCACAGCCCTCTGGGGTAGAGAATTCCAAAGATTCACAACCCTGAGTGAAGAAATTTCTCCTCATCTCAGTCCTAAATGGCCGACCCCTTATTCTGAAACTGTGACCCCAGCCAGGGGGAACATCCTCCCTGCATCTACCCTGTCAAGCCCTGTAAGAATTTTGTATGTTTCAATGAGATCACCTCTCATTCTTCTAAACTCTAGTGAATATAGGCCTAGTCTACTCAATCTCTCCTCATAGGACAAATCCCCCCCATCCCAGGAATCAGTCTGGTGAACCTCCGTTGCACTCCCTCTATATAATTGCAGTAAGACGCCTTTACTCTTGTACTCAAATCCTCTTGTAATAAAGGCCAACACACCATTTGCTTTCCTAATTGCTTGCTGTACCTGCATGTTAACTTTCAGTGATTCGTGTACAAGGACACCCAGGTCCCTCTGAACACCAACATTTCCCAATCTCTCACCATTTAAAAAATACTCTGCTTTTCTATTTTTCCTACCAAAGTGGATAACTTCACATTTCTCCACATTATATTCCATTTGCCATGTTCTTGCCCACTCACTTAGCCTGTCTATATCCTCTTGAAGCCTCCTTGCATCCTCCTTACAACTTACATTCCCACCCAGCTTTGTACCATCAGCAAACTTGGATATGTTACATTTGGTCCCCTCATCCAAATCATTGATGTAGATTGGGAATAGCTGAGGCCCAAGCACTGATCGTTGCAGTACCCCACTAGTTACTGCCTGCCAACCCAAAAATGACCCGTTTATTCCTACTCTCTATTTTCTGCCCGTTAACCAATCCTCAGTCCGTGTTAGTAAATTACCCCCAATCCCATGAGCCCTAATTTTGTTTAATAACCTCTTGTGTGCCACCTTATCGAATGCCTTCTAAAAATCCAAATACACCACATCCACTGGTTCCCCTTTATCTACCCTGCTAGTAATATCCTCAAAAAACTCGAATAAGTTTGTTAAACACAATTTCCCTTTCATAAAACTATGTTGACACTGCCTAATCATATTATCATTTTCTCAGTACCCTGTTAACACTTCCTTAATAATGGATTCCAGCATTTTCCTGACAACTGATGTCAGGCTAACTGGCCTGTAGTTCCCTGTTTTCTCTCTCCCTCCTTTCTTGAATAGCGGGGTTATATTTGCTGCCTTCCAATCCGCTTGGACCATTCTAGAATGTAAGGAATTTTGGAAGATCACAACCAATGCATTCATTATCTCTGCAGCCAGCTCTTTTAGATCCAATGTGTGTAGGCCATCAGGTCCAGGGGATTTGTCAGCTTTTAGTCCCATTAGTTTCTCAAGTACTTTTTCTCTACTGATATTAATTACTTTAAGTTCCTCACTCTTATTAGCCCCTTGGTTCTCCATTATTTTTGGCATGCTTTTTGTGTCTTCTACTGTGAAAACAGATACAAAATATGTGTTTAAAGTCTTTGCCATTTCCTTATTCCCCATTTTAATTTTTCCTGTCTCAGCTTCTAAGGGACCATTGCTTACTTTTGCTACTCTCTTCCTTTTTTACATACTTGTAGAAGCTCTTACAATCTGCTTTTATATTTCTTGCTAGTTTACTCTCATTCTATTTTCTCCCTTTTTATTAATTTTTTGGGCATCCTTTGCTGGTTTCTAAAGCTCTCCCAATCCTCAGGCTTACTATTCTTCACAACATTATAAGCCTCTTCTTTTAATCTAATACTATCCTTAACTTCTTTAGATAGCCACTGATGGATCACTATTCCCATGGAGTTTTTATTTCTCAATGGAATGTATATTCGTGAGAATTTTTGAATATTTCTTTAAATGTTTGCCACTGCTTATCTACTGTCATACCTTTTAATCTAATTTCTCAATCTACCTTAGCTAACTCGCCCCTCATACCGATGTAATTGGCTTTATTTAAGTTTAAGACTCTTGTTTCCGACTGAAGTACTTCACTCTCAAACTGAAATTTTATCATATTATGATCACTCTTCCCTGGAGGATCCTTTACTATTAGATTACTAATTAACGTATTGTTCTAGGAAACTGTCTCGAATGCATTCCATGAATTTGTCCTCCAAACTACCTTTGCCATTTTGATTTAACCAGTCTATATGAAGATTAAAGTCCCCCATGATTATTTTATTACCTTTGTTACAAGCTCCTATTATTTGTTACTTAGTACTCTGTCCAATGGCATAGCTACTGTTAGGAGCCCTATAAACTACTCCCACCAGTGTTTTCTGCCCCTTGTTATTCCTTATCTCCACCCATACTGATTCTACTTCCTGATCTTCTGAGCCAAGATCCTTTCTCTCTACTGTCCTTATGTCATCCTTTATTATCAGGGCTACCCCCTCTTTTTCATTCTGCCTGTCTTTTCAAAGCATCAAGTGCCTTGGAATAGTTCCCTACCTTGATCATCTTGCAACCCCATCTCTGTAATGTCTATTAGATCAAAGCCATTATTCTCTATTTGTGCCACAAATTCGTCTATCTTGTTATGAATGCTTCGTGCATTCAGATAGAGCCTTTAATTTTAACTTTTTACCATTATTCCTTGCTTTCACCTTATTCGCTGATGCCCTTTTACCAATAAACTCTCTGTCCCTTCTTGTCACACTCTGCTTATCTTTACCCAAATCGCTACACTGCTCCATTGCCTTGACTTTTCTCTTTAAATTTCTAAATTTCCCCTCACCTGACCCCTCCCCCCCTTTTTAGTTTAAAGCCCTATCTACAGCCCTAGTTATTCAATTTGCCAGCCAATGAAGATTCCTCTTCACATCTCTCATACACTCTGCACAGCATGTCAAGGACCCAAACTTTGCCTCAGCACTATCAATCCTGCCCTTCCACACTTCCCATGGTTGTCCATAGGTCAGTAAAGAAGAGATTACTGCACCTCCTTTCTGTTTGCACTCACATCCTCAAAAGCTACTGCAAATACTTTCCCATCTTGGCCACGTTTGCTGCTTCTTCCTGTCAGCTTGCACACTAAGGTAAGCTGGTTCATACATATTGAAAGCCCTTGTACAGGGCACATATTAAACCACTTCCACTCTTCTTGCAGGAGATGCTGGCACACAACAGGTAAGAGAAAACCAGCAGAGGAGGAGGTCCTGCTACACAGCAAACCTATTGAAGAAAGTACCATTGACATCAAAAGAAGACACACAACAGTCAGTGTCGGAGATGGTGATGCTGGAGTACAGCAGGGCTTGTTGGCACCTTTCCTTCCTTTAATCTTTCGACTTCACTCTTACCGACCCACACTGAACATGACAACCTTGTATTGCATTGCACTAGGTGGTTCTGCTGCACAGGATGGGAGGAAAAAGAGTGGGAGAGCTATCGCGATAGGGGATTCTATTGTAAGGGGAATAGATAGGCGTTTCTGCGGCAGCAAACGAGACTCCAGGATGGTATGTTGCCTCCCTGGTGCAAGGGTCAAGGATGTCTCAGAGCGGCTACAGAGCATTTTGGAAGGGGAGGGTGAACAGCCAGTTGTCGTGGTGCATATAGGTACCAACGATGTAGGTAAAAAACGGGATGAGGTCCTAAAAGCAGAATATATGGAGTTAGGAGGTAAATTAAAAAATAGGACCTCAAAGGTGGTAATCTCAGGATTGCTACCAGTGTCACGTGCTAGTCAGAGTAGAAATAGAAGGATATTTCAAATGAATACGTGGCTAGAGGAATGATGCAAGGGAGAGGGATTCAAATTCCTGGGGCATTGGAACCGGTTCTGGGGGAGGTGGGACCAGTACAAACGGTCTACACCTGGGCAGGGCCGGGACCGATGTCCTAGGGGGAGTGTTTGCTCGTGCTCTGGGGGAGGGTTTAAACTAAAATGGCAGGTGGTTGGGAACCTGAGCAGGGAGACAGAGGAAAGGAAAACAAGGATAAAAGCAAAAGATAGGAAGGAGAAAAACAAAAGTTGCAGTCAGAGAAAACAACGGTTTAAATCAAACATGGCCACAGTAAATACTAATTCTAATAGGTCTAAGAGCGTTAAAAAAACAAGCCTGAAGGCTTTATGTCTAAATGCAAGGAGCATTCGGAACAAGGTGGATGAATTAGCTGCGCAAATAGAGGTAAACGAATATGATTTGATTGGGATTACCGAAACATGGCTCCAGGGTGGCCAAGGCTGGGAACTTAATATCAGGGGTACTCAATATTCAGGAAAGATAGGCAAAAAGGAAAGGGAGGTGGGGTAGCATTGCTGGTTAAAGAGGGGATTAACACAATTGAAAGGAAGGATATTAGCTCTGATGATGTGGAATCTGTATGGGTTGAACTGAGAAATAACAAGGGGCAGAAAACGTTAGTGGGAGTGATATATAGACCTCCAAACAGTAATGCGGAGGTTGGGGAAGGCATTAAAAGGGAAATTAGAGAAGCTTGCAATAAGGACACAGCAGTCATCATGGGTGACTTTAATCTACATATAGATTGGGCTAACCAAATTAGTAACAATACTATGGAGGAGGAATTCCTGGAGTGTTTACGGGATGGTTTCCTGGACCAATATGTCGAGGAACCAACCAGAGATCAGGCCATCTTAGACTGGGTATTATGCAATGAGAAAGGATTAATTAGCAATCTTGTTGTGCGAGGCCCCTTGGGTCGGAGCAATCATAATATGATGGAATTCTTCATTAGGATGGAGAGTGAAGTAGTTGACTCGGAGACTAGGGTCCTGAATTTAAATAAAGGAAACTACGATGGTATGAGGTGCGAGTTGGGTAGGATTGATTGGGGAATGTCACTCAAAGAGTTGACGGTGGATAGGCAATGGCAAACGTTCAAAGACCGCATGGACGAACTACAGAATTTGTTCATCCCAGTTTGGCATAAGAATAAAACAAAAAGGGTGACTCAACCATGGCTAACAAGGGAAATTAGGGATAGCATAAGATCCAAGGAGAGGGCATATAAATTGGACAGAAAAAGCAGTAACCCTGTGGATTTGGAGCAGTTTAAGATTCAACAAAGGAGGACAAAGGGATTAATTAAGAAGGGGAAAATAGAATACGAGAGTAAGCTTGCAGGGAACATAAAAACTGACTGTAAAAGCTTTTATAGATATGTGAAGAGAAAAAGATTAGTGAAATCAAGCATAGGTCCCTTGCAGTCAGAATCAGGGGAACTTATAATGGGGAACAAAGAAATGTCAGACCAATTAAATACATATTTTGGTTCTGTCTTCACAAAGGAGGACACAAATAACCTCCCAGAGATGTTGGGGAACATAGGGTCTGATGAAAGGGAGGAACTGAAAGAAATCAGTATTTGTAGGGAAATGGTGTTAGGGAAACTTGAAGGGATTGAAGGCCGATAAATCCCCAGGGCCTGATAATCTACATCCTAGGGTACTTAAGGAAGTGGCCCTAGAAATAGTAGATGCATTGCTGATCATCTTCCAACATTCGATGGAATCTGGAACAGTACCCATGGATTGGAGGGTAGCTAATGTTACCCCACTATTCAAAAAGGGTGGTAGAGAGAAAATGGGGAATTACAGACCGGTAAGCCTGACATCGGTAGTGGGGAAAATGCTAGAGTCCATTATAAAATATGTAATAGCTGAGCACTTGAAAAACAGTAACAGGATCGGACAAAGTCAACATGGATTTACAAAAGGTAAATCATGCTTGACTAATCTACTGGAATTTTTTGAGGATGTAACTGGTAAAATAGATAAGGGAGAACCAGTGGATGTGGTGTATTTGGACTTCCAAAAGGCTTTTGATAAGGTCCCGCATAAGAGATTAGCGTGTAAAGTTAAGGCACATGGGATTGGGGGCAAGGTATTGACTTGGATAGAGAACTGGTTGGCAGACAGAAAGCAAAGAGTTGCAATAAACGGGTCTTTTTCGAGTGGCAGGCAGTGACTAGTGGGGTACCGCAGGGATCGGTCCTTGGACCCCAGCTATTCACAATATATATTAATGATCTCGACAAGGGAACTAGATGTAATATCTCCAAGTTTGCAGATGACACAAAACTGGGTGGGCGTGTGTGCTGCGAGGAGGATGCCGAGAAACTCCAGGATGAGATGGACAGGTTGGGTGATTGGGCAGAAGCGTGGCAGATGCAATATAACGTGGATAAATGCGAGGTTATCCACTTTGGTGTCAAAAACAGAAAGGCAGATTATTATCTGAATGGCAATAGATTGGGAGAAGGGGAAGTGCAACGAGACCTGGGTGTCCTTGTGCACCAGTCGCTGAAGGTAAGCATGCAGGTGCAGCAGGCGGTTAAGAAGGCAAATGGTATGTTGGCCTTCATAGCGAGAGGGTTTGAGTACAGGAACAAGATGTCTTGCTGCAGTTGTACAGGGCCTTGGTGAGACCACACCTTGAGTACTGTGTGCAGTTTTGGTCGCCTTATCTGAGGAAGGATGTTCTTGCCATGGAAGGAGTTCAGCGAAGATTCGCAAGGCTGATACCTGGGATGGCAGGAATGACGTATGAAGAGAGATTGGGTCGATTGGGCTTATACTCGCTGGAGTTTAGAAGAATGAGAGGGGATCTCATTGAAACTTATAAAATTCTGACAGGACAGGACAAACTAGATGCAGGAAGGATGTTCCCGATGGTCGGGGAGTCCAGAACCAGGGGTCACAGACTAAGGATAAGGGGTAAGCCATTTAGGACAGAAATGAGGAGGAATTTCTTCACCCAGAGAGTGGTGAACCTGTGGAATTCTCTGCCACAGAAGGCAGTAGAGGCCAATTCATTAAATAGATTCAAGAAGGAGTTGGATATATTTCTTAAGGCTAAAGTGATTAAGGGATATGGGGAGAAAGCAGGGACAGGGTACTGAATTTAGATGATCAGCCATGATCGCATTGAATGGCAGAGCAGGCTAGAGGGGCCAAATGGCCTACTCCTGCTCCTATCTTCTATGATTCTATGATTCTACCACTGATCTGCTACTGCTTACAGTCACAACTATATCCTAAACTTTGTCACTTTCCCCTTTTTATACATCAATCAGATAGATACTGGCTAGATCGATGGATGAGAAGAACTCTGATGACAACTGGGGGTGCACGTACACAAGTCTTTTAAGGTGGCAGGACAAGTTGAGAAGGCTGTTAAAAAGGCATATGGGATCCTTGGCTTTATAAATAGAGGCATAGAGTACAAAAGCAAGAAGTTATGCTGAAGCTTTATTTAACACTGGTTAGGACCCAGCTAAAGTATTGTGGCCAATTCTGGGCACCATACTTTAGGAAGGATGTCAAGGCCTTAGAGAGGTTGCAGAAGAGATTCACTCAAATGGTACCAGGGATGAAAGACTTCAGTTATGTGGAGACACGAGAGGAACTGGGAATGTTCTCCTTAGAGCATAGAACGTTAAGGAGAGATTTGATAGAGATGTTCAAAATCATGAAGTGTTTTGATAGAGTAAATAAGGAGAAACTGTTTCCAGTGGTAGAAGGGTCGGTAACCAGAGGACACAGATTTAAGGTAATTGGCAAAAGAAACATAAGGAAAAAAGGGAGTTGTTATGATCTGGAATTCACTGCCTGAAGGAATGGTGGAAGCAGATTCAATAATAATTTTCAAAAGGGAATTGGTTAAATAATTTAAGTGGAAAACATTGCTGGGGTATGGGGAAAGAGCAGGGGAGTGGGACTAATTGGATAGCTCTTTCAAAGAGCCGGCACAGGCAGGATGGGCAGAATGGCCTCCTCCTGTGCTATATCATTCTATGATTCTATAATTCTAATACACCTTGCTTTTATCCTGCCAAGCACCACCACAATAATTGACATCCTGCGTGACTTAGTGAGATGAAAGGAACTCACTGAGCACAAGTGAGCAGGAGCAGGTGAAGGCGGCAAGAAAGACCCAGGAAAGAGCTAACGTCCAGCTCATATCCTAGCTATTCCGAAGAGGACAAAGATGTAGCCTTCACGGCCCCAGCATTTAAAAAAAGATGATTTCTGTGCACCAGCAATGTCAAAATGCATTGGACTGCCTGCCAGGGAGTTTCCAAAATCTGTCAGAGCGGATAGAGGAGACAACTACCAATTCATGTGGGGTTCTCATGCTTGGCTTTGCACTCCATCGTACCTCAATGGCCATTACAGCTGAGCCTCCCCTGCAGGAATTTGTGATGCCAGTTATAGCTTCTTTCAGGGCTGCTCATATTGGTGCTATGCAGGCTCTGGGCTATTGATCATGGATCTCTTAGAGATCAGTAGATATGCTGAACCCCAGCATGGTAGCAGGAGCAGTCTTTTAAAGGCTGCACCAGAACTATACTCTCCTTCCTTTCAGCAGCATCAAGCCAATGAAGGGCAGCTTTCTGACCTCCCAACTCTCCTGTATGGCTGAGAGGAAGTTGCAGTGGGCTAGCGGCGGTTTCACTTTGTACGTTAGGTTTGCCCTGCTGCAAAGCCACCAATGGGAGGAGAATTCAGGCTAATGTCTCTGACTCTGAAATTCCACTTGCTCTATGATCTCAATGCTGACCTTGTCAGAAATTGTGGGGTCAACTAATTTAAATATTACAGAGCGGGACACCTGGATAATTTGTTTGCGGGAGGTTGGGCAGTCCGGGGGGGGCGGGGGGGGGGGGTGGTGAGTCGAAGGAGACCTTTCTAGATTGCAACTTCTGGAATTAAAGTTGGACTGCCTCTTAAAGGTGAAACAGCAGGCAGGAAAATTTGGAAATGGCTCCAGATAAGGGGTTGAAAAGAAGAGCAACAAATTTCAGAGAGAAGTTACGTAGTGGAAGGATGGCATTGTGCGTATGGGTGGCAAGAAACCAGAAAATAAGGTAGCAAAAGACATATGGAAAACAACGGCACAGGTAGTGAGTGGCAACTCCTTAACCCTCAGGAACTCTTTCCAATACAGGAGGAAGTTTAATAACTTCACAATGTCAACAAAGGCAAGTGTTATGGCTGCAAGCTGCCATTATTGTTTAATTTTTACCTTTTAGACAATTGACCAATATTAACCCTAAAATGCAGTCACAAATCTAAGGGTATCACTCTGAGCACTAAATGATTGCTGAAATGGAAGACTGCAGCATTACGCATGCATTCCCTTTGAAGCATCATTTTCACTGTGGGAATTCAGTAAGTGGTGAGAATTGTCAAATGGTTGTCAAATAAAACAGCCTGTGACTGATAGTAACAACCATACGTTCCTCATGCAGCAAAAAATTCCTCACAATTCACTAGAATGACAGGCAACAGAAGGAGGGCCCAGCATACATCTGCGACTTAACCCAGCAGGAGGAAGGGGCAATAGAAATCCTGGGAACGCACTCAGCTAATGTTGTAGATGAGATGTGGGATGACCAGTCGGTTTGTGCTGAATTATTAACTTGAAATATCAAATAGCGTTCCTCTTTTTAGAGGCTTTGGGGGGGAATTTTAAAACCCAAAAACGTGTGCGTTTGGGTCGGGTGGGATGTGAACATTTTTAAAATCTCAACCCGACCCCAACCAGCCCACTTCCAGTTTTAACGGAGGTGGGACGAGGTGGGCGGGCACCCAATCCGCTCGCAGAAGGCGGGTTGGTCATTTAAATATTATAATGATGCTGCGTGCCTCAGAGTTTATCTGTCTTCCAGGTTTAATCCTGGCCTGCCAGGTTTCCCGAGACTCAGAAAATCCAGCAGCTAAAGGGAGGCGAGGACTGCTGTGTGGAAGAGGGAAGTGCCTTTTCAGCACTGCTTGTGGGCCAGGAGGAGCAGGAGTGCTTCGCCCAAGCCCACCAAGCAAACCTGGCTCCCTACCTGCACCGCT